>CM056495.1:3962417-4429716 GCA_029783415.1 Anisodus acutangulus
AGCTCGCTTGTATCGGGGGGAGCTTACTTCACTTCTTTTATTGTTGTCACTTGCAAGATGCAGTCGATTCTTTGAAAGACCGGGAGAATTCTCTCCAAGTCCTGACCACCACCTATATAACCCTTTAGGGACGAACAACCCAACTTTCAGCCGACTTAACCGGTGCCCAGGGATAACTCCGTGCTTCCGAGCATACCATCACTAAGCTCCAAGCCAAATGTCAAAGGTGGAAACTCCAATGAGACTTGGCCATTTTGAAGAGTCGAGTGGATGCTCTTGAGGAAGAAGGCAAATTGGGCTTCGATATTGCTTCATAAATTCTGGACGCAGAAATCGACCTAACTGATGCTGAGTTGTCCTTGGAGGCTCTTCGTGGAAACAGAGAAGATTTGGATGTGGAGGCTGATAAAGAGGCTGATGAGGAAGATGAACCCCCCTCCCCCCAAATTGACTTTGATAACTCTTGTTTTTGTTAGTAACACCCGAAACACCCCCAGCGGACCATGGAGCGAGCATGCCGTAACCTTTCATACGGGTTTACATTTCAATTTTTTATTTTATCACTGGATCACTTTTGGGCCCGGTTAATATGTTTTGTATCCGAACTTATTTCAGTCTGGAAGAATATAAATGAATGAATGATTCTCCCTTTTTGCAATTTTGCTCCAAATTTTCATTCATTATTTATCTTCATAAGTAAGCATTAGTTTCAAACTTGATTACTTTACTTCATAGACCGGAACCTATCTTTGAGGTTTACTTTATCTGAACAAGTTAAGACTCGAAGTTCAAAAACTTCCAGACAACCTTTGATCGGGGCTTCTTATGGCCTCCTAAGTTAGTTCTGGATTTAACTTGCCTCTAAACAACTTAAACTCTCCGGCACTTCCTGTATCTGAAGCCTTAATTTTTCTGTTAAGGTTTTAATAAGAGAGAGCCCTTATTTTTAATTGTGTTGTAGAATAGAACGTCTTCCATTCATTATGGCACGAAATTTTTGATATGTTTAATATATTAACATACGTTTTATACTCGTGATGGCAAAAAAATGTTAATCATAAAAGAAACTTTTGATTGATTCATTTGAATTACAAATGTGAAGACAATTGTAACAATAATCTAACTGCCATCTAGTGTGGTCAATCTGGTTACATGTATGTTGAATATCCGAGTAGTCCCTAGTATCGATGCTTTCCTTAAGAGCATTTAAAATTTTAAATTGTCACTCCATTTCGGGTGTATGTGGCCTTCTAGTATTTGAGACTTCATGCTATGAAGACTTGAATACTGGATAGATGTTTTCGACAGTAAGATCAATAATATGCTTATATCATGGTGCAGCCTCATTAAAAACCATGCCGAAAAACTCAATTGGGACAAAAACCAGTCGAAGGGAAAAAAGGTGCAGTGCATGGTCTGACTTACTACACATAGTACTTCTTCAAGTGACTTACATTCCAATTGCTAGGAATATATTCCCTTATTTGTCTGCAATTTGATAAGCTCATTTACAGGCGATGCCGATTACAGTTTATGATCCTTCCCAATTTGCTCTAAGTTTTCCAGCATTACGCTCCCGGGTACTCTGGTTGAGTCTCCGGAGTACCAAGTCCCCAAGTTTGAAGTGTCAGAGATTTGTATGTTGGTTGTAGTAACGCTCCATTCTCTGATTTTGGGCCACCATTCAAACGTATGCCAAATCTCGATGTTTTATCAAATTGCCAACTTGGCTGAGAAAGAATCACCTTCAATCCTTCCTCTTCCCTCTCTGATCTACAAAGTATTAACCACCCAAGGCTTTGAGCCTAAGAGAGAAGACAGTTTAGGGAAGGCTCCTGAGCTTTACACTATAAACAAAGCAATTTTGAAGAGCAAGGACATAGTCATCGACTTGCCATGGAAGAAGAAATTTGAAAGTGAAAATGTTGCCAGAAATGTCACCAACATTCTGGGCAACACTGGTCCAAGACAGTCTACACTGTCTATAAAATGGCTTGGGAATCAAATTGCAAAAATCAACCAACAAATTACAGAAGTTGATGCTGCAAGGAATGCCCTGATACAAGCTAGAGACCATTTCATGATACTACTTTCTTAAAAAAAAAAAGGGGAGATGATGCTGATGCAGGGGGACGAAGCTAAAATTGTTATGCTGCAGAGGAAGCTGAAGCTGTTATGCAGGGGTAAAAAGCTGTAAAAAGTTGTTGCTGCTGTATGATGAGCAAAGAGGAATCTAAATGATGTTGCTGAACCAAAGTTGTAATTATTTGTTCAATGTTTTGATGGATTGATGTGGATATTTGTTGAAAATGGTTTATTTCTATTCATGTTTTGTATATATTGGATGATATATGTATATATATGCTCATGTTTTTTTCTAATCCTATGAATTGGTATACACATGTTTGCTTGTATGTCATCACATGTTAAGGGAGAGCATGGCTTTGAAATTGTTGATCACAGATGTTGGACAACATTTGTGACAACTCCATAAGTCAACTTTACATTTTAACGAGTTTTGTGAAGAAAGACAAAAAGAGGGAGATTGTTAGTGTTGGATTTGATTGTGACATTTGACTCGACATATCCCCTAAAGTATTGATTTGAATGTATAAAAATGTTGGGACAAATGTTGCACAACATTCGGACCAATATTTTCAGAACTGATTTTGCCTTACTTCACGTAATGATTACTATTTAGTAAATATGACTCGACAAGGTAAGGAGGAGTTGGTAAACACGTGTGAAGAATGAGTCAAGGCTGATGCTTTTCGTGAGGAACAAGTCAAAGTTGTTAGAGGTTTTTGCTCCTTGATCGTCTCCAACCAATCCTACCAGCTGCCCACATTTTCCCTCAACCTCCACAACCGATCGATGAGCCTTTCAAGGAAGATTATCTACTATAAATAGAGAGGCTACTATAGTGAATCGACATCCAGAATCAGAAAGAAAAAATATCAAGAGAGCTCTCAGAAATCTGGATCACCAGTGTTGCCTGAGTGAGTTGACAACATTCTGTCCAGCATTACAATTGTTGTTTATTCTAGATTAGTTTTGTATGGAGCGATTGTAATGAGAGGTTGTCTATGTCTACATAGTTAGATTTTTCAGGCAGAAGTTATCTGCGATTTCAACTTTTAATTATTTTCCATTTTATAATGTAAATCTGTAAAGAAAAGTATTTGTATTGTTGTATATAATATATATACAATACATTTGGTCATTGACTATTATATAACTTATGAAAATTTAAACATTTGTGTTTTTTAAATTCCGCTGCATTTACTCTTTAAAGTTTCTGTTTTGTTAAGTGTTGTTATTGGTGTCGGACGACATAATTGCCGACATTCGGAAATATGATTGACATTCGATTTATTTCATCTCTTGGTTTTAGTTCACATGGCATTTGACACCCATCAATTTCATCTTTTTCCTAGTGATTCAGCTATATATTTCCATGATGAGTAGACTATAGAAGAAATGAACGAAGATAAATGATCAACTAAAAATATTTTCCTGCACTCTCAGTGAGACAAAAACAACCAACAACGTGAAAGCTCGGGAAAATGGCAGGGATTGAGCTGGGGAGATTTCCCAAAGAAAAGGGTATGTAGAAAATGTGGCCTTTAAACTTTAAAGTTAGTCACTGATGGGGTGACCTATTTCTAGTTTTTCCTAGGGAAGAAACAAAACAAAATACAACTTGAATGATATACGAAATTAGGGGTTAGGGACGGCTGTAAAATGAAATTAGGGTCTAGGGATGGGCTTGGACCTTAGGTTGGATAATTCTTTGGGCCTAAGAGTAAGTGGACTCCTGAGTGTTGTAATATTTTTGTATTCATATAATAAATTTTTGATTAAATCGAAATACCGGTAACCCATAACCGAACACCGAATTTGTTTTTAAAGAAAAACCGTAACCGAACTTAAAAACTACAAAACCGAAACCGAAAAAATCGAATTAATTCGATTCGGGCCGGTTTTTCATTTTTCGGTATTTATGCTCAGCTTTAGTTTTGCTGTCTTCTCTGCATTGGTATCAACTTTGTTAGTCATGTCCTTTATGAATTTCAGAACCTTCTCCTGAGACGAGTTTTCAGGGACCTCGCTCTCTGAGCCACCATTTGCAGATATATCTTGGTTATCACCGGTTCCTCTGTGTGTGTTTGGTGGAGGAATCGGTTCTCCTGTCAGAGTACTGCCAGTATTCCTGGACATGAACTCTTCTTAAAATCACTTCATACACTCCAATTCTGCTCTTATTACAACATTTTGTGCCCGATGATTATGTATGGTTTATTCGGGTGTTTCATCCGTGGGATCATCTCCGTGTTGAGTATGACTATCCTCAGTACTGACACCATACATATACATTGGATCTCTGAGTGTCATGTCGTCTGGTCCCAGATTGTCAGTGTTGCCCCCGATGTTACGGTTGTTGTCACGTAATCCTGTCATCTTGTCTGATCTGAACAAACAAAAAGACTTAAAGAAAAAAGTAAATTAGTAGAAGGATCACTTGTGAAACCACAATTGTCCAGGCCCCACGGTGAGTGCCAAACTATTTACCCGTAAAACGGTATAGTCGAATTTGTATTAGTGGTCAAGGACACGTGGATCTCAAGTGACACGTTAGATAAGTATTATACTTAAGATAAACAATAATAAGACAAAGTAAGCAGTAATTAGCCTGAGTTTTAAGATAGTTTCTGAGCAAAAGTGAAGATAACTTATATGTAAGCACAGAAATCAAGAGAATATCAGTAAGTATATTGTGAAAGCAAGTATCTGATGGGTTACAATATGATAATGTTCCCTATTTATACATGAGCTACACGGGTACACAACGCACGAAATATACCATCATAAATGCAGGAGAATGAATGTTGTAATAATTGGACAATCAATCTCTCAAAAAATGTCATTAAAAGGTTGTTGGAAGTTGTGTGACCGGATTAAGTAATCGTCGTCCGTTATGATGCAAACGACTCTCAGCCGGTACCGCCTCTACTCACCCGGTACCATGCATATCAAACTGGTAGTGTTGTAAAGTGACGTGGATCTGACTCAACATCATACTCCACCTGTTAGGCCATAATTCGTACAACTGTCTTATACGTATTTTACCATATAGCGTTGTCATAGTGATTCGAGAGTCCATGTGAAAGAGTTCTTGTTTAACGGATCAAAGAAATAATCTTCTTTAAAGCTTTTTCTTTTCTTAATAGTACTTTACTTGGTGTCAGTTTCTATTTTATCTTAATTTTCTGGAATTGAATTTCTCGCAAGCAATTATATACCAGCAACTAATGTGGGATATATGGCGGCCTTTGTTGATGCCCGTAACGACACATTTAAATTTAATTGGTGGTGAAAAGGACAGTCTCTTTGCAACATCGACTAAAATTGCTTTATACTAAGGGACTCCTTTTGATTACATAAATAAAAAAGAATAATTACATCATGTTAATTAGGGTATTAATGCGATCAAAATTAACCCACCTTTTTAATTTTTACAAAAAATAACTCACTTCCTCCTCCTCCTCCTCCCCCCGCCCCCATCTCTTCTTCATCGGACCCTAATTGTCGGCATCTCCCAACACCGCCGTCAATGCCGCCAGCGGTCGGCACCACCGGAAAGGACAGAGATTGAGTTCGTCAGCCTTCTCTCTCTGCATCCACTCCCTCTTCCTTCTCTCTCGCGCTCTTTCTCTAACACGCCTCCTATCTCTGTCGCGCTCTTTCTCTACCACGCCTCCTCTCTCTTTCGCGCTTCCTTTTTTCCGACGATGATGACTTTTTTGGTGGCTCAGATATGGCCGCCTCCTCCACTGCGGTGGCTCAGATCTGATCAGAAATTACCTAGATCTATCGAAAAATTCATCATGGTGGTGGTGGAGTAGTCTGTGGTGGAACGCAGGTGGCAACGATGAAATTACCGGCGGTGGGGGTCGGCAGAGGTGGTTGAGGTTGGCAATAAAGAAATCGGGAGGAGCAGCGATAGTGGATGTATAATAGTGTATAATATTATATAATAGTGTATATGAGTGTATATATACACCCCTCTTATACACGACTATACATTTTTATACCCATATATACATAATATATATGTCTTGTATAGTTTATGTATATAAGTGTATAAATATGTATACACCTTCAAACACATATATACATAATGTACTTGTCTTTTGTATATAGCACTGCATAGAAGTATTTTTGGATCAAAGCTTTGCAATGTAAATTTTGGACTATTCTTTTGCAATGTAAATGAGCAAATTATATATTTTTAAAATTTCCCAAATAAAAACAACGGAAAATCACATAAAGTACCGTTAGAAACTAAACTAATTACCCGTGTTTGCCCCCTCTAAAGCAAATTACATCAATACCTTTTCGACACTAAATTATAGGGGTGAGCGGGTCCGGGTACCCTAACTTTTTAAAACTACCCGGACCCTACCCAGTAAACGATCGGTTCCTAAATATGTTACCCGGAACCTACCCATATCAATCATTACCCGGAACCTACCCGGACCCTCGGTTCCGGGTAGGTTCCCGGGTACCCTGTAAAACATTTGTCATAAATACTATTGCATAATCAGTGATTGAATTTGAAATGGAGGAAATAGTGACGGACGAAAAATCTGAACCCGTGAAATGGGTTCCCGGGTACCCTGTAAACATTGCAAAACTGAAATGACTACAACACAATGACTAAATCTAAAATGGAGGAAATCAGTGACGGAAAATCTGAAATGACTACAACACAATCACAATGACAAAATGAAGAAAACATTGCAAAATTACACTGGTACCAATCTTTGACAAGTGAAGCTGGATCAACAAAACCAAAAATTTCTCCACCAACACTGTCAATAGAGCCTTGAGACTCATCCAATACACTAGAATCAAGCATAGAAGAATGATTTTTGTCATAGAATGCAAAAAGACGTTCCAATACATTCATTACCTTACTAAAGATCAATTCTATTTTAGCATCATCAACACCAATCCTTCTACAACTCCAATTCAGAAATCTCAACTTATATCGAGGATCTAGTACTATGGCTATCAACACCATCATGTTTATTTTCTCAATACTCCCATAATACTTGTCAAATTTGGCTCTCATTTTTGTAGCCATTGCCTTAGGGTTTTCATTATTATTTTGGCTTTCACATTCAGTTAATGTTGAAAACATGCTAATAACTTCATGAAAATAATGGTTAGTTGTCACATAGAGACTTCCTGACATCCTAATAGCAGCCTCATAGAAATTTCTCAAAAATAAAGACAACAAGGATGCATTTTTCCAATCCTCATCTTTCGGGACACCACAATCAAGCTCAGTCACAAAAGCCATATCATCATCTTCAAGTTTTACAAATGCTTGTTTGAACTTACTAGCACTTTCTAATATAAGATATGTAGAATTTCACCTCTTACTAATATCAAGACAAACAGAGCCCTTATAAGTTATGCCCTCTTCAGTTATACAACTTTAGAGTTGTTGTGATCTACTTGGGGAACTCCTAACATACTTAACTGCAGCTCGAATTCGACTAATTGATTTACGAACCTCACTCAACCCATCTTTCACAATCAAATTCAATATATGAGCTGCACATCTCATATGAAAAAACTCACCCCCCAAAACAAGGGTATTTCTTAACTTGTCCTTCAAATAAGCAATTGCCACATCATTAGAGCTCGCATTATCAACTGTAATTGTTGATATACGATCTCTAATTCCCCACTCAATTATACATTTTTCTACCATCTTACCAATATCCCTACCTTTATGGCTAGGCATAACAACAAAGTTTAGCAATCGCTTATGCAAATTCCAATTTTCATCAATAAAGTGAGCGGTAAGACATAAGTAACTCAAATTTTGAATGGAAGTCCAAATGTCAGTGGTGAGAGCAATCCTAGATTTAAGAGATGACAACTTATCTTTTAAGCATGAGTTTTCCCAAACATAAAGTTTCATGCAATCCCTAGCAATTGTGAATCTTGAAATATGCTTAAATAAAGGTTGTAATGCCGACACAAAACCCCTAAAACCTTCACGTTCAACCGTTCTAAATGGTTGCTCATCAATAATAATCATCCTAGCCAACATGTGCCTACAAAACTCTTTATCATATTTTCAAGTGCTAAACATATGCTCATTATCCCCATTTATACTACCTTTAAAATGACCACCAAGCAATTTTTGCTTCTTGTCAATATTGTGAGGATACTTTTTGCAACTTCTCAAATGTTTCCACATGGATGAGGTACCATTGTTAACACTATAAGCTAAGCCTTCATTGCAATAGTTACAAATAGAAACAACATTACCAGTTTTCTCATCTATTGCTTTACCAAAATGCTCCCAAACCTCATATTTTGTTGCCTTATTTTTCGATGGTGCACGAGTTGTAGATGCCGTGCTAGCCTCAGCCATCTACCAAAAAAAAGTATCAAAATAAAACAAAACAAAACAGCAACTCCAATAAATTGAGCATAACAAGTTAGCAACAAACAATAAAAGGGAAATATCAACCCAAATACTAGCTTTTCTAACAGAAATCAACCCAAATACTAACAACAAACAATAAAAAATAGTAACATTATAATACAGAAATCAACCCAAGGGTTATTCATTACTAACAACAAACAATAAAAAACAGTAATATTATAAAAAAGAAATAAAAAACAGTAACATTATAATACAGAAATCAACCCAAGAAATCAACCCAAGGGTTGAGAATAAAAAACAGTAACATTATAATACAGAAATTAAGCCAATACATGCAAAAATCTAATGTTCTTCACTATGCAACAACTTTAAGGGTTATTCATTACCTTTAACAAAACCGAGAGGAATTCGAGCACAATACAACAACCTTTGTCAAGCTTCTGGAGTGAGAGAGGAGACTGGCGATGGTGATGGCGATGGCGATGGCGATGGCGATGGCGAGGCTACTGCGAGGCGCGAGCTACGTAATGGCGACAAGCGATGGCGATGGCGAGCTGCGTAGTAGTGCGAACTACGAAGTGAACTTGTGACTTGTGAGTGTGAGCTGCGCCTCTGGAAAATGAAAAATGTGGAAATTAGGGCTAGGGGCGAAGTGAACCTGTGAGCTGCGTAGTATCCGTATATGACCTTTTAACTGGACTGGGCCAAATAACCGGACTGGGCCAAAAATTTAAACGCCCCAAAGCCCAAAACTAAATAATTTAAATGGGGTAGGTTCATAGGGTCCGGATATCGGTTCCGGGTACCCGGTTTTTATTTACCGGAATTGGAACCGGACCCGATATTGATCGGTTCCTAATTTTAATACCCGGAACCAACTATTATTATAATATATCTACCCGGAATCTATCCGATAGTATCGGTTTCGGTCGGGTATCTGGGTACCCTGTACCCGTGCTCACCCCTACTAAATTATTGCCCGAGATGCCAACTATATTAAGACATTCATTAATTAGCTTGTTTGGTGTGGAAACGGTGCCGGCACTAATTAGTAGTAGTAGCTAGCTTATCTTTATTTTTTGTCATTTAACCCATTTTGTCTTTTCTTTTCTTTTTAGCCTATTTAATTTTCCTTCAAAGATAAAAGTAAAATATAACAATAAAAATATAGTAGTTAAATTATTTCTAGACTAATAAATATATAAAAAATTTAATTATTTAGACTATACCAAAAAATAATTAAGAAAAATACTAAAATCACTAACTTATTTATTAAAATCTAAATTAATGAAAAATATATTAAATAAAAATTCTCTTGCAAATGAAAACAAAATTTATATTTAAAATATAACTCAATTTTTTTAAGGAAAACCACACGAAGTGCCCCTCCATGTAAACTAATTACCTGGATATGCCCCCACATAAAATATCTTCCACAATAGCCACATAATTAATTGTCTTGCTTTCCTTCTTTCTCTTAATTTTCTCAAATTCCACGTTCTTGTTATCTGTTAATTTTCTTTTCTTTTTTTGTAAGATTATCTTCTTCATCTTTTTTTCCCTTTTTTGTTTTTGTCTTTTTTTTTTTGTTTTTAATACAAAATAAAAATATTAACTAAACAAACTGTAAATTAATAAAATATAGAAAAAAATAAAAAAATTAGACTACAACAACAAATATTAAGACAAATACTAAAGTCACATTTAGTTTTGTCTTCTTTTCTTATTTTGTCTTTTTCTAGTTTTATTTTTTTAATTTGTTTTTGTTTTTGTTTTCTTTTAATCTATAATTTAGAAAAAATAATAAAATAAAATTTTAAATAATCAGATCACAACAAGAAGTAATTAATATAAATGCTAAAGTTACTGATTTATTTAGTAAAATTTAAATAAATAGGAAATATATTCTTAGGAATTTTTTCAAAATAAAATAAAACAAAACTTGTATTTAATTTTGATTTTATCTTTTATAAAAAAGATTGTAAAAATTAATTTCATATATGTAATGTATGTGTCGTAGAGGATAGAATTGTATTTTTCTTGAAAGAATGGACCATTCCTCTAGATACCCTGTCAATATATAGTATATAATATATATTATCTCAGTATATTCTTATACTATGATGGTATCATGGAGGACTGTTGAAGAGTGTTTCGAAGGACTGTAACAGTCTTGCGTGACACCTTCTCACTATATTTTATATCATGATGGTATCATGGAGGACAATTGAAGAATGTTTCATTAAAGGACTGCAGCAGTCCTACATGATACCATTTTAATAAATTTTTATATCGTAATTATATCATGGAGGACTTGGGACTTTTATTCAAAGGCTTCAGCAGTCCTTCGTGATACCATCATGGTATATACCATCTTAGTATATTTTTATAGTTTAAATTTTAAAATCAATATTTATTAATGGACATAGTTATCATACTTGAATTTAAAGCAAATCATCTCAAACCTTTAATTTTAAAATATACTAAATTAAAAGGTTCATTCCATATTTAATATTTATATTATAGATTCTTTTTATCTAAGAGATTTAGAAACAATGATTTGAATTTTGAAATGAAAGTAGTTAAATTAATTTAGTTATCCATTTGAATTAGTAGATAAATTTTGAATGAAAATGGTTAAAATACCACATAGATATATGAGTTTTCTAAATATCATATAGTTCATATATAATTTTTTTAAAATTGAAAAATGAAATTTTAGAATTTGAATTTAATGCCTACAGTTTTAAAATTCAAGTGGTTAAAAAAGGAGAAAAACTAACTAAACTACACTATCCCCCCCCCCCCCCCCACTAATTCCACTTTATGCACCCAAAAAATAAAAACCACGTCCTATAACAGGTGTTATTGATAATTCAGTTGAAATCTCTTCTCGTGTGTAGTTGATTTGAGGCATACAACTCATCCTCTTTCTTGAGAACTCAATCTCGACATCAAAATTATAGTTACAACATTTTGTTTGCTTTAAGATGTAAATTCTCATAACAACATTTTGTTTTGCTATGTGATGAGTGAAATATCCAATATATAAAGTTGAAAGTTTTGTAGTATTATGTGTCCCGTGCAGAACTGAAATCAAGAAGGGATTGCTCAATCTAAAAGCCAAGACTCCCTCAGTCAAGATACGTGCATTCTGTCGCTGTAATTTTCAAGTAAATATTTTATCACAATAATTATTTAGAAAATTGGTAAGAAATAAGCATTCTTGAAATCTTTGTGCAATAAATAATTGTTTTGGCCTTCCTTGATATTATTCATTCATTGCCAGATTTAAACATCGGTATTACATAATTCTAAGTTAAGATTATATTTCCTTTTCTTTGCACTTGAAATAGAAGTACAAATATTATTAATGGATGTGCACGAAGAGTAAAAAATATCGTTAAGAGCATAAAAGATTCTGCACAATGGCTATTCGCATGCATTCCAGACAGATATTAAAGGTAAGTTGATTTTATCAATCAATTCAATTAAGAATATGCTTTTATATTTCTTATTTGTCCTTCTTAATTGATACAAAAATTATTTTTTTATGATTATTCTATAAAATTTTAAATCTTCTTATATTTATAATAGTCTAAATAAATATAAGAATAATTAATAATCAAATATAAACTTCATTACCTCTTCCCACTTTGTCTTTTATTTTGTGGTGTATGTAGGGTGCACGAGGAAATTAGGATGAATCAAGATTTGATTTGATTAATTAGAACGACAAAAAAGAAACAGAAATAATGAACTGAAATGTTATCTTACGTATCCTTTTTTGCACATCAAAAATAGAAAATCAGTAAGTTATAGTAGTTGGTTAGAGGCAATTTTGGGACCAATCTTCATCCTCTATTAGAAAAAATATATTCTAAAGGAAGTAATAATTAAACTAAAAGATGAAGTGACTAGTTTATTTATTCACACGTGTTTAATATTTGAATAGAGATAAAAATATTTAAATCTTATTTTAAAGCTAAAAACCAAACATCGAAGAAGATCAAATTTTAAACCTGCTATAATTACAATATTTTGTATCTTTTGTATTTTTTTGAATATAAAAGTAGGTCATATTTGTAAAATTATAAGAATGATAAGGATACCTTGATCTTTTCTTTAGTGTTACTTTCCACTTTTCAGTACTAAAAATTGAGAATAATGTTTGTTAGTATTTTGATAAAGAGTAAGAGTTGGGATAATTTTTTGTGATTCTTTATAGAAGAAAATATTATTGCAAGAAAACACATCTTATAATTTTGACATCCATTCTTTTTTTGGGGTTTGATTTTCTTTTGATTGTAGTAATAGTATGAAAATAGGCGAAAGATACTAGCGGTTGAGGCGGCCAAGTGTCTTTCTCTATATCTGAATATGCCAAAAAATATGAATTTTTAGAGAGTGGAGAATCTTGATGAATATGTGATGTTGGCCGGTAAATTTTACAACATATTTTAAATTTTAACTTGCATCATTCTATAATTATGAGTGTTGGAAGGATAATGAACAAATGTGCATCTTCTGCGGGGCTGTCTTTGAGACTGTGCGAGCTGTGATACCGCATATGATCCAAAAATTTACCAGCCCATATTTTCGGTCAACACCCACAAACCAGCCCAAAAAAATGAAATCTGCAGCCCAAACTCATCTCTTGCCCCAGCCCCTATAGTTCCCTCGTCTTTTGTGAAAGCACTGCTTCCCAGTTCCCACCTTCTCTCTCCCTCTCTGAAAATATGCACACTTTCATTAATTCTTTATCTTTATTCCATTGAATACTCAAGTTCTTGAAAATTATTCACTTTTGAAACACCATTTGTTTCTTCAAGATCTGAGTTTTTTTGTCCTTTCAGGTATAAGGCAAAGCTGCTCTCTTTGTCTTTTCAATTCAATCTGCTAATTGGGTTTTATGTTTGTAGTTTGTAGAATCATCTGTTTTTTTTTAAATAAAAAAACTTTGTTTTTAGATTTATAGGTTATTTTTATTGCTAAACTTGCTTGGCTATGTGTATTTTCAGAAAATGAAGCTGAAAATTTGTTTGTTCTCCCTTTTTAACTCTTCCCCACGCTGTAACAAATACTTCTTAATTTTGGCTTTGTTGTTTTAATAGGTAAGAAGGAGCCTTGTTTGTTGTTTAAATTTTTAATCATTAAATATTATTGTTTATCATATTTCAATTGTTCACTAATTTTTTATTGAACAAAAACAGTGGGTGTCCCATCCGATATTTAGCTTGAAAGCTTCAATTCATGTTTGGCAAATTGTGAGAGTGGGTGTTCTAACAAATTGGAGCATTACATAAAATTACCAAGTTTTTTCGATCATTTTTGCATTTCAATTACATATTATGCCTCAAGTATGAATCTGGTTATGAGAAGCGTAAGAAGAAGAAAAAAACCGAGGAATTAACTAAATCTCAAAGAGGAGCTCTTGATAAGTTTGTTATAAAAGAGACACAAGTTCAGGTTGAAGATCAAAATGTTAATAATGTTAATGAGAATATTAATATAGAGAATCAAGCCGTTCCGGAGAATAGAGATAATGTACCCATTGAAAATGATAATGTGGACAATCAAATCGATGCTGAAAATGGTGATGATAATTTGAATAATTTATTTTATAATGTAAGTGATGATCCGGAGGATAATGGTATTGATAATGTAGAGCAAGAGCAAGAAAACTCATTTGATATATTTGATCCAAGAATGTGGGATGCTCTTGATTCTAAAAGGATTGAGTTATTAGTGACAAAAGGTCCTAAAAGAGTTTTGTCCATTGTGAATGGCCCTAAAGATGAATTATCTAGACGATTTACTGCTAATTTGTATACTCGAGTTTTATCAAAATGGAGAAAAGTGTGATAGAGATTGGCTTGTCTATTCGAAATAACTTGATAGAGTATTTTGTTTTTTGCTGTAAAGTTTTTAAAATAGGGAATAGGAGAAGTCAAATTAACAAATGAGGGTTGTAGTGATTGGCTACATATTGGTGAAAGACTTAAAGAACATGAGACATTCATCGAACATGTTAAGAGTATGAGCACTTGATATGAGTTACGTCAAAGGCTAAAAAAGAATGAAACTATTGATAAAATATCTCGAAGGCTAATTGTGAAGGAGAAGATGCACTGGAAAAATATTTTAAGAAGAATTATTGCTATAGTGAAATTTCTTGCTAAAAAGAATTTGGCCTTTCGTGATTCTAATGGAAGATTGTATCAAAATAGCAATGGAAAATTTTTGGGCTTAATTGAAACGTTAGCAAAGTTTGACCCATTTGTCCAAGAACATGTTAGACGTATTACAAATGATGAAGTTCATCATCATTATCTTGGGCATAACATCCAAAACGAGCTAATATTTTTGCTTGCTTCTGCAATTAAAAATGAAATCATTAAGAAAATCAAACAAGCAAAGTATTTCTCCGTGATACTTGATTGTACTCCTGATGTTAGTTACCAAGATCAAATGTCTTTGATAATAAGATATGTGGATATTTCTTCAAATTTTGTTAGCATTGAGGAATCTTTTTTGGGATTTTTCAATGTGAATGATACAACTGGTCAAGGACTTTTTAATGTTTTACAAAACGAGTTGAAACATCTTGATCTTGACATATTTGATGTGCGAGGACAAAGTTATGATAATGGGTCAAATATGAAAGGAAAACATCAAGGTGTACAAAAATAAATTCTAGACATGAATCTGAGAGCCTTTTATACTCCTTGTGGTTGTCATAGTCTTAATTTGGCATTGTGTGATATGGCTAACTCTTGCAGTAAAGCTAAATATTTTTTTGGGATTATTCAACGCATTTATATAATTTTTGCCAATTCTACTAAGAGATGGCAAATTTTGAAAGATAATCTAAAAGTGACACCAAAATCATTGTCATCCACTCGTTGGGAGAGTCGTGTAGATAGTGTCAAAGCTATAAGATCTCAAATGTCGGACTTTAGAAAAGCTTTACTTGAAGTGGCGGAAAAAGATCTTGATTCTAAAATACAAAATGAAGCTAAATCTTTAGCGACAAATGAGCTTGGTGATTTTGAGTTTTTAATGGAAATAATTATTTGGTTTGAAATATTATCTGCTATTAATGTGGCTAGCAAGCTTTTACAATCAAAGGATATGCTTATTGATGTTGCCATAAAAAAAATAAAAGGGTTGGTGTCATTCTTTGAAGGATATAGAGAAACTGGTTTTCATAATGCCTTGAATACTGCTAAGGAAATTGCTATTGAATTGGATATTAATTCAGTATTTCCTCAAAGGCGTATAATTCGCAGAAAGAGACAGTTTGATGAGAATTTAAATACCCCATCGGTTGAGTTATCTAAAGAGGAGTCTTTTAGAGTTAATTATTTTCTTTGCCTCGTCGATCAAGCCATCTTTTCTCTTAATAAGAGATTTGAGCAATATCAAGAGTATGAAGGTATTTTTGGTTTCTTGTTTTCTTCTCACAAGTTACAATCATTGGACGATGCAAATTTGAAGTCTTGTTGTAGTAATTTTGAAGAGGCATTGAAATATAATGGGCAATCTGGTATTGATGGGACTGAATAATCTGTGGAGCTAAAGTTATTAAGAGAACTCTTGCCTGGAGAAAAAATGGGACCGATGGAAATATTAACATATTTGAAAATCTTAGATTATTTTCCTAATACAATAGTTGCATATAGAATTTTATTGACTATTTTCGTGACAATTGCATCTGCAGAAAGAAGTTTTTCAAAACTGAAGTTGTTGAAGTCTTACTTGCGGTCTACCATGGTACAAGAAAGGCTTAACGGATTAGCATTGGTAGCAATTGAGAATGAAATTTTGGAGAATATACCATATGAGGACTTGGTTGATGAATTTGCTTCAAAAAGTGTTAGAAGGATAACTCTTTTAAAGTAGGAGTTGATTAACTTGCAGTTGTATTGAGTTGTTATTTATAATTTAAAATATTTTTTAATTATTGAAATCGTATATTTACTAATATTAAGGGCCCACTTTTACGAATTAGAACAGGGGCCCCAAAATATTTGAGACGACACTGGCTATCATTTGTGTTCAAGACATCACATTCACCGCGCAGTAAGTAAGTCCGATGGTATTCAACTAGGGAAGGTTCAAAGCGGAAACTACCTCTCCTGATACAATATCTTTTTCGCTGAAAGTAGGCACCTTGTGTGTGCGCCAAAATCTCTTTCAAGAGGGGATTGTTGGAAATTTACCAATGTGGAATTAAGTTTATCCCATTATTTATGACTCGAACAATTGGGGTCCCGCATGTCAGAAACGTCATTTCCACACACGTGCACTCGTAGTGCCAAGTATCGTAAATTTCGTTAGTGAAAGAGATATTGGTACGTAAGTAAATGTTTGAGACATAGAATAATGAACGATTATTGGCTAAATAACAAGTGTTCCACGTCGGTAAACGAAGGTAGGATTGTGCAAAGTGTAAGATGGTACGGGTCGGGAAGGGCCACGACACCGGAAAGGGCCGCGGCGCCACCCAGACGGAATTCCAAAAGTTTGGCTGATTATGGAGAGGTTTTGGAGCATTAAAATGACATTTTTTCCTCCATAAATCAGCCATTATTTGACTGCATTAATTGATGAATTAAAGGGCCATTACATGACATTTAAATGGCCATTACATGGGCACTTGAAGAGGCCATTCTTACACTACTATAAATTGAGGCCTTTGGCTCAATTCTACCCACACTTTTCAAGAACAACAATTATGAAATTCTTGTTGCAAATCCTCTCCTCTTAGCAATCTTTTGTTATTTGTTTTCTTTGCTAGAATCACTTGTGTTTGCTTTGCACAAATGATAATTTGTTGTTTTATCTTGGGAGACTATTGTCCGTTAACGTAAAAACATATATACGGGTCAATCTTGTCTTAAAGACAGAGTGTCATCACTCGACTCAGCACAGTTTTAACACTTCCAGATTTAATATGTCTTGATTTCAGGTTATCAAGAATCAAAGAGCTTTCTGCAAATTGATATAAAGATTCAAGACTGATTCAAAGACTCAAAAACTTGTTGTTGTCACAATTCTTATTTACTACAAGCTTGTTGCTATTGTAATCTTTATATTTTATCATTTCGAAGCACTTGTAATAGTTATTTACTATTCTCGTAATGCTTTACCTCCAACAATGTATCTATAATACATTTAGGTATCTGTTAGAATAGTTTATTTTTCACAGATACAACTCCAAATACACTTTAAAACTCATCTTCTAATTTAATTACTATATTTAAACTTGTCAACTGATAGAGAATTATATTATTGATTTGAGAAAATATACAAAATGTAAATACCATTATATTAAAGACTTCTTTAGCATCCAGCATATCTGCATTAATGAATCGACATGAGCATTAAATTTAAGGAGATTTAATTGCTAAATCACCATAGATTATGGATCTTGATTAATGAAGCAATTTTTTCTAAGCACATATTTCAACAGAGTGCAATCACTCTAAGAAAATGTTCCAATTATTTTCTCTTTTGAGTGAGAGAATATCCTGTTTCTATGAGTTCAGAAGCGAAATGGGATCTGAATCCCATCAATTTATCGGCTTTCTCATTATTTGTCTGATGGTTTTGACTGTTCTATTGACTGCCTCTGTTGTATTTTGGGACTTACCTTCTGATAACCTCAAATTTTTGGCTAAAGCTAAAATCTTTGATGTTAAACCTCCAAATGGTACTCCATTTTCCCTTTCTTTATCTTTTTCTTGAACTTATATCGGACTTTAGAGAAAATATTTTCCAGAGGTGACCTGAATGTCAGTGTATATATATTATATGCAGCCTGTTTATACTTTTGGTTTTTATTTCCTAATTGCTTGTTACAGTTGCATTTTCATAGTTGCAAACAGAAATATTGTTTGATTGAGAGCTAATTTGATTCCATATCAATAGAAAGATAAAGTTGAAATACATTCTCTGGTCACTAGTTGTTTGAAGACAAAGTAATGGCTTTGAGTGCCTTCTGCAGATTGAAACAAAATACAGTACTTAGGTGAAACAAGAATCCAAGAATTTTATTTTGTGCTTCATTTTTTCTCATTTTAGTAGTTTATTTGACCAGCATATCTGGTTTCACACACACAATAATGTGAGGAAAGTTAAGAAGATCCTTATAACGCTCTTGAAGATTAAAATCAACATTATAATAAATCTAAAGCTGAGATGCATGTTTAGCAGTAGAAGAATCAGTTTCATGTCATTTAAACTTTGTTTATGTAGGGCATAATCGTGTCGCTCTACTTATAATTGACCAATTACTTGTTTCATTCTTGCACAGTTTGGTAGACAGACATTTGTTCTCTCTGTGTGTATTTTTTTCTTGCAAGCTTAAAATGCTTGTGATCTGTTTGTTTTACTGATAGGACAATAGATGTTTGCGTTGTTTAGAGTGCTCGGCGTATGAAACTTTTCTTTAACTTTTTTGGTTTTTTCAGCCAGAGTTTCTGAAGAATATGGTAGTCATAGGCCAGTCATGTGCAGAAAGATAAACTGCTTGGTGGCCTTCTTCCTTCAGGAATTGATGAGACATCTTGTCTAAGTAGACACGAATCTGTCTTATATCATAAAGAACTGTTGGGTATTTTTGTTCTATGGTACTTTATAAAGTAGTACGGGAAGTATATAACTATTACAAGTATTCGAAAGGATAAACAAAGATTCAATAATTCAACTAGTAATCTGAAAAATAATATAACCACAAAACTGAAATTACAATTTTGTTGAAGACGGAAAAATGGAAACTGGTTTTGCTGAGTCGAGTATGGCACTCTGTCCTTAAGACAATATTGTCCCGTATGTATCCTTTATACGTCCTGGACAATTTGTCTCCCAAGATAAAACAGCAATGGAACACTTGAGCAAAGGAAACTCAAGAGCTACCGTGAAGAATATTGAGTAACGAAATAATGCCTTGGAAGGTGTAGGAAGAAACTGTTTTGCTTGTGTATTTTTCTATATTTTCGTGTATCATGTATGTGTGTTCTTAGTGCTCAACAATGGTGTAAGGGGGTGTTTATATAGGTGATGGAGGGGCTGAAAACTGCCTCCATAATAGCCAAATAATGACCATTATGGAGGTAGTAAAGTCACCAACATAAATGGTGAAAGACCAACGGATTTGGCCATTATAGGAGGAGTAATTCAGCCAAAATAAATGACTGAATTGAGTGCTTGGCGTTTCTGCTTTGACTGTCCAAATTCTAACGTTCTGGAAACTTCAGGGACCAAATTGTACATCTTGAAACTTCAGGGACCAAACTGTACATTTGAAAGAATTCTGGTCCGAACTGTACATCTGAAACTTCTGGGATCAAATTGTACTTTTGGCAAAGTTCTCTGGCCCAAAAAGATAATATCAGAAGGCCCACAACCCGCAGCCTGCAGCCCCAAACCAAAGCACATCTAGGTCTTTCCTTGAACCGAAGCACATCTAGATCCTCCCTCCTTTAAACTAGGGCTGGCCAGTGGGCCGGGACAGCCCGACCCCGACCCGACCCCGTCCCGAGCCCGCCCCGACCCCGCCAAAAAAAAAAAATAAATAACGGGGGCGGGACTCGAACTCGGGACGGGACGATGTCTCATCCCGCGAGACCCGAGCCCGCCCCAGGCCCGCGAGACCCGACCCCGCCCCGAGCCCGACCCCGCCCTTTTCCCTCCTTTGCAAAAATGACCGTTGTACCAACGACCATTTTAGATTATGGCCGTTGGCCAACGACCATTTTAGCCCCCCCTCCCCCAACCCCCTACCCCTTAATATTTATTTTTAACCCATAAGTTATTATATTTACACTTTAACCCAATTTTCCAACTATAAATAACTCATTTTCTCTTCATCTTTCTCACAAATCTTCCTACAATCTCTCTAATTTCTCAATATATCTCTCTACAAGTCTACATTGTTTGCTAAATATTCAATTTTATTTATTCATTTGGGAATTGGTAGTGAAGTTGACAACTAGCTTGAGGATCTTCCATCGAGCAAAGTTTCAATTTTCAACCTCTCGATTACGTCGACGTTAAATTGCGTTTGGTACATTCGTTCCTTCATTAAATTATTATTGTCTGTTTATTTTATTTAGATCACTTAATTTTATTGTCTTTAATTATTTATTATCATAATTAAAATGGAAGGATTAAAATGTATGTTTAAGGGTAAGGGTAATGGTGCTTCTTCTAGTAGGGGCAACCAGGGCAAGGGTACTTCTTCTAGTCATCTTATTCCTACACAGGATGATTTTGTTGATACTCAACATTTTCCTACAATACCATTAGATTTAGACCAGGAGCTATTTTCTGGAACTCAAGAAGACTTTAATTTAGACGATGATCTAGATGATATACCCACTAATGTTGATGACAACACACCCACTAGTGCACCTTCAACTGAAATACCTCCTATTCCCCCTAGTATGAGACGAGGTCCAGCAAAACGACCATTAAAATCAGATGTATGAACATTTTTTGATAGGGACGTAGAGAATCAAGTAGCCATATGTAAAATTTATAAAAATGTTTTAAAATTTAAAACTGGAAAAGGTCACGGTGGGACGGGGGGTTTAATTAGACACGTAGTAAGTGCTCGTCCAGCTAGGTATGCCCAATACCAGGCTTCAAAACCGGGTGCGCAAACGCCCGCTCCATCGGGACAAGGTTCACATACTGATACTGTCCCGGACCAAGTACATGGTCAAATTAACCCTATGACGGGGGGAATTGTAGGCTCTAAATACAATAAACATAGAGATAGGGAAGCAATATCAAAATTAGTTGCTGTGGAGGGTTTGCCTTTTTCATTTCCTTCATCTCCCGGTTTTATTCATTACATTAGAGATATATATAATTATGCTTTTAACGGTTTTCCTAGATCAACTGTTAAGAGAGATGTATTTAAATTTGCGCATGAATATCAACAATATTTACGTTTTTCATTATATCATTTTAATGACAAAGTATCTATCACGTCTGATATAGGTCGTAGTACTAACAACCATGATTATTTAACTGTAACTTGTCATTGGATAGATTATAAATGGTCTATGCAAAAACGTATTTTAGCGTATAGATATATAGATGATAGGCACACTGGTACTTTTATTGCAGATAATATTTATCAAGTGTGCCATTATTACGGAATAACCGATAAAATTATGACTATTACATTAGATAACGCTTCTTCTAACAATTACGCAATTACAATTTTAAAAAATAGTTTAACTCCATCTTTTTCAGACCATTTTCATATAAAATGTGTGTGTCATATATATAACTTAATTGTAAAGGATGGTCTATCACTTTTTGAAGACATTCTTAGTAAAATACAATTTGCTATAAACTTTATTTTTAAAAGTAATAAAGTACAACGTAGAAAAGAATATAAAAAAATTTGTCATGATTGTGGACTACCTTTTAGAAAAATTCCACAAGAAGTATCCACTAGGTGGAATTCTTTATACGAGCAACTACTTGTTGCTTATGACTATAAATTACCTATAACTTTATTTTTAACTCTCATAATAAAAAGCCAGCTGATATGATTTTAGATAGTGATTGGGAAAAAATTTCCTAACTTATTGCATTTTTAGAGAAATTTTTTCAAGCAACAAAAGAATTTTCCGGTATATATTATCCTACTATTTCAACTATGTTATTTTATATAACTCTAATATTTTTATTACTTAGTGAATATATGGAAAACCAAATTATAAGGCAGCTATTAAAAATGTTTCTCAAAATAAAAAATATTTTATTCCTATTCCCTCTATTTATATTATTGGTTCTGTATTAAATCCTACTATTAAAATAGACGGTACTAAATCACTAATTGAAACTATTTACGATTGTATAGAAGTACTACCACCTCCAAGTCCCAAAAATCTAAATCACCCACCACCTATTGAACAAACTAAATAAGAAGTATTGTCTAGCGTAGAACACCAATGCAAAAATATATATAGATTTTATCAACAAGAAAATGCTAGTAACTTACCAGCTTCCATACCATCTTCTTCATCTTCAACACAACCTCACAAAAGACATCTTTGTTCGGCTAGTATTGAAAGCCTCGAAATAGAATGTGCAATGCATACCTCTACTACTAACCAAATTAGCGAGTTGGATATTTTTGTTTTGCGAGGGTTACATCAGTATCAAGAAGTTATCAATGAAGATGGACATGAAGACTTCTTGAAATCTTTGGAGGGGGAATGAGAAGACCTTTCCGACACTTTCATTGATGGCTCGAGATGTTTTGAACATTCAAGCGTCGTCAACTGCGTCTGAAAGCGCTTTTTCTGCAGGCAGATATCAAATAGGAGACCACAGACACTCATTAGCCGGAGATAGCTTGGAAATTGCAGTATTATTCAGAGATTGGATACGAGCGGAGCGGAGAAGGTGCGGTCAACCGGAGATCAACGAAGAAGATGATGAAAACTACAACGAAATCTTAACCGAAGGTAGTGGAAGCGACGTGGATCACTTTGACCAACAAATACCAATTCCAACCGGAGAACCACATGAAATCATCAAGCAATTAGAACAAGTTTTTTTGAGAATGTAATTTTTTTAATTGTAATTTTATTATGTAATTTGCAACTTTTGGACAACACCACAAAGTTGCAATTTAGATTTTAGACAATTGTATTTGTATTACAAAAAAATCATATGTCTATTAAATAATATAAGAGGCACAAAAACAGCCTTGAGATGTTTTTATTACACTATCTTGTTTTGTTTATTAAGTTTTTTTTATACATATGTTATTTAAAAAAAAAAAAATGAAAACCCGACGTATCCCGCCCCGCCCCGCCCCGATACCGACCGGGACGGGACTTGCTCTAGTCCCGCCAGACCCGACCCCGCCAGAGCCCGCCAGACCCAACCCCGCCCCTTCTCCCGTCCCGCCCCGACCCCGGCCCCGCCAGACTCGGCCCGCCAGACCCGAGCCCGGCCCACTGGCCACTCCTACTTTAAACACATGGGATACCCCTTGGTGTCCCAAACCCCAAACCAATTTCGAGTCTTATATACACAACAATTCTTTCTTCCTCTACCGATGAGGGAGAATTGAACACAATACCACACTTTCCATGCTTCAAACACCTTACTTCGTGGACCAATATCTCTTTCATTTCTCAATGAAATTTGACGATTCTTGGCCCTACGGTTATCTACGTACTTAGTAGATCATGCATGTGTGAAGAACCGGATTCTCCAACATACGTAACACTAGTGTTTAAGCCGTTAAAGTTGGTCGGTCGCAACTCCCGCCAAAGGCTAATTTCCAACAAGAACTCCGTCACAAGCAATCATCTTACCTCATCTCAAGGTTACGAAGCTACGAGGCTCTTCACAAGCAATGCGGACCTCATACGGAATTATACAACAGAAGCATCGAGCTTATCAAGTCTGGTCAATACAGGTCAGGTTCTGCAGATTGTCATTACTTTGTTTGGATTTCCTATAGTGGTTTAGGAAATAGGATGCTAACCTTAGCTTCTGCTTTCCTATATGCTCTTCTTACGAATCGAGTCCTACTCGTTGATCCTGGAGTTAATATACCTGGTCTTTTTTGTGAACCTTTTCCAGAAACTTCCTGGTTGCTTCCTCCAGATTTCCCTCTAATCAATCAGTTTAATACATTAGATAAAAAATCTCCTAATTCCTATGGTTATATGGTGAAGAATGATATGATCATAGGAAATTATTCGACTGATGGATCGATACTACCTCCTTTCATCTACCTTCATTTAGCTCATGACTATGATGATCAAGATAAATTATTTTTCTGTGACCAGGACCAAAATTATCTCCAGAAAATCCCCTGGCTGGTCATGAAGACAGATAATTATTTTGTGCCTTCTCTTTTCTTGATCCCATCATTTGAGCAAGAATTAAGTAATCTTATTCCAGAAAAAGAAAGTCTTTTATTTTCTGAGTAGATACCTGTTCCATCCAACAAATGCTGTATGGGGGCTTGTTAAGAGGTACTATCAAGCATATTTAGCCCAAGCAGACGAAAAATTAGGCATTCAAATTCGAGTCTTGGAGACAAATTCCGGTCCTTTGAAGTACGTAATGGATCAGATCATCAATTGTACAATGCAGGAAAATCTCTGCCAAAAATTAACCGGTCTAGTGAGCCTATAGTCCTCAACCAATCCAGGAAAAAGAAGAAGACTATAGCCGTCCTGATAACTTCTTTAAGCCCTGGATACTGAGAAGAGTTTCGAAAAAATGTACTGGGAGAATCCAACTATGGCAGGAGAGATCGTTGGCTTTTACCAGCCGAGTCAGGAGGAGTATCAGCAAAGTGAGAATCTAATGCACGAAAGAAAGGCGTTGGCAGAAATGTATCTGCTGAGGTTATGTGACATTGGTTACAAGTGGATGGTCAACTTTCGGATATGTGGCTCAGGGCCTTGGAGGACTAAATCCCTGGATACTATACAAGGCTGATCAGAACAGGACAGCACATAATCCGCCTTGTGTTCGATCTGCATCACTCGAGCCATGTTTCCATGCCCTGCCTTACTATGATTGCAAAAAGAAAACGGCAACAGATACGAGCAAAATCGTTCCTCATGTCAGGCACTGTGAGGATGTGAGCTGGGGCTTAAAGCTATTTGACCAAAATGATGAAGTATTAACACATTTTCGGTTTCAGGTTTAGTGTGCATTCTTTTTTCACTCTGCATTGAGAAACCAAAACCGTTTATCTTGATCCAAAGAGGGAGTAGAGTAATTTTGTGCAAATTATTCTTGTTGAAATATAGTGAAAAACTACCAATATCTTGATAGCTTCATTAAGTGTGTTCTTAGTTCTTTTATGAGGGATCATTCTTAATACAGAATAACATGTCAAACTAAAGACAATTGGTTTATTGATAGGTTCACCAAAATCAAGTAATAACATCAATATTTTCCTGGTCATATAGTACCAGATAGATAATTTTCTTGGAAAGAAAATGAGGAAAGAGCATGGAAATCTACAACTTCTCAGTAGGAAAAACAACTAGAAACTGTTTTATGATTTGAAGTTTATGAGTTCTATAACGATCTCAAATTATACTATAATATTGACAACTGGGTTCACACCTCAAATATTTAGAAATATATAGTAAATTTTTAATATACAGGGTTCAAATAAAAACTATTGAGTTCACGTGAACCGTAGTCCGGCTTTTAGATTCGCCCCTGCCTAGAAAGTGGTACGAACACAGATAAATAATTGGTAGTATAACAAATTAGACGAACAGTCTGTAGTATAGCAAAATTTTAACTTGTTTTTAGGATCTGTTTTTTATAGTCTTTGAGCAAAACATATTTTCTTACTTTAAGCACCTATTATTCGGAGTGCACTAGTCTTACCAATTCGAATTCACTCCACAAAGACTCAATAAAGAGGCAGAAACAATTTTTACTAAAAGGTTTTTTGTTCTTAGAGCTCGAGAACAAAACCCACATAGTATGATATTAACTGATTAGAAACAGTAATCAGAAGCACCCGTAGACTTTGAGAAAACTTAGTATATACATGTCAATATCTACAAAGATGTATGGTCGAATTAATTGATAGCCGTCAGTTAATTTCAATTAGTCATTTGAACAATGATTTGTTCCAATTGAGCACCTAAATAAATGATAAAGTTTTCCAATTAAACTCTTAGACTAAAATTCTGAAAATTTTGCTGTGCGTGGTTTCGGATCAATACTGAAAAAAAGGCAAAACCCTACTGCGATTGGTCGATTTTTGGGGAATACCTATAAAAAATTGATCGAAGATCCGAGTTTTTTTTATGAATAATACCTACCGAATTCAGTCAATTTTTTAAATTACACAATTACAAAATGCATCATCCGGGATTAAATCCCGTCTTTACCGTGATAGGATACTTTTTACCACTAGATCATTGTTGCTTTCTGGTTCAAGACTTTCTTTTTTTTATTTATACTTTCAAACTTATTTTATCTCGAAAAAAATAATCGAACTCGATCGATTTCTTAAAAATAAAAGAAATAAAAAGTACAAAAACGACTGACTTGAGAAAAAATAGCAATATTTTTAACGATCGAGCTCCATCGATTCTACACTTAACTCGAATTTTTGCATTAAAAAGACGGTCGTTCGTAGTTGGTATCATTAAAAAAAAGAAGGAAAAATCCGACCGATGTTGGTCGATTTTAATTAGTCAATGAGTATTTATTTGTTTCTACTGTGATTATGACTCAAAAACTGTGATGACTTGCTAATTCAGTCTTTGTTCGTTTACTAGCTTAGTATTTCTGAAATGAAAACATACCCCTCCAAATTAAAGAGAGTGTTCACTTAGTTATTTGCACCTGAAGTCGTACGTTCTTCTTTTATATATATTACTTGTATGATCCTCGGCTGTGTAGGTAGTTTTGACCATCTAGAACTGAGCTGATTTGGTCAATCTATTAACAACCCCCTAAATAGAATCAAACTTATGATTAGAGCGAGGTAAACCCGTAACAAAGTCCATATTAATCATTTCCCATTTCCACATTGGAATCTCAATGTTCTGAGTCAAGCCACCAGACTTTTGGTGCTCCGCTTGTACTTGCTGACAATTAGGACACCGAGCTACAAACTTTGCAATGTTCTTTTTCATGTCGTTCCACTAATGCATACCTTGAGATCATAACACACCTTAGTAGATCCAGGGTGAACGGAATATTGTGATCAATGGACTTTCATCATAATCTTGTCTCATATGCTTGCTATATTGGGAATGTTCAAATTGACTTCCCACCTGCGGGGTCCCTTTCTCATTATACTCAAAAGTTGTAATTCTCTTTTGCTAAATATCTTTCTCGATTCTTCTCTAACAATGGGATCTTCAGTATGATGTTCCTTCTTTTCCCGTATGAGGGATGACCCTTCTGTATTCTGAATTATATGGCTATCATTATCTAAATCCTACAATCCGGTTCTCACTTAACTAACTGACACGTTCCTTTCTGTCAACTTCTCTCCTACGTCCTCACATTAGTCAAGCTGCTTATAGGTGAATGATTCTATTGTCAACTTAGCTTTGTTTACTAACTGGTGTGCTCGAAACTCTTATATTTGTAGTATCTGAATAGTAAACACTCTGAAGTGCGTGTACCATCCTAGTTAACTCTCATTCATGACCTGAAAGGAATCTGTACTTTCACATTACTCGTAACTATAAATAGCTTCCTTTCTTTACTACCTTTGACACTTGATCGCTTACCTTCTTGCTTGTTGTACTCCTCTTTATTCTGGTAATACATACGTAATATTAAACATTGCTCCTGATTCCAATCCTTGATGTTACTACCTCTTAAAAGATGAGTTGTTAACTTATTCCCTCATTCAATACGTGGAAGATTTTGAAGAATTTGCAGTACCTGACGTTGGCTACTATTTCTACACCTGGTCATTATACTTAGGTTCAAATTCCTTCACTTGCCTCATGGCTAAGACTTTCTGTCAATGGCGCTTCGGGAAAAAAATACCCTCGATCTTGTTAAGTTGTAAACCCATTACTTTATCTGTCCCGTAGAACCTTTGGTCAGTTCATAAATGCTTATAGACATCTGTATTTTCCTGACATTTCATCTTCATTATACCACTATCTCTTTGACACATACCTTTAATGTCTACCGTATATCCATAGGCGTCATTGGCTCCTTTTCACATGTTTAGGCGCTAATCTCGAGCTTTACTCATTGTTACTTCCGTTTACATACTTTCTGAAATGTATGACTACATATGTTGTGGAACAGATGCTTTGTATGTTTAGACTCATTTCGCAGTGTTGCATGATCCAATAACTTGTCACGCTTTCTTGTCTTGTCATTATTAGATCTCTCGTCGATCAAGTGCTCATTCGTCTTACCTTTACATTTTCATTTCAAGTTGCCTTGGGGGTCTCTTATCTTAAATATTTCCCATATTATCTTCCTGAACATTAGAGAATCGTCATCTTTGGCTGTGGAGTTTTTATTGTCCTTCCTCTACCATTGGTCCTTATGCTGTTCTGGAGTAATCATACCTTGTGAAACCTACATAATTATAATCTCATCCACATTTATCCTCCTTGTTGGAATTCTTCCTTTTATTCGTCATTAAACAAAAATAACATTTCTGCCTTTAATCGAAATGCCTAAACCGAGGGACAACCTTTCCGGAAAAGGCATGGCCCCAAAATATTTCTCATCAGCCCAAGTGTAATATCCATCCGAATCAATGAAATATCATAAGTGTAGCAATATGTTCTTCATTACAAACAATAGCGGCATCAAAATATGATTGTTGCTATATTTCCCTTTTCAAGTGTAGCATCTCAAAGGTATAAGTTTGCATTTCAAATATTATAGTTGTTGCTACCAAGCAGCAAATGAATTTTAGCAAGATGCAACAAGTTGCTTGGTAGGCGAATTCATCAAACACACTGCAACTAGGAGGTTCAAAGTGTAGCAAAGTTGTTTGGCCATAATGTAGCAACAAATAGCCCTAAAATGGACTAGCGAAATGGTCAAAATGCAGTAGCAATATCTCAAGTGTAGTATCTGCTTATTTCTGAGTAGTATGGTAAAGTACATCAACAGTTTGGCCAGACAAAGCAGTGATTTTCAGCCCAAAATAGCATTGTAATGCAGCAATTATTCAGCTATAAAATGCAGCAACTGCAAACCAAGCAGCAACAACTATTTGCCCTTAAAAAGCAGTGGCAATTTGCTCTCATCAAGTGTAACACATCAGCTTGTTATTTTAAAGAGGACAACAATTTATAGCAGCAACTGCTCAAGAGTAGCTGGAACACATGCCCAACAATAGCTTATCAAAGAGTATAGCCAACTCAAGAATTCCAAGTGCAACTGAATATTCATTTCTTCTAAAACATCAGGTGTAGGAGCAAAACAACAGCAGATTCAACACTTGTTCAGCTCAAAGTGTAGTGCCATTCACAACCAACAATTGTCCCCTACTTGTTCCTTTCAAGAAACAACCATCTATGCTTATGCATTTCCTAACATTCATGAATGCTTGCTTGAGTGCACCAAAACAGATGTAAAAAGCCTCAAAACAGGTTGTCCAAGTTGATTAGCATCACTAGGCTTCACAATACCAGTACTCCCAAAGCAAACATTTTGCTCTCCCGACTTGTATTATCTCTTCCGTATAGGGGTGGGAAAACTTCTCATAATCTCGAAACGTTTTACATAATACGACACTTCTGGCGTATCAATCGTCTGGTAGAAGTCACTCATTTACTGGCTACGAATATGAACTAACCGAAGTCTTTTTGGTAACCGACATTACTGAAATAGTATAAGGAACGAGTTAAACTCAAATTCTTAAGACTCAACTCTACTGCACGATCTATGATATGAAAGAATGGAAATCATCCCTAAATGCCTTGTAGCCTCATGTTTATAAGTGTGGCGCGCAACATACCTATAAATAAGACTCTACTAGACACGGCTTGTAGACTCCTTAGGACAGACATGCTCTGATACCAAGTTTATTACGACCCAAACCGGAAGGCCGCGACGGGCACCCGGACCCTACCCGAAAGGTGCCACATCTACAATCCACCCTTAAACATATTTAGATTTGGATTGATTCCTTTCATTGTTGAACTTCCTCACCATCGAATTATATTTTTGAGTGAGTAAGACAACACTAGCACCTTCACCAAATTCTTCAAGATCTCCATCCTCTTCATTAATTTGATTTTCCGAGGATTGGACTTGAAGTGCCACATTCTTGCTCTTATATAGTTCTCTTTGATTCTCAATGTTCATCTCATAGGTTTTGAGGATGTTCATTAAGGTATGAAGGTCCATAGTAGCAAGATTGTGAGCTTTTTCAATGACGCAAATCTTTAAGTTGAACTTTTCAGGAAGAGAACGGAGAGTCTTTTCAACAATTTGAGTGTTGGTTAATGGTTCACCAAGCACTTGACATTCATTAGATATGTCAATCAACTTTTCAAAATAGGATTTAATGTCATCTGCTTCTTCCATCCTTAAATGTTCATATTTGCTCATGAGCATGCGTAGCTTTGTTCGACGAACACTTGAGCTACATTCACAATGAATTTACAAAGTATCCCATGCATCCTTGGCCATTGGGCAGTTTTGAATGAGTTTGAACATGTAAAGATCAACCCACCCAAAAATTGCATTTAAGACCTTTTCGTTAAAGCTAGCATTATTGATTTCTTTCGCCGTCCATTCGGATACAGGTTTAACAAGAATGCCACCTTCCTCATCCGACGGCAACATTGTAATAACATATCCATTGGTTAGAGATCTCCATGCCCTAACATCAATTGATTTGATGTGAGAACGTAGGTGAATCTTCCAATAGGCATAGTTAGTACCATCTAAAATGGGAAGTCTACCAATATTTGGATTAGCCGAATCCATAGCTTCAAATGATAGGATCAATCACTTATTGTGTTAAGTGTTTGCTCTGATACCACTTGTTGGGTCCCGGGGGTATGCTATGGTATAATAAAAAACAAATTGGAAGTAAAAATAAATTGAATGCCAATGCAGTTTGTAAATGTTTGCAATAATGTTGTCTGTCATAAGTGACAACACTTCGATAAAACTGAAAAACCTTTGAAGAGTAAAATGCAGCGAAAATAATAAAGACACAAATGTTTAATATTTACATAGGTTATATTGATTATATAACCTATAACTGTCAGTGACCGAAAGTATTATATATATATTTATATACAATTAAATAAATTCCCTTTTTTACAATATTACAAGATAATACAAAAGGAATTAAAAGGTTGAAGTCGCAGATGACTTCTGCCTGAAAAATCTATCTAAATAGACATAGACAACATGTCATTATAATTGCTTCAATGAAGAACAAATCTAGAATCTAAGTAGCAATTATAATATTGGACAGAATGTCATCGAAACGCTCAGGCAACACTTGTGATCCAGTTTTCTGATATGAATTCTCGAGAGCTCTCTTGATATTTTTGCAATATGATTATGGATATCGATTCACTCTTCTTCCCTCTCTATTTTATAGTAGAGAGTCTTCCTTGAAAAACTCATCGATTGGTTGTAGAGGTTGAGGAAAAGGTGGGCAGCCGATAGGATTTGTTGGAGAAGATCATGGAGCAAAATCCTCTAACTTCTTGGACTTGTTCCCCAAGCTTAGCAACAACTTTGACTTGTTCTTCCCACATGTTTCATTAGCTCCTAATCACCTTGCCAAGTCACTTTTCCAACGTGGTGAAATTCCCACGAGAATTGCTTCAGTCCGTGAAGTAAGGCAAAACTGTTTGACAAAATGTTGGTCCGAATGTCGTGACATTTGTTCCAACATTTCTGAATTTTAACTTAGTACTAAAAACGATATGTTGGGCAAAATGTCACAACACCAAACCCAACATTAACACATTGTATTTGCAATAACGATACAATACAATACAATGGGTAACAACGTTCCAAACATAGTGTTAGTACGAATAATTAATTGCTATTGTATGTCAACTTAATTAACTTGATAGTGGATTTTTGCATCTTTTTGGATCTCCTCTTTAATTAGGAGGATCTATATGGTTTCCTTTGCTTTTTCTCCTCTTCTAATTATCTTCTAGCTGATAACAAAGTAAGGGCCAAAAAAGCAAGTAGATTATATTAAGTTGGACCTAACATACATATTGAAATATTATGCTATGTAGTTGCGGATCATAGAGCAGGAAATAGTGGGTTAATCATCCAAATCCAGTGAGATTATATAGTCGATTTCAAAATTCTCAACTTGTATTGGTGGAGTAGTAGTTATCATCCAGTACTACTATTTTATTTAATTTCTCGTAATGGAACTTCCAATCATATTCAGTGCTTAAGACAATGCTAATTTAATTATTGCATTCCCACATTATATTGTCACTCATAATTGGATCACGGCTTCTAAAAGTTATACAAATATGTGTTCTCTGAACTAACCTAATCTACTTTCATGATTCACCCTCTTCTTAATTGGTCATTCATAAAACAACTTTCACTGCAAATAGACAGCAAGTTAACTACTACTGTACAAGTTACCAATACACCTGAAGCATCTAGCCAAACATAAGGAAAGGGGATTAAAGAATTTAAATAACTCCCTGCTCTTTAATAAGGAATTTCTTTTCTACATGCTGACAATGTAAAAGATTTGCTGCACTGGTAAAATCACCTAAAGATAATTATATATAAGTGATTATTCATATTAAGTGAGACTAGTAATTTGAAAAGTGATTTAGGTAATTAACCTGCTAGACTATGTTAAAACATTTTAGTGTTAGCATTTAAGTTAAATCCATAAATTAAAGCTCAACAATAATTAGCAAGCCCCGGTCGAATTAAGAACTCTACTCTTAATCAGCTCAATTCACTGAGGCATCACCTTTATCCAATTAAAAATTAGAAAACGTGACACACAAAAATTAATTACTCCATATAAGTGGAACTAGAATTATAATATAAAATCAGAATTTGGGAGGAAGTCATGACACTGTGTCGGACTTCCAATAATATGTGTATAAAATAAAAAGAATTACTAACAGAATAGTAGGGTGTACAAGATATGTGTTGTATATACATAAAGAAAATGGCAGACAGCACAAACACACTAACTGATCTACTTGGAGTAGAGATTGAAATGATGTGAATACTGTGAGGGTGGATGTGAAATGGACCACTTTGTAGGGACAAAAGGAGCTTCCTTTTGTTCCTTTGCATGTGCTTTGTGCGCATAGACGCGTTTCTACATCTATAAATATCATCCAGTTCCATGCATTCCCAACTCGTGATTCAAGTTCAAATTCCAATGGCGAAGCTTAAAACTGTTAACATTGTTTTCCTTGTGTTATTGGGTATAGGAATATGTTCAGCCGGTAGAACCCTCCTCACCTACGATCATGTAGGTGTTGGGGGTGAGGTAGGCGCCTATGGTGCAGGCCATGGCATTGGTGGTGGCGCTGGTGGTGGTGTTGCAGGTGGAGGCTATGCTGGTGGAGGCGGAGGAGGTTCCGGCGGAGGTTCTGGCGGAGGTGGTGGATATGGAGGTGCAGGTGACCACGGTTATGGCGGTGGAGGTGGTAGCGGAAGCGGAGTCGGTGGTGGTTCTGGTTATGCAGCTGGCGGAGAGCATGGCGCCGGATATGGTGGAGGAGGTGGCGGTGGAAGTGGAGCTGGAAGTGGCTATGCTGGCGAAGGACACGATGTTGGATATGGCGGAGGAGGTGGCGGTGGAAGTGGAGCTGGAGGTGGCCATGCTGGCGGAGGACATGATGTTGGATATGGCGGAGGAGGTGGCGGTGGAAGTGGAGCTGGAGGTGGCCATGCCGGCGAAGGACACGATGCTGGATATGGCGGAGGAGGTGGCGGTGGAAGTGGAGCTGGAGGGGGCCATGCTGGCGAAGGACACGATGCTGGATATGGCGGAGGAGGTGGCGGTGGAAGTGGAGCTGGAGGTGGCCATGCTGGCGGAGGACACGATGCTGGATATGGTGCTGGAGGTGGTGAAGGTGGTGGCAGTGGATATGGTGCTGGAGGGGCATCAGATGCTGGATATGGTGCCGGAGGTGGTGGAGGTAGTGGTGGTGGTGGTGGAGTAGCCGCCGGAGGAGCACATGGCGGTGGATATGCTGGAGGCGCAGGAGGAGGTACTGGCGGCGGCTATGGTGCTGGTGGTGCACCAGGGGGTGGATATGGTGGTGGAGGTGGGCATGGAGGTGGTGGTGGTAGTGCCTATGCAGGAGGAGAAGGAGGAGCCACAGGTGGTGGATACGGTAGCGGAGGAGGAGCCGGTGGCGGTGCAGGAGGAGCACATGGAGGAGCATATGGTGGTGGCGGTGGCGGAGGTAGTGGAGTCGGTGGAGGGGGCGGCTATGCTGGAGGAGGTGAGCATGCCGATGGATATGGAGGAGGAGTAGGAGGTGGTGAAGGTGGTGGACACAGTGGTGGCTACTCCCCTTGAGTGGTCATTCTAATCACCATTTGCAATCTAAAGTTTCCATCTTCTTACCTACACTATTAAAAATAATGTAATGAAATTGTGGTAGAAAGATGGTATATTGTGAAAGCAAAAGAATTGCAGCAAAGACATGCAATCTTAAATGTAATATCGTTTCCTTTAAAAGCAACATTAAGTTATGATCGCTTGCATCTTACGTATTGAAGTGGTTGCAAGAAATTCCAATCTATAAGTTGCATGCATGCAATAATAAACATTAATATTGGCTTGGGCGAAGTAACGTTTGCAAGGACGATCACAAGGAACTATTGATCATAATACATACTTAGAAAAGAACTACATCCACAAAAAGTAATACTCAATTTATGCGATACGAACGATATATTTTATTATTTTATAATAATTTAATATTAATTTTTACTTTTTATTCTTAATAAGATATATATAATTACATTAATATTTTAGACTAATTTTAAATTATAAAATTAAAAATATTTTTTTTATTTTTTAAATTTTATATTAAGTCAAACTATATAATAAGTATTACAGTAAAAAAAACTTTTCAAACCATGTAGATGTACTATCGATATGCTCGTATATATCATATGATGGCTCACTTATCAAGAAAATCTGAAAACCTTAACGAACTCCGCGGCACTGCAAGATTGGCACATGCGGCGCATAGCTTATTAAAGTACGAGTTTCTCTTCTTAATATCCAAAGATTAATTGTATTCAAGATTTCAAATTTGTGGATTTTTAGGTAATTTCAAAATTAATATTATATAATAATAAATAAATTTATAATTAAATATTTATAAATATTGAATAAATTTATTAACATATATATACCTGATCGAGTAAAAAATATTGAATAAAAAATATTATTGAGTTTCATATAAATTTATAACTTCTAAGCTAGATTCGCCCTTGATTGTGTAGTAACAAGTAAGTAACGTTGATTACGGGACAGGAGAATTTAGAGGTGGCAAATATATGTGTTCAAAATGAGTTAATTCAATGAGTCAAAACTCAATTCAACCCAGATATGGGTCAAGTTGGGTTAAAAGTTGTTATAACTCAATCCATCCAACTTAATCCAGATTTTTTCATAAATTGCCAGAATCAATATCCAAGTGAGATTGTTCTTATAGTAGTAGTTAACTATGAGTCATACGAAAGATATTTGCAAAAAGTTGTCCAGAGAAATAAGTAGGATCTGTTTAACAGAGGAAAATATTTTTTGGATGTAATTATTTTATCTGGAATGGAGAAACAAATTTTCTAAATCATTTTTTAATGTTTATGATTGTATGATAATTGCACAAGGTGGAGGATATAAACGAAGACAGTGGTTTGATTATATTTTTTATTATTAAAGTAGTATAACCCGACAGGTTACATTACTTTGACCCGTTTTGATTCAATTATTTAATGAGTTATTTTTTACTCAATCCATTGGGTTAACTCAATAAACGGATCAAGACTCAACCCATAAAAATTCCCAACGGATTGAGCGGGTTCGTGTTGACTTTGCCTAGAGAAATTTCCTTGTACACATCAGCAATGAGTCAGGTGATTGCACTTGGAGATGGGGAAGACATGTAAAAATCATTAGCTCGTATCAAGAGAGTATTATATTTGTATTTTGTAGTACAATGAACTATATTTATATATGCTTCATCAGTTAAATGGATGAGGATTACAAGATGTATCCCATGTATAAAATCCAAATAACAAACTATATACTCACTCAAGTTTCAATTTATATGAATTCAAATTATACATAAAACTTAAGAAAGAAGAGAAGACTTTTAAATTTTTAATATTAAATGAGTCACATATATTTTATATAATTATAAATCATTGCAAGTAAATTGTTAGTCCCACATCGGAAATGGAATGAGAATTTGGACTCCTTATATGGACTTGAACAATCCTCCCTTCATAAGCTAGCTTTTGGGGTTGAGTTAGGCCTAAAATCTATTCTTTACATGGTATCAGAGTCATGCTCATTCCAAGTCTATGTTCACTGATGTTGGGTCCCCAAATTATGTCTCCACGCTCCAGTTAACGTAATCTGGACATGCGAGAGTGTTAAGAGTCCCACGTCGGAAGTGGAATGAGGATTTGAACTCATTATATGGACTTGGACAATCCTCCCCTCATAAGCTAGCTTTTGGGGTTGAGTTAGGCCCAAAAGCTAGCTTATGAGGGGAGGATTGTCCAAGTCCATATAAGGAGTCTAAATTCTCATTCTATTTTACGATGTGAGACTCTTAACAGTTTTCAAATAAATAAAAAATTGGCTCAGACTAATAAATTAAAGAAATAAATTTACATAAATTGAAATGAAAGGAGTATCATACTAGGATATAGTCATTGCAGCTATAAGGTTATCTAATATTCATCACAATTAATAACTGACCTAAGTAATAGTTGAATGTAACGCGACCTAAGTAATAGTTGAATGTAATTGTATTTACTTGAATAACATGCGCCACTCGCCATTATTATTTGTTTGTGTGCGGGAATATAGGAGACATAAAACTATAAGGGCTGGCTTGGTATGCATTAAAATTTAAAAGTAGGGGTGTCAGATGGGTCATTTAGACTGATGTTGGGTGGGTCAAGATAGATTGAATCAATAGATGAGATAATATTCAACTCATCTAACACTTATCTGAACTAAGATGGGCGGGTCAAGATGAGTTAAATGATGGTTAATAATTCAACTTGCCCAACTTGACCCATTACTTTTACAAAATTCGAACTTACCTTCTATTATGTTATTTTATTTTGTATAATATTTAATTTTTCCATATCTTTATTTTTAAAATAAGAATAATATTTTTAAGAATTTTTTCATATTTTATAAAAGAAAAATAAATATAGAAAATAATGGGTGGGAGGGCAGGGATAGTGGGGCGGGGGGCTGGGTAGTGGGGTAAGAAAAGTTTTTCATTTTTTATAAAATTTTGTATAAATAAAATAAATATATAAAATAAAAACTCCGGGTGGGGTGGGCGCAGGGGGTGGGATGGGGTAAGCATATTTTTCTCATTTTTATAAAAATGTTTAGAAAAATAAAATAAATGTATAAAAAAGAAATTTTGGGGTTGGGGGGGATGGCGGGGGGTAGTGGGGTGGGTGATGAGGTACGAAAATTTTCTCATTTTTTAATAAAATTTTATATATAAGTAAAATAAATATATAAAATAAAAACTTTGGGGGTGGTGTGGGAGGGCAGGGGGGTTGGGGGTAAGAAAAAATTCAATATTTTATAATTTTTTATAAAAGTAAAAAAATATGAAATAGAAATTTGAGGATGGGTAGGGGCATGGGGTGGAGGGGCGTACGGGGAGGAGGTCAGAAAAAATTTCATATTTTTTATAATTTTTTTTATAAAAGTAAAAAGAATATGAAATAAAAATTTGAGGATGGGGTAGGGCATGCAGGTGGGGGTGGAGGTAAGAAAAAATTTCATAGTTTTAATAATTTTTTTATAAAAGTAACAAAAAATATGAAATAGAAATTTGAGGATGAGGTTGATGTGGAGGTGGAGGGGGGTTAGGGCGGTAGTGGGAAGGTAAGAATTTTTTATATATTTTTTATAAAAGTAAAAAAATATGAAATAGAAATTTGAGGATGGGTAGGGCAATGGGGTGGGGGGGGTAGGTGTGGGTAGGGCGGACGGGCGCGGGAGGGGAGGTAAGAATTTTTATATTTTTATAAAAGTAAAAATATAAAATAGAAATTTGAGAATGGGGTAGGGAGTAGGTGTGGGTAGATGGATGGGGTAGGTGGGGTAGAGGTGGATATGGGTGGTAGGGAGGTAGAGGTGGGGTGGAGTAGGCAAGGTAGGGGGTAGAGATGTAAGGGTGGTTCAAGTGCTTGGGTGGGGGTGGTGTAGGGGAGGGGATAGGGTGGATAGATAGTGTGGTGGGTGGTTAGGGTACGTTTGTGTATTTTTATTGTTCCGAGAAAATAAAGGAATTTTTTAAATAATTATTTACAAGCAAAAATTTTAATCTAGAGTAAAACTCTAATCGTTAAGATTGAGCATTATCATGGGGTCGTTTGGACTGTTGATTTATGATAGGTCAATTTGAAATAACTCAAATCAATCCACATCAAAATCATTTTTGTCCAAACCCATCAAATCTTGAATGGGTTGGGCAGGTCATTTGGGTTTTAGTTGAGTTAATTTTGTCACCCCTAAATATAAGCTACATTTGGTTCATTATATTAAGAGCTGCATATACAATGTATAAGTTAAACTTGTGTTTTGTAACTTTTGTTATAAACTGTACAAAAAGATTGTTTACCATTTTACCCTTCAACCTTTTTATGACTTCTCTATCTCATTTGTGAGTGAAAATTGTATTTTTATTTTTAAAAAACTACTCTTTCCTTTTTCTTTGCTCGGTAGTACACGGCTTCTTACTCCCATTCTTGGTCTGGACTCTGGTGTGAGTTTCATCAAACTCAAACTTTGAAGAAGAAAAAAAAGGAACCCGTGAAATTCGTGAAACTAGAAAAGATGCGTTTAAGTTAGCTTGACACTATAGCTTGTTCATCTCTCAGCTTCGACACCACCAGTAGAGGCTTCGACGACATTGCCAGAGAGAAGACATAATTCTATTCTTTTACTGAAAAGAGTATCGAAAGAGATATATACAGGGATTGTAAAGTGCTATAAGAGGGTTAATTTTGGAATTTCAAAATCTTTATCCATATATTGTTAATTCATGTATTGTGATTCCATGTGGGTCTTGGTATAATATAATACTGAAATTGATATATAAAATAAGTACATGTATTAGTTATACTGAATTTGAAAAATACAACCAAACGCTGTATAAATCCATGACTGACTTTTATACCCTGATTAATCTTCTTATACTGGATACCAAACGAGCCCTAACTTAATCTGAATTTACATCTGGTTTAACTTTAGATCATGGAACGACTAGGTAAAACATCAAACTGAGTCTTTATTCGCGTACACGGTATTTTGTATAAGCGGTGTAAATATTTAAAGAATTAAACAAATTTGTGACAAATTTATATATAAGGGCGGACCGACGTAGGTCATTATGGATGCTCGAGCACCCGTTATATTATTTTCGACTGGAATTCATATATTTATCAGAGACTATTGATTAAATGTAGGGGCGGCAAAATGGATAAAAAATATAAATATTCATCCATCCCAACTCGTTTAAAATGAGTTGGATATCCAATCCATTTAAAATGGATTCAATATGGATCAACTCGTATTATCTAATTAAAATATGAGTAATTTAATGAGTAAAATAAATAAAACTCACAACTTTAATAAAAAGAGTTCTTTAAAAATAAGGAAGAATGACTTTCTTAATAACATTATAGAAAACAAGTCCCACAAGTGAAATTTCACCAACCAACCCACCATCACCCAATCACCCCACACTCCCACCACCACCAAACTCAACCCCCCTCCCCTCCATCCCCTACAAAAAAAAAAGTTTTTTTGAAGTTTTTAATAATTTTATTTTTATTTTCTACACCACTCACCGCCACCACCCTTCAAAAGAATAATTGGAATGAGTCTGATTATGATACCATGTGAAGATATGACACCTGGGCCTAACTCAACCCCAAAAGTTATCTTATAGGGTGAGGATTATTCAAGTCTATATAAGGAGTCCATGTTTCCATTTCATTTCTGACGTGGGACTCTTAACATCGACAATGACGAGCAATGAAAAGAAGAAAATCTTTTCTCCCAAAATCAAAGAGATGAAATAGTGACTGAGAAAGTTGAGATTAAAAAGGAAAGAAAAAGTTCAACAAAAGGGGAGAAATCTCCTCGCCGGGAGACAAGGGGGAGTTGTTTTGCAGAAGACAAAGAATCTTTCTTTTTTCTTTTTTGTAATTTTTTTATTTGTTAGGTTAAAATCCACTGTCATTCTTTTATTTTTAAAAAGTGATCAAGTAATTTGAAAAGAATATTCTTAATAATGTGGTCAAGTAATATGAGACGGATGGAATATGAGTTTTAAATTTAACATTTGTTGAAAGTTTGGAGATTTTTTTTATTATATATCAATATATTGTGTGAAAAAAATATTATACTTAGCCGAATCTATTTATGATATGTTTATATATCTATGTGCGCTAAATATATCGAGCACCTATTACTTTTAAATTTGGAATCCATTAATGACTTTATTTATAAATTTTTATACTTATTTTGACTTTATTTATAAATTTTTATACTTATGATGACTTTGGCCCACTGGTATATATAATTCCATATCTTTGGATTCAGTATCAAAAATTTTAAAAATTAAATTTATAGTGCTTAAATTCTAAATTGACTCTCCATTGGTCTAGTATATGTGTTGCTCAATCTTTACAATCTCCAACTTAAACAAAAAGTCACGAGTTCAATCTTTTCAAGCTCCATATTTAAAAAAAAAAAGGGCTTTAAAATCTCAAAACAACTTGTCCAGTGGTAATTCCAATGTTCAAAGTTCCCTTCTAACCATAAATGATTTTGGTACAATTTTACAACATAATCAAATTAGAGTTTAAGTTATATATATTGTCAGTGTAAATATTTTTATTATCACCCAAAAGATATCTATAGGTAAGTCTTCCTAAAATGTGGGAATTATAATTTTAAAAATAAAACAAAAATGGAAGTTTATCCTGAAGGTTAATACTATACAGATACGGATGCATTCGGCTTTGGATGCCGGCCTGTGATTAGTAAGTGGCCGTTGATGACAGCAAATGCGCACTACTATTGTCTACTATATTGTTAGTGAGTGATTTCTATCTTTTTCTCTATACGAATTATTGGATTCCATTACTTGTACTGAACTAATCTATTTGCATTCAATCTTTCTTCTATGATCCCTCGAGGGCTATCTTTCTAAGAGAATAGTAGGGTATACGAAATATTTGTTCTATATACATAACAAAAATGGGGGACAGCACAAGCACACTAGCTGATCTACTTTGAAGTGAAAATGGACCACTTTATAGGGACAAATAAAGGAGCTTCCTTTCCTTCTTTTGCATGTACTTTGTGCACATATAGACGCGTTTCTACATCAGTAAATAGCCTCCAATTCCATGCATTCCCATGTAGTGATTCAAGTTCAAATTCCTATATATATATCTGGCGAAGCTCAAAGTTGTTAACATTGTTTTCTTTGTGTTATTGGGTATAGGAATATGTTCCGCCACTAAAACCCTCCTCACTTATATATGATCATGTAGGTGTTGGGGGTGAGGTAGGCGTTTGTGGTGGTGATGGAGGTTCCGGCGGAGGCGGTGGATATGGAGCTGCAGGTGACCACGGTTATGCTGTTGGAGGTGGTAGTGGAGCCGGAGCCGGTGGTGGTTCTGTTTATACACCTGGTGGAGATCGCACTGGATGTGGCAGAGGAGGTGGTGGTGGAAGTGTAGCTGGAGGTGGTGCAGGACACGATGTGGAAATTCTAACCCATCTAGGCTAACCCGTTCAAATTTAAACGGATAAAATGGGTAAATAGCCGGGCATTTTTTAGATCGGTGATCAAGAAAATTACCTACTACTATTTCAAAAGTAATTACAACTCCTTCCGCTCTAATTTGTACGACACACTCTTTTTTTAGTCAGTCTAAAAAATATGATACATGGAATTTGTCAACAATTTAACTTTAAACTTTACTCCATCTGTCTCAAATTATTTGTCGTGGTTACTAAAAATAGTTGTCTCAAATTATTTATCGTTTTAGAAGTTTAAGACATAATTAATTTTTTTTATTTTACCCTTTGTCATTAATAAAGATGACACCTAAATATAGTAATTATTTAATTGAGAGAGATTATAACTTAGACATAAATAAAGATAAAGTAAGTCAAATGCACTTCCTAATTAATGGTATTTCTTAAGGGGCGTGTAAACAAAAAAAATGACATATAATTTGATACGGAGGGAGCACATTTTACGCTTAACAAGATGATCTATAACCACACAAATATCTTTGGATTGTTTTACACCACAAGATTCAAAAGTCTTACTTTATTTCTTAAACTCCATTTACATTCAAACTACATCATATAAATTGGGACGTAGAGAGTTTCATTTAGTTATCTCATAATAAGTTGGACAAAATATACTCCTAAACTAAAGTCTATGAAAATATACCATAATATACACGGTCTACTATCTTGTGTATACCTGTATATCATGAAAATCCAAGACAACTGGGAACCGTGATATACACGGTATACACACCGTGTATATTATGTTTTTGGTAATAGATTTTTGTATATAATTAGCATTGTACACTTACCATAATTATAAAATTCTTGTATAAATAGAATAGGATTTTGGGAGTAGGGAATAGGATTTTCCATATTATGAAAATTGTAAATTGTATATATACTCATTCATTAATGAAAATAATTAATGGATTATTTCTTTCATGGTATTAGAAGTCTAGGTCACACTTTTCTCTCCCAAACTAGTCTTCTACTGCCTCGGTTTCCGAGAACATCTTCTCGATTTCCGTGCCTTTGTTTTTCCTTCTCCCTTCCCAAATTTTCTTCCAAATCCCTATGTCACGTCTTGCCTTGTTGTTATAGCTAAGAATACGTTTCACCCTGCCCTTACTGTTTCTAACATCAAGAACCACATCCCTATCGTTCTTTAAATAGAAAACGTCCAATACGCGACGTGGGCTGAACTATTCAAAGTTCACGCACGCTCACATCAAGTCCTCCATTACATAGTTCCCGCGGCTCCTGGAGATGAGGGGGTGCCTACCCCCGAGGATGATCCTCAAGTATGGACGACCATTGATGCTACAGTTCTTCAGGGGATTTACTCCACTATCTCTACAGACCTTTTGCAGACGATTATCGAACCAGACGCTACGGCGATGGATACTTGGAATAGAGTACGTGATTTATTCCAAGATAATCAGAATTCTCGTGATGTTACCCTTGAGTAGAAATTCTCCCACGTCCACATGGAAGACTTCCCTAACATTTCCGCTTACTGTAAAAAGGTTGAAAGAACTGGCGGACCAACTCCGCAACGTTGGTGCGCCCGTTATCAATGATCGTCTTGTCTTTCAGATGGTTGCATGCCTATCTGAGGCCTATAGTGGTGTGGGTACGCTTTTTCATCAGAGCAATCCTCTTTCGCAATTCTATCAGGCTCGTTCCATGCTCACGCTTGAAGAAGGCGGCCACTGGGCTCCTTCTGTAGCAATGATGACCGAGTCCGAATACTCTCTCTCTTTCTCCGACAATTCTGGCCAAAACCTCAACAACGGTGGCGACAAGAAAGGTCAGAATCGCAAAAATAATGGTAAAAAACTGTGGTGGAAACTGAGGTGACAATAACGAGGGTGGCAATAGGCCTTGGGGCAATAGGCCACAAGCCTACTGGCCACAGCCTTGGGGTCCATGGCCGTGGAACTGGGCCAGTGGCCTTAGGCCCAGCAACCTTTACTACCAGCCCACTGCCTACCCGGGGAACTAGGCCCAATTTCCCAACACCAACATGCCTAGTTTTTCGGTCCAGTAGGGATACTTGTGACACAATTCTGGGTTGGGGCAGCAAGCGGGTGTGCTTGGGCCTTGGCCTCCACTGGCCCACCATGTTGCGGGCCCCACTCCGACCGACATTGAAGCCACAATATACACACTTGGATTGAATCCCCAGACGCCAATTGGTACATGGACACTGGCGCCATTACTCATATGACATCCGAGTCATGTACTCTCTCGTCTTATGTCAATTTGAGCAAAAATTATGGTATTATTGTTTGTAATGGTCAGTCAATTCCAATTTGTGGTTATGGTCATACCAATCTATCTTCCCCACATCCGCCTCTTGCCTTGAAAAATGTCTTTCATGCTCCACACTTAATTCAAAATTTAGTGTCAGTCCGCAAATTTACCATTGATAATGAGGTGTCTGTTAATTTTGATCATTTTGGGTTTTCTGTGAAGGATTTCAAGATGAAAATACCTCTAATGAGCTGCAATAGTGTGGGGAGCTTTATCCAATCACCGCCACTTCTACGAGCCACTCTTTGCCATCCACCTTTGCTTCTCTTGCTCCTTCCTTGTGGCATGCACATCTAGGTCCTCCGGGGTCGTCAATTATGTCTTCCTTACATAAAAATAATTTTATTTCTTGTAAGGAAAATATGTTAGATTACCGTTTGTAGCTTTTACTTCTCGTACTTTGATGCCTTTTGACATTATTCACAGCGATTTATGAATATCTCCCGTTCTCAGTTCTTTAGGCCATCGTTAGTATGTTCTGTTTTTGAATGATTATTCTAATTTTTTATGGAATTTTCCGTTAGTGAAAAAATCTCAAGTGTTTTCTACATTTTTAAAATCTAGAGCATTCGTCCGTATCAACTTCGAACGGGAAATAAAAAATATTCAATGTGATAATGGTAAAGAATATGATAATGGGGTATTTCGGGAATTTTGTGATGCTGATGACATAGTTTTTCGTTTCTCTTGTCCTCATACGTCCTCACAAAATGGGAAAGCCGAACAAAAAATTCATACCATTAATAACATTGTCCGTACTTTATTGGTCCATACTTTCGTACCTCCTTCCTTTTGGCATCATGCTCTACAAATTGCTACTTATCTCCTTAACATACTTCCTACCAAAGGATTGACATATTCATCCCCTCTTAAAATCCTCTATAATAAGAATCTTTCATATTCACATCTTAGGGTCTTTGGGTGCTTATGTTATCCCCTATTTTCGTCAACTACAATTAACAAACTTTAAGCATGTTCTACCGCTTGTGCGTTTTTAGGTTATCCATCTAATCATCGTGATTACAAATGTTTTGATTTATCATCTAATAAAATCATAATTAGTCGCCATGTTATTTTTTATGAAACCCAATTTCCGTTTGCTAAAGTAAGTAGTCCCGGGCCTAGTTCGTATAATTTTTTAGATGACGAGCTATCCCCATATATTATTCACTATTTATCGGACTTATCCAGCATCCAAAATCTGTCAGTGGGCCCACTGCCTGCTGGCCCTACTGTTTCGTCGCGACTACCCAGTGGGCCACACACTGGACCCAGTACCGATCTCGGCACTATCCCAGTTTCCGTTCCCGCCCATGTTACCGTCATTGGGCCAACATGTCTACTGCCTGCTGGTCGGTCCGTCACCAGCCCACCCACTGCCCAAAATCCACCAGCTTCCTCCTCGAGTCAAAGGCCAGTTACTCGTAGTCAAAGGGATATTTTTAAACCAAAATGGCATTTTAATCTCAATTTTAATGTCTCTAAATCCCCTCTACCACGTAACCCAGTGTCTGCCTTAAATGACCCAAATTAGAAATTGTCTATGAACGATGAATATAATGTTCTTATTGACAATAAGACGTGGGAGTTGGTCCCCTGTCCTTCTAGTGTTAATATTATTCGGTCTATGTGGAATTTTACTCATAAAGATAATTCTTAAAGGCTCTTTTGCGAGATATAAGGCTCGTCTTGTAGGTGATGGTAAAACTCAACAGGTTGACGTGGATTGTGGTGAGACATTTAGTCTGGTGGTCAAACCGGCTACCATTCGCACTGTTCTCAGTTTGGCTCTTTCAAAGGCATGACTCATTCATCAGCTAGATATGAAGAATGATTTCTTACATGGTGATCTTAAGGAGACAGTTTACATGCATCAACCCTTGGGTTTTCGAGACCCCACATATCCTAATCATGCCTGTTTATTGAAGAAGTCCTTATATGGGCTTAAGCAGGCCCTACTGGCCTGGTATAAGCGATTTGCAGACTATGTATCTAATATTGAGTTTTCTCACAACCGATCTGATAATTCTCTATTCATCTATCGTCGTTGTACTTTCTTGGCATATATTCTATTATATGTGAATGATATTATCTTGACAGCTTCTTCTGATGATTTGTCATGACCCAAACCAGAGGGTCATGATGGGCACCTAGACCTTACATGCCGAGTACCACTAATTATATCATCAAGATCCAATCATACCTAAACACGGGCCACAAGGGCCGTCCCCTCAATACTTTACTGACACATGTGTTGACACCCAATTTTGTCCCATCTTTTATGATTTTATTTGCAATTTTTAATATTTTTGACACTTTAAAACAATTTTAAAATATAGGCATATATATGTATATATATCATTATTATTAGTATTATTTGCATTTTTTATTTGTCATTTGCATTTTTTATATCACAAGCATACTTTTATCATAATATTATATGTTATTTTATTTTCGCAAAACGGCATTACATTTTATATTTTTATTATTTTAAGCATCAAGCATTTCACAAATATTATATTTTATCATATTATCATCTTTACAATTTATAAATTTTGCAAAGCTTTTATTTATTTATTTATATATAATAAAACCCTTTTTATATTTTTAAACCCATAACCCATTTCATTTCCCCTAAAACAACTCCAAACCCACCACAAAACAAATACCCATTTTCGGCTAAGCCCAACAAATTCTTTATTTTCACCCATATCCTCCAAACCCACCACAAAACAAATACCCATTTTTCGCCAAGCCCAACTTTCAATCCCTTCACCCGCCTCTGTGCCCAACCTACGAATTCAACCGGCCCAATCCCATTTCCTTTATTTCCTTTTTATCCCCTAACCCTATCACTCCACACCAAAAAAAACAAAACCCATTTTGTTTCTCTCCCAAATCAGCCGCACACACCCCACACCCATGCCCCTACGCCGCAACCCCCATACCCGCGCCCCCACACCACCCCGCACCCTACCCCACCTACGCCGGACAACCTACCCCACTAGTCGCCGCACACACCACTACAACCCCCATACCCTTCGTCGCTTTCCATATCGTCACTGCAACGCCGGAGCTCCAAGCTCCGGTGAAACCCGAGTCTAACAACCCCTCAAACTACCACACCACCCACACCACCGTCGATTTTGGGGGTTTTTGAGGTCTTAAGTCTGAAAATGAGGGTTCCCGTTTGCTCTTGTTGGTGGTTTCCGTTTTACTTTTGTTGGTGGTTTTGGTACTTTTGTTGGTGGTTTCCGATCTGTTTTTGGTGGTTTTATTTCCGGTCCGCTTTTGGTGATACTGCTTTTTCGGGTCACTGTTCCGGTCGGGCCAGAACCGGGTCAGGTAAGTTTCCAGATTTGTGTATTTATATTTTGTTGTTGGTTATCTGTAATTTGGAAGAAAATCGATTCGGGTTGAAAAAAACATCCGATTCGGGTCGGGTCGACCCGGTTCGGTTAAATTCCAGATTTTTTGTGTGTTATATTTTGTTGTTGGTTACCTGAGTTTGGATGGAAAATCGATTCGGGTTGAAAACATTCGATTCGGGTCGGTCATCGACCGGTCAGTCGACCCGATTTGGTTAATTTCCAGATTTTTATGTTTATATTGTGTTGTTGGTTATCTGTGATTTGGAGAAAATCGATTTGGGTTGAAAATATCCGATTCGGGTCGGGTCACTGACCCGGGTCGGGTCGACCCGATTTGGTTAGATTTCCAGATTAATTGTGTTTTATTTTCTATTGTTGGCTATCTGAAAATAAAAAAAATGATTCTGGGTCGGGTCATCAATCCTGATTCGGGTCGGGTCTTCGGTCCTGATTCGGGTCGGGTCAGTCCGGATCAAGTAAATTTCATTTTTTTGCGTATTTTTGTATCTTTGTTGTTGGTTATCTGAAAATAAATAAATAAGAATGTTTGATTCCGGGTCGGGTCACTATTCAGAATTCGGGTCGCATAATTAAATTGCAAACTGTTGGTTATTTTGGTATTTAAATATCCATACACAGATATCCTACTGCTTTACTGCATTTAGGCCGATGAAATTAAATTCGAGGCCGTGCTTTTTTTTTTCTTTTTTTTCTTTCTCGTCTCGTTTCTCAGTTTTCTGTTTTAAACATCCGTGCAACGGATATCTTATTGTTCTACTGTTTTATTGCCTTATTTATATCGCATTTAGGCCGATGAAATTAAATTCGAGGCCGCGCTTTTTCTTTTGTTTCATTTCTCTGTTTTAGCACTGTTTCAGAATCCGGCCAACGGATATCTTTCTGTTTTACTGTTTTATTATTTTATTAATATCACACTTGGCCGATGAAATTGAATTCGAGGCCGTGCTTTTTCGCTTCGCTTCAGCCATCGATTTGGCATTTAAACATCCGCACCGGATTGTCTTCTTGATTCTTGATTTATATAAATACTGCATTTAGGCCGATGAAATTGAATTCGAGGCCGCGCTTTTTCTTTTGTTTCATTTCTCTGTTTTTAGCACTGCTTGTTTAATCAAGACAACGGATATCTTTCTGTTTTACTGTTTTATTATTTTATTAATATCACACTTGGCCGATGAAAAAATATCCGTCGATTTTTGAGGCCTCCACAGTTGTAAAGACGGAAAATAAAACTTCTGGGCAATGATGAAATTTAAATCTTTTTCACCCGAGAGACCAACATGTTCGATAGGCAAGGCAACTAAAATGACCAACGAGTCATATGTTCGCAACCACGACTGTTGACACCCAATTTTGTCCCATCTTTTATGATTTTATTCGTAATTTTTAATATTTTGACACTTTTAAAATAATTTTTAAAATATAGGCATATATGTGTGTATCTTCGTATTATTATTATTATTCGCATATTTTATATCATTTGCATTTTTATCACAATCATAAGTTTTATCCATAATATTCTATGTTATTTTATTCTCGCAAAATTGCATCGCATTTCCTTTTTTAAGCATTAAACATTTCGTAAATATTATATTTTTATTATCACATCGTTATGTTATTTTAAATAATTCACATCTTTTACAAAAAATATATTTTTAATATTAAACCCCTCTTATATATTTTTTAAATCCATAACCCATTTTCATTTTCCCAACCCAAAACAAATTCTACCCAAACGTCCAAGCCCAATCCCCAATTAAATTCCCTTATACCCAAACCCAAAACAATTAAATTCCCTTACCACCAAAATCGAAGCCCAACAACCATCTTTTATTTCCCTAACCAAAACTCAACCCCAAAACAAAAACCCCAAGCCCAACAAACTTTTCCCCCAGGCCCAACTAAACACCCGACCCCCCGGCCCACTCACCCGACCCGTCGCCCACCCCAAATCCCTTACCCCTTTAATCCCCCAAACCAAAAATCGTAAAAGAAAAAAAACAAAGACCGAACCCTACCCTTACCCGATCGTCGCGACCCCACACCCCCCATACCGGCGACCCCACGTCGCCGGTCACCTCACCCGACACCAACACCAACCCCCTGCCACCACCAACTCCCGTCACTTCGACCCATACCCCTAAAACCCGCGACCCATGCCCCTCAAATCCGCGATTTTCTTTACCTTTAATTCGAATTCAAACTCGTTTTTTAGGGGGGAATCCACCTATAAATACCCTTGTTGTTCTTCACTTAAAAAGAGATTTCAGAGAGAGAAAAGGGGTTTTCGGAAGTTTATTCAATATATACATAGTTATTTTGTTGTGTTCTTGAGTTGAGAGTATTTGGCTTCGTTGTTGTTCCAAGAATCAAGTCCGAAAAGGTTTGTCATCCCCTTTGATTTCTCTGATTTTTTCACTGATTTCGGGTCGGGTCGACCCGACCCGAGTCGACCCGGTTCGGGTAACATTTTCAGAATTCTTGCATTTTCATGTTTATGTATGTTGGTTATCTGAATTTGGTGTAAGATTTGGTTCGGATCACTGATTTGGTCAGTCATCGACCGCCGATCGACGGTTTAGATTTTTCCAATTTTCTTACATTGCCGTTTGTTATCATTGGTTATCCGAAATTGATGAAATTATTTGACTTCGGGTTGAACACACGATTCGGTCAGAACATCGACGGTCGGTCGACCGCTTAGATTTTTCCAATTTTCTTACATTGCTGCTGTTTGTTATCATTGGTTATCTGAAATTGATGAATTTGTTTGATCCGGGTTGAAACACTGATCCGGGTCGGGTCACTGATCCGGGTCGGGTCGACCCGGTTTGAGTAACATTTTCAGAATCCTTGCATTTCATATTCTTGTTATTGGTTATCTGAATTTGGTGTTAAAATCTGATTTGGGTTTGGATCATTTGATTTTGGATTCGGATCACTGATCCGGTCAGATCATCGACGGTCAGTCGACCGATTTGAACATTTTCGCATTCTTGCATTTCATATTCCTGTTATTGGTTATCCGAATTTGGTGTTGAAATCGATTTGATTTGGATCATCGATTTTCGGGTCAGTCATCGACCGTCGTCGACACGATTTGAACATTTTCGCAATTTCTTGCATTTCACATTCTCGTTCTTGGTTATCCAAATTGGTCTGAAATCGATTTGGGTTTGAATCAACGACCGGGTCAGGCGACCGATTTGAATATTTCCATAATTTGAACTTCGGGTCGAATTATTTAAAATCGCTCTTGTCTGTTTCTTTGGCATTATTATTATGTTATTGATTGAATTAATACCGCATTCTCTTTGTTGTTTTATTGATTCAAACCAATATTGCGTCCATCTTCGAGACGCTTCGGTTTCAGACATCGCTTTTATCGTTTCAAATAAATATCTGCGTCTGCTTTCTTGTTTTTCTGTTTTTACTATTTTTAAACTAAAACACCGCGTCATCTCGGAAACTATTTTCTACTTCATCGCTTCACGCCATCGCCATCGCTCATCGCATCGCTACTTATCGCCATCGTTACCGCCATCGCCATCGCCATCGCCATCGCATCGCATCGTTATCGCATCGTTATCGCCATCGCCATCGCCATCGCTATCGCCATCGCCACCGCCATCGCCATCGCATCGCATCGCTATCGCCATCGCCATCGCTATCAAGCATCGCTACCGCTACCGCCATCGCGCATTACTTATCAAGCATCGTTACCGCCATCAAGCATCGCTATCGCTCGCTATCGCATCGCCATCGCTACGGCTTATCACATCGCTATCGCATCGCGCTCTGCCGCATCATTGCGAGCATCGTTTCATTGTTTTTCGGTTTCGCTTGCTCCCATTCAAATATTTGTTTATCGCTTTATCATTTTTATCGCTTTAAATCAACACCGTGATTTTTCAAACATTGCTTTCTATTTCGATTCATCGTTTCATCATTCAAATATTTGTTCTCTTGTTTTACTGATTTAAACTAGCCACCGGGTCATTTTTTGGAAACTGCTTTTCTTCTTCTTATCGCTACCGCCATCACATCGCTTTCATTTTTTTGATTTGAACACGATACTACACTGGCCGATGAAAATATCCGTCGATTTTGAGGCCTACACAGCTTGCAAAGACGGAAATATAGCTTCGGGCAAGGATGAAGACTTAAACCTTTTATCCGAGATCAACATGTTTAGTAGGCGAGGTGAATTATATATTCGCAGCCACGACGTGATTATAGTGATCTTTTTTATTCCACCCGAGAGACCGACACGTTTAGTAGGCGAGGCAATCAAAATAAACTACACTAGTCATATGTTTGCAGCCACGACGTGATTGGAAGGTTCTTTTCAAAAATTAAGCCTGGGCCCACCGCGATCAAAACATTCAATCGCTTTGAATACGGATATGAAGTTATTCGTATTTAACTGCTTTCTAACCGCTTGTTATTGACAAATTTGGGGACCAAAGTAAATAAAGGCAATTATTCCTCGGAGTTTATTTATTGTTATTTCTTTCTTTAATTCAGCTTTTATTCCGCTTTGTATTGTAATATTATTTATCGCACTTATGTAACTATTGAAATGTTTAGAATAGGCAAACTTAGGATTAATTCATAGGGTAGTTTAAGATTTGAAACCCGTCGCTAGCTTATTTATTTGTAGGCTCGCAAACTTAGAAATCCTTCGCTAGTTTATTTATTTTAGGCTCGTCACGCTTATTCCAGATTTTTAAAAAACAACTCTTGTCATCTTTATTTGCTTCAATTAAATTGTACAAATAAGTCCATCTTTTTATTATTATTTTTTGCAACTTGTTGATTTTCGAAAGATTCGCTTCTTTGGCATTATAAAGAATTTATTGTCACAAATGCATGTTTTCTAAAAACTTTACATGTATCTTTCTTTTATGTCATCCGAATACGTACTTGTATAAAATGCATCATATTTACTTGTATAAAATGCATCATATTTGCAAACATCTTTTTTTATACTTATAAAACATGTATTTTCTAGTAATAATTAACCTGAGTTTTACCGGATAACCGCAAGTTAGCGGATCTTAAAGGATGCCTAACCCCTTCCCTTTAGGATAATAAAGAACCCTTACCTAGAATCTCACTAGTTTCGCAGACCTTAAAATTGGAGTTTACACTGCAGCATTTAGTTTAATATTTAGGTGTCCTAATTCACCGTAAACATAATTAGGTGGCGACTCCTCAACCCTTTTTACCCAGGAATCACCCGGATACGTCCGCGCTCCGCTTTGACCCGAGCAGGTCGAAAAACGGGCGCGCACAGCATGGCGACTCCACTGGGGATTTTTCAGGTTCCTAACCATAGCAAATTCAGGTTAATTATAATTGTGCTTTACTTTCGCTCTTTTTGATGTAATGCTTTGATTTGTTTCCATTACGAAATTTTTTGTATGCATAACTGCTTTAATTTCTATATTTTATTGCTTATCATAAATTGGCATTTCGTTCATATTTCTTCCACTCTGGAAAATTGACACTATCACACACTACACGCGAGGTGTGTTTTACGCACCCGCAAATTTCTTTCAATCTACCAAAATTTAGGAGAGTTGGCGTATGCGCGGAGTGACCGGACCATCTGGTGGCCGCGTAGCCTTCTCACTCGAGTAGTCCACTCGGGAACCTTGTGTCTAGTCAGCCAAATCTTAGAAAATGTAAGTTAGAGCTATACCACCCTTTATTTTAAGTCATGCATGCATACACCTTAGGTGGGTCGATCCTTGGTATCGACTCCACAATTAAGAAATCCGCCAAAGATGTCTACGGGTCTCACAACCCAACGACCAATCATCATATTATGTGTAGCGTGATAAGGATAGACTAATCCAAGACTAATCATGACATGCTGAAATTGGAAAATGTACATTCATTTTGTCTCATTTCCGACAAAGCATTGCAGTTTAGCAGCTTGGATCAAATCTGTCGTAATCTCGCATATCTGGCGTTTAGGCCCACCTCCGGCATAAGGGAGGCCCCATGCATATTAGGATGCGCATTTAATTGTCTCACAATCATTTTGTTATTTTCTACTGCTTTCCACTATGTGTATATTATTTGAATCAATAGTTACTCACCTTATACTAATTTGGTTTTCTTCATTTTTCAGGAGATTCATTTTGCCTTATTTATTTCCCCAAAAGTTGATTCGTGTTGACTAAAACTGGCGGAGCACCCCATCTGTTATTTCCCAATCATGTCTATCCAAATTGTATTAGTACTCAATGAAAAAAATGCGATTTAAATTGAGGCCTGAATCACATATATGCATTTAATGTGTTTTGCCTCTACCTTTTGAAAGCTTAAAATGACAAATCTGCATTGATTTTGCTATTATAAAATATGTTTTGTTAAATAATTTTCTTTTCTTTTTTCATCATGCAAACTAATTTGTCGGCAGTATATGACATATAATGAAACAAGCAAACAAGGTCCCAAACAAGCAAAGCTTCGAAGAATATGAGGAAGACTCACAACCGGAAGAACTGGGGCATTTTTTTTGGAATAAGTCAAAGCCAGATTTGGATGAAACATCAATATGATTGATAAATACAAGCATTGACTCATGTTATTTCCCCTTTGTACTCTTGGGCTACCGCACTACAATCAGGACTTCTACTGGGGCAATGATATATCTTCCGCAGCCAAGTGGATACAAAATCATGTACGGAAAAGCAGATGGACACAGTTGTCCGGGGCAACTTTATCGGAATAGAATGGCCAAAGATTTTTAACCGGGGCAATTGGTGTCAAAACGCATATCCCTACACCAGGATGAAGCCAAAGAAAAGATTGAATTGGCAAGGGCCTTACACGGTTCACCAAAAGCTGACTGGAAGAACACTAATCCTAGCTGAAATGGACGACGAAGTTTGGCCAAAAGCTATCAACGCATATGCGGTGAAAATATACTACATTTAGGATTTTTTCGTGGACCTGAACTACGTCATGACCTGATTCCCTCGGCGGGATACGTAGGCGGCCACCTCGGCTTCGGTCCCACTTTTAGAAAAACCCTTACAGTTCCCTTTTACTTGTAACCTGAACTACGTTATGACCTGATTCCCTCGGCGGGATACGTAGGCGGCCACATCGGCTTCGGTCCCATCTTTAGAAAAATCCTTACAATCTCCTTTGCTTACCTGAACTACGTCATGACCTGATTCCCTCGGCGGGATACGTAGGCGGCCACCTCGGCTTCGGTCCCACTTTTAGAAAAACCCTTACAGTTCCCTTTTACTTGTAACCTGAACTACGTTATGACCTGATTCCCTCGGCGGGATACGTAGGCGGCCACATCGACCGGTCCCATCTTTAGAAAAATCCTTACAATCTCCTTTGCTTACCTGAACTACGTTATGACCTGATTCCCTCGGCGGGATACGTAGGCGGCCACATCGGCTTCGGTCCCATCTTTAGAAAAATCCTTACAATCTCCTTTGCTTACATGAACTACGTTATGACCTGATTCCCTCGGCGGGATACGTAGGCGGCCACATCGGCTTCGGTCCCATTTTAGAAAATCCTTACAATCCTCTTTTGCTTGTAATGAACTACGTCACGACCTGATTCCCTCATGGGGATACGTAGGCGGCCTAAATCGGCTTCGGTCCCACCATTAGGAAATATTTTCTCCTTTATCTCACAAAAGACAAAATGCACCCATTTGATCACCCTGATAGGACATGCAAGCAACCCAGACAAGACTCGGTTGTCCGTTTAAAAGATCATCATCCTCACATATCGGAAACTGGGGCATTTTTAAGGGATCACTACCAGAGGACGCCGATAAACATGGAAAAGCATCGGCAAACTAAGTCTTCAGCCTAAGAGGATTTTGGATAAGACGTTTGTTTTGTTTCACCGCATGTCGCTGCTCGACAGACATTTACATATATGCATACTTTCTTATAAGCAATTTATTTTCAACAAATACTTTCATTAGAGTTCGACATAATTTTTTACATATATGCCTACTTTCTTATACGCAATTTATTTCCACCAAATATTTTCATTAAAATTTGACAAGATTTTTATTACTAATATGCATACTTTCTTATACACAGTTTATTTTCACCAAATATTTTCATTAGAGTTTGACAGGATATTTTACATACATGCCTACTTCCGTATAAGCAAATCATTTTCAACAAATGTTTTCATTAGAGTTCGACAAGAACTTTTTAATGATAAGCATACTTTCTTATAAACAACTCATTTTCAGCAAATGTTTTCATTTAACGGTTAGCCAAGACTGGGAACCAGACAGGAGCTACAGGTCCGAATCAGCAGGACATGCAGCTATCAAGAGCCAAAGCTATCAAGTCAACGCGAATCAACCGCCCCTCCCAAACTCACAAATTTTCTTTGAGTACGGGTTCTTCAGGTTGAAAAACAGGGAAGCCACATCAGTTATGATCAATTCCCCAAAGAATTTCGGCACTACAACTCACTACAAGGATTACGTTCTTGTTCTGCATTTATACGAAGACATCATCTTGACCTACAGGGTCCCGACTATTATGTCTGCACAAAGATGTTATTTCGAATCACAAAGAACGACAACAAGACAAACCCGACGGCAAAGACGTCGCGATCACATTTTCGCCCGTGCCAGGCGACATTTCAATTCACATGAGTTTGGATCGGCGTAAGATTCGACAACGTGGAGCCCTATTACGACAAGCGACGGCAAAGACGCCACTTACATCTCTTACAACAGACAACATTACAATAACGCCATCGACGTTATGGCAAAGACACAATCATCTTCTACGGCCTCGGCCGACGCCAACAAAGATTACAATGACGTCTTTCAAATAAGAAGAACTATCTTTTACAACAACACAACAAATATCTTTTACCGCATCTCAACGACGTCAACAACATTACAAATGACGCTCTTCAACGCAACAACTATCTTTACAAAGAACGCAAAGACGACAATCATTTTTTACAAACTTTACAACGACGCCAACAACATTACAATGACGTCTTGATGCAAAGAACTATCTTTTACCGCATCTCAACGGCGTCAAAGATTACAATGACGTCTTCAACGCAGCGACTATCTTTACAAAGATTACAACAACGCTATTGACGTTCTGCGCAGACATCAACTATCTTCAACAGCATTACAACAACGTCCACGACGTTACGGCAACACGGCATCTATTTTTACAGCATTACAACGACATCAACAACATTACAATGATGTCATCAACAACACGCCTATGCAACGGCGTCTTCTGCACAACATTTATTTTTACAGCATTACAACGACATCAACAACATTACAATGATGTCATCAACAACACGCCTATGCAACGGCGTCTTCTGCACAACATTTATTTTTACAGCATTACAACGACATCAACAACATTACAATGATGTCATCAACAACACGCCTATGCAACGGCGTCTTCTGCACAACATTTATTTTTACAGCATTACAACGACATCAACAACATTACAATGATGTCATCAACAACACGCCTACGCAATGACGTCTTCTGCAAAACAATTATCTTTTACATTCTTACAACGACATCAACGGCATTACAATGATGTCATCAACAACACGCCTATGCAACGGCGTCTTCTGCACAACATTTATTTTTACAGCATTACAACGACATCAACAACATTACAATGATGTCATCAACAACACGCCTATGCAACGGCGTCTTCTGCACAACATTTATTTTTACAGCATTACAACGACATCAACAACATTACAATGATGTCATCAACAACACGCCTATGCAACGGCGTCTTCTGCACAACATTTATTTTTACAGCATTACAACGACATCAACAACATTACAATGATGTCATCAACAACACGCCTATGCAACGGCGTCTTCTGCACAACATTTATTTTTACAAAGATTACAACGACATCAACAACATTACAATGATGTCATCAACAACACGCCTATGCAACGGCGTCTTCCGCGACAACATTTATTTTTACAAAGATTACAACGACATCAACAACATTACAATGATGTCATCAACAACACGCCTATGCAACGGCGCGCTTTCGCACAACATTTATTTTTACAAAGATTACAATGACGCTAACAAAGATTACAACGACGTCTTCAAAGACAACATTTATTTTTACAAAGATTACAATGGCGTCAACAGATTACAACGACGTCTTACGCACAACATTTATTTTTACGATTACAACGACGCCAACAAAGATTACAACGACGTCTTCAAAGACAACAATTATCTTTTACAAAGAAACAAAGATTACAACAACGTCCTCGACGTTACATGCAACACAACAATTATCTTTTACAAAGAAACAAAGATTACAACAACGTCCTCGACGTTACATGCAAAGACAACAATCGCTTTTTTTACAACGACGCGTCAACAACATTACAACGACGTCTTCAACACAACACGCCAATACAACGACGCTATTTCAGCGCCCACCTTATAATGCGGGTATTTTAATTTCAACGGCGCCCACCTTATAATGAGGGTATTTTTAATTTCGATCGGTACCACCTCCTAATGCGGGTATTTCCAAGTTTATTTTCTCTACAATATTTTCTCGTGATTATACACTAATTATATCTTAAGCTTTAGTTTGCGGGAGTTTTTAGTTTGCGGGAACTTCATCACAAGTGGGACTATCTCTTCTGACGAACCGAGGCAATTTGGTCAACGACCTACTTGACGTCGATCCTCTCTTTCCCATTAGTTTCTCACATCTGCGACGGTGTCATCCTAGGTCGACCTTTGAGGGCATTGTTTCTTGAATGTGCACCATCTTTTGCAACTTCATTTCCCAGGATTCTATTTCTTACCATGCGATTCAGATGATCGGGACAAAATTGGCTACCCAGTCAACTTCTTTGGCCGAAAACTCTTTCATCGTCTCCGTCCAAAGAGGGGCATCTGTTGACACCCAATTTTGTCCCATCTTTTATGATTTTATTCGTAATTTTTAATATTTTGACACTTTTAAAATAATTTTTAAAATATAGGCATATATGTGTGTATCTTCGTATTATTATTATTATTCGCATATTTTATATCATTTGCATTTTTATCACAATCATAAGTTTTATCCATAATATTCTATGTTATTTTATTCTCGCAAAATTGCATCGCATTTCCTTTTTTAAGCATTAAACATTTCGTAAATATTATATTTTTATTATCACATCGTTATGTTATTTTAAATAATTCACATCTTTTACAAAAAATATATTTTTACTATTAATCTCCTCTTATATATTTTTTAAATCCATAACCCATTTTCATTTTCCCAACCCAAAACAAATTCTACCCAAACGTCCAAGCCCAATCCCCAATTAAATTCCCTTATACCCAAACCCAAAACAATTAAATTCCCTTACCACCAAAATCAAGCCCAACAACCATCTTTTATTTCCCTAACCAAAACTCAACCCCAAAAACAAAACCCCAAGCCCAACAAACTTTTCCCCAGCCCAACTAAACACCCGACCCGTCGGCCCACTCACCCGACCCGTCGCCCCACCCAAATCCCTTACCCCTTTTAATCCCCCCCCAAACCAAAAAATCAGAAAAGAAAAAAAAAAACAAAGACCGAACCCTACCCTTACCCGATCGTCGCGACCCCACACCCCCCATACCGGCGACCCCACGTCGCCGGTCACCTCACCCGACACCAACACCAACCCCCTGCCACCACCAACTCCCGTCACTTCGACCCATACCCCTAAAACCCGCGACCCATGCCCCTCAAATCCGGATTTTTCTTTACCTTTAATTCGAATTCAAACTCGTTTTTTAGGGGGGAATACACCTATAAATACCCCATGTTGTTCTTCATTTTAGGGGGACGAAAAAAGAGATTTCGGGGAGAGAAAAGAGATTTTCGGAAGGATTTTCGGAAGATTATTCAATATATACATACATATTTTGTTGTGTTCTTGATTTTAGAGTATTTGGCTTCGTTGTTGTTCCAAGAATCAAGTCCGAAAAGGTTTGTCATCCCCTTTGATTTCTCTGATTTTTCATCGATTTCGGTCAGGTCGACCGAAGTCGACCGACCGAGTCGACCCGGTTCGGGTAACATTTTCAGAATTCTTGCATTTTCATGTTTATGTATGTTGGTTATCTGAATTTGGTGTAAGATTTGGTTCGGATCACCGATTTCGGTCGGTCATCGACGGTCGGTCGACCGGTTTAGATTTTTCCAATTTTCTTACATTGCTTTGTTTGTTATCATTGGTTATCTGAAATTGATGAAATTATTTGACTTCGGGTTGAACACACGATTCGGTCAGAACATCGACGGTCAGATCGACGATTTAGATTTTTCCAATTTTCTTACATTCTTCTTTGTTTGTTATCATTGGTTATCTGAAATTGATGAATTTGTTTGATCCGGTTGAAACACCGATCCGGTCAGAACATCGATCCGGTCAGGTCGACCGGCTTGAGTAACATTTTCGTAATCCTTGCATTTCATATTCTTGTTATTGGTTATCCGAATTTGGTGTTAAAATCGATTTGGGTTTGGATCATTTGATTTTGGATTCGGATCATCGATCCGGTCAGATCATCGACCGGTCGGGTCGACCGATTTGAACATTTTCGTAATTCTTGCATTTCATATTCCTCGTTATTGGTTATCCTGAATTTGGTGTTGAAATCGATTTGATTTGGATCATCGATTTTGGTCGGTCATCGACCGGTCGGTCGACACGATTTGAACATTTTCGCATTTCTTGCATTTCACATTCTCGTTCTTGGTTATCCGAAATTGGTCAAATCGATTTCGGTTTGAATCATCGACCGGGTCAGGCGACCGATTTGAATATTTCCATAATTTTAACTCGGGTCGTATTTAAAATCGCTCGTCTGTTTCTTTGGCATTATTATTATGTTATTGATTGAATTAATACCGCATTCTCTTTGTTGTTTTATTGATTCAAACCAATATTGCGCCCATCTTCTGGAGACGCTTCTCGGTTTCAGATATCGCTTTTCTTGTTTCAAATAAATCTGCGTCTGCTTTTCTTGTTTTTCTTGTTTTTACTATTTTTAAACTAAAACACCGCGTCATCTCGAAACTATTTTCTACTTCATCGCTTCCCGCCATCGCCATCGCTATCGCCATCGCTACTTATCGCCATCGTTACCGCCATCAAGCATCGCCATCGCCATCGCCATCGTTATCGCATCGTTATCGCCATCGCCATCGCCATCGCTATCGCCATCATATCGCCATCGCCATCGCCATCGCATCATATCGTTATCGCCATCAAGCATCGCTATCGCATCGCTACCGCTATCGCTACCGCCATCAAGCATTACTTATCGCCATCATATCACGCCATCGCCATCGCTATCAAGCATCGCCATCAAGTATCATCGCCATCAAGCATCGCTACGGCTTATCAAGCTATCGCTACCGCCAAGCTATCGGGCCAAGCATCTTCTTTGTTATTCTTGTTTCATTGTTTTTCGGTTTTGGTTTGCTCCCGTTCAAATATTTGTTTATCGCTTTATCATTTTATCGCTTTAAATCGAACACCGTGATTTTTCAAACATTGCTTTCTATTTCGCTTCAACTGTTTCATCATTCAAATATTTGTTCTCTTTGTTTCTTGTTTTAAACTAGACACCGCGTCATTTTTTGGAAACTGCTTTTCTTCTTACATTCGCTACCGCCATCTTTATTCTTGTTTCATTTTTTCTTGATTTGAACACGATACTACACCGCCGATGAAAAATATCCGTCGATTTTGAGGCCTACACAGTTGCAAAGACGGAAATATAGCTTCGGGCAAGGATGAAGACTTAAACCTTTTATCCGAGATCAACATGTTTAGTAGGCGAGGTGAATTATATATTCGCAGCCACGACGTGATTATAGTGATCTTTTTATTCCACCCGAGAGACCGACACGTTTAGTAGGCAAGGCACTCAAGATACCCTACTTTAGTCATATGTTTGCACCGCGGACGTGATTGGAATGTTCTTTTCAAAATTTAAGTCTGAGCCCTCCGCGATCAAAACATTCACTGTTTTGAATACGGATATGAAGTTATTCGTATTTAACTGTTTCTAACCGTTTGTTATTGACAGCTTGCAGGGACCAAAGTAAATAAAGGCAATTATTCCTCGGAGTTTATTTATTGTTATTTCTTTCTTTAATTCAGCTTTTATTCCGCTTTGTATTGTAATATTATTTATCGCACTTATGTAACTATTGAAATGTTTAGAATAGGCAAACTTAGGATTAATTCATAGGGTAGTTTAAGATTTGAAACCCGTCGCTAGCTTATTTATTTGTAGGCTCGCAAACTTAGAAATCCTTCGCTAGTTTATTTATTTTAGGCTCGTCACGCTTATTCCAGATTTTTAAAAAACAACTCTTGTCATCTTTATTTGCTTCAATTAAATTGTACAAATAAGTCCATCTTTTTATTATTATTTTTTGCAACTTGTTGATTTTCGAAAGATTCGCTTCTTTGGCATTATAAAGAATTTATTGTCACAAATGCATGTTTTCTAAAAACTTTACATGTATCTTTCTTTTATGTCATCCGAATACGTACTTGTATAAAATGCATCATATTTACTTGTATAAAATGCATCATATTTGCAAACATCTTTTTTATACTTATAAAACATGTATTTTTCTAACAATAATTAACCTGAGTTTGACTGGATAACCGCAAGTTAGCGGATCTTAAAGGATGCCTAACCCCTTCCCTTTAGGATAATAAAGAACCCTTACCTAGAATCTCACTAGTTTCGCAGACCTTAAAATTGGAGTTTACACTGCAGCATTTAGTTTAATATTTAGGTGTCCTAATTCACCGTAAACATAATTAGGTGGCGACTCCTCAACCCTTTTTACCCAGGAATCACCCGGATACGTCCGCGCTCCGCTTTGACCCGAGCAGGTCGAAAAACGGGCGCGCACAACGACGTGATTGGGATGATCTTTTCAAAATTTAAGTCTGAGCCCTCCGTAATAAAAACATTTATTGTTTTGGATACGGATTCGAAGTTATGCATATTTAATTGTTTATAACCGTTTATTCTTGACAGCTTGCAAAGATAAAGTCAAAGAAGGCAAATAACCCCTCGGAGATTATTTATTTTGTTGTTGTCATTTACTTTCTTAATTCAGCTTTATTTCATTCTGTATTGTAATATTATTGTACTCGTGAAATTATTGAAATGTTTAGAATAGGCAAACATAGAATTAATTAATAGGGTAGTCTAAAACTTGAAACTCATTGCTAGTTCATTTATTTTTAGGCTCGGTTAGTTTTAAAATTGTTAATCGCTAGTTTATCTATTTTTAGGCCCGTCGCCCATAAGAAATCACATTGCATACATCTTTATCAATTTTCATACGAATGCATATTCATAGTCTTTTTTAGTTTTACATGTATATTATTGTCATACAAATGCATGCCTGTACAAATGCATCATTTCATTAAATACTTGCAACGTTATTTTTATACTTGTAAAACATGCACTTTTTAACATAATAATTAACCTGAGTTTGATCGGATAACCGCAAGTTAGCGGATCTTAAAGGATGCCTAACCCCTTCCCTTTAGGATAATAGAGAACCCTTACCTAGAATCTCATTAGTTTCGCAGACCACAAAATTGGAGTTATTTTACAGCTTTTAGTTAGTATTCAGGTGCCCTAATTCACCTTAGAATAATTATGTGTCGACTCCTCAAAGCAAGCATTTTTATCCAATCCAGAGGTGATCGACGCCATAGCGTCATGCCCATGAGGTCAAAATCGGTGCGACAAAGATGGCGACTCCACTGGGAATCGTGTTCTTAACCATAGCAAGTTCAGTTAATTATTATTGCGCTTTATTTTGTTTCTTATTTATTCTATTGCTTGTAATTGTTTTCTTTTTGAAATTTTGTATGTGTAACTTCTTTAATTGCTATATTCTTTTATTGCTTTCCTTAAATTGGCATTTCGCTCATATTTCTTCCACTATGGAAAATTGACACTATCACACATTACACGCGAGGTGTGTTTTGCGCACCAAGAAATTCTTTGAAATTACCAAATTTTAGGAGAGTTGGCGTATGCGCGGAGTGTCCGGACCATCCGGAGGCCGCGTAGCCTTCTCACTCGAGTAGTCCGCTCGGGAACCTTGAGTCCAGTAAGCCTAATCTTAGTAAATTTAGGATAGAGCTATACCCTTTTATTTTTAATCATGCATACATACACCATAGGTGGGTCGATCCTTGGCATCGACTCCACAATTAAGAAATCCACCAAAATTGTCGACGGGTCTCGCTCCCCCAACGACCATCAACATATTATTTGTTGCGTGATAATGATGGACTAATCCAAGCTTAATCATGACATGCCGATATTGAAAAATGTACATACATTTTTGTCTTCATTTTCATCAAAAGCACTGTAGTTTGACAACTTGGATTATTCTGTCATAATCTCTCATATTTGACGTTTAGGCCCACCTCTGGCATAAGAGAGGCTCCGTGCATGATAGGACGCGTATTTAATTCCTGCCCAGTTTGTTTGCTATTCTTCTTCTTTTATCTCTGTACATATTATTTAATGCAATAATTTGCTGCTTCATTTTTGTACATATCATACCATGTCGCTTGCGACTCTTGAATAGAAATTGTGTCACTACCCAAGGATAAAACGTTCTTCAACATCAAGACTCGGATCTCGTGAAGCAATCAGGGGAGTTTTTGACCATACTTTCACTCTTACATTTTATTATTCTTTTAGCGGCTTTCCTCCTTTCACCCGGTGCTCTTATTTTTTGCAGGAAGATCGTCCTCGCGAATAGTTTGGGGGGGTCGTTCTAAAACATTATTTTTGGATATACTCTAGGAAAGAACAAAGCCAAATGCTTTCACAAAGATGACCGAAAGATGTTTTGACTGGAAAAAGTCAGCCAACACCAGATTCAATGAATCATCTCTTTAATTTGTCTATACTTTTGTTTTGTTACATATTTGCAAATTCAGTTGATATGTTTAATTTTCGTTACATAATTTTTTTTATATCATACAATTTTTACAACATATATTACGAACTACGAGTGTCTGATTCTCACCATACGGTGTGATACGTAGGTAACCCTTCTCGGGTGCGACACCCCTAAAAAAAATCAAATCAAAAAAAAAAATGAAAATATGATTTCGGATTATCAATTTTTTTTTTCATTACATCCTAATGGACAATCTTTTTTTTTCATTACATCCTATTGTCGATTATTTTTTTTTTATTTTTTTTTATTTTTTTCATTGCATTCATCCTAATATGGACAATTACTTTTTTTATTGCATACAATTTTACTTACTATCTTATTGTGGATAAATTCTTTTTCAATCTTACATTTTTATAACCTATCATTACGAACTACGAGTGTCTGATTCGCACCATACGGTGTGATACGTAGGTAACCCTTCTCGGGTGCGACACCCCTAAAAAAAAAAAAAAAAAAAAAATCAAAACAAATCAAATCAAAAAATGAAAAAAAAATGATTCTGGATTATCAATCTTTTTTTTTTCATTACATTCTAATGGACAATCTTTTTTCATTACATCCTATTGTGGATTATTATTTTTTCATTGCATTCATGGACAATCACTTTTTTATTGCATACAATTTTACTTGCTATCCTATCGTGGATAAATTCTTTTTCAATCATACATTTTTTATAACCTATCTGCACGAACTACGCACACCTGATTCTCGTCAAAGATGAGATACGTAGGCAACCCTATTCGGGTTCGGTACCCATTATTCAAAATACAAAAAAAAAAATTTATTAAGAATCATTGATGGACTTGGTTGATACCAACACAGTTAGGAGTGTGCATAGGAAAGAACAAGTGGAGAAGATTGTCTTCGTGGTAAACCATAGATTCTTCTGGTACCTCTCATTCACGCCTATGTTGACACTTAAAAAATTGTTTTTCATGCTTCCAAGATATGAACAAAGCCAACCTCATCGTTTCATGTGCATTGTGTGGTGAGTTTTTAGAATAAGTTCAATTGCATTGCATTGTGATCTAGAACTTGGCTCGAATGTTTGTTGAGGCGAAATCCTGAGTAACACTTGGTATAGGAAAGGATCGTAGGCTTTCTTTGATCCGCTTGAGCCTTTCCGACTACCGAATAACATTATCCGTAGCATTTCCCCTTTGAGCCTGAAGCCTATTTTTTTAACAACCACATCTTATGCCTATACCGCTTTCTCGAGTGCGTGCCACACGCTATCCCTCTTTTGGCCCGACCTCCTTGAGCGCATCAGAAATATGCAAATTGCTGAAAATGATTCGAGTTGAAGTTGCAATGTTCCCAAAAGAGGAAAACAAAACAAAACCAAAGGACGACTTCACACAAAAAGGAAGTTAAAAGCCCCGACAATATCAAAAAAAAAAAGAAGGAAACAACTCCGAAAAAAAAAAGGGGGGAAAAAGCTCCAAACGAAATATTCAAAAGAAGCCGGTACAAAACAAAATGGGGCAAAAAGAAGCAAATCGGAATCAAGGCACACAAATACCAAGCACGGACATATTCCAACGCTCAAGGAAGGATTAGTCACTCTTTACCCAAATAATATCATTTCCTTTCCCAAGCCTACATTACAAACCCATAACAAGCCCTACATGATCCTATACCGAGGGTTCTCACATTAGTGGATACTCACATGACGGCCAAGTCTATGGTATCACAATTAAATGCATTGAACATCTTTCTGAGGGTGAGTGTACTTCTCTAGACGTCCCAAAGATCAAAATACCGAAATACATGTGAGGAAGGGACTTTCTTTCAGTGAGGGCATTTGAAACATGAGGATGCATATATGTCAAAATCTTGGCTTGAAGCAAGTGTTGATACTCAGGTATGTCTGAGGTAGCATCTGAAGCTGTAGGAATTACCTTGAAGTCTGTCTCGATTTGACAGAAAGCAAATAACGAAAACTCCTAAGCACAATACTAACTGTTGGTACCAACCGAAGTCAAGACGTGATTATGTCTTTTTCATATTTTCGCAAAAAAAAAAAAAAAACAAAAAAAAAACAACAACAACAAAAAAAAACTTGCAAAATATATTGCATCATTTTTCAAACTCTAGTCACTCTCTTTTACAAAAAAAAAACATTCTACAAATACAAATCTCTTTTGCTTGCATGAACTACGTTATGACCTGATTCCCTCGGCGGGATACGTAGGCGGCCACATCAGCTTCGGTCTCATTTTTAGAAAACCCTTACAAAATTCTTTTTGCTTGCATGAACTACGTTATGACCTGATTCCCTTGGTGGGATACGTAGGCGGCCACATCGGCTTCGGTCCCATTTTGAAAAAATAAAATAAAATAAAATCCTTACAAAATCCTTTTGACATGAACTACGTTATGACCTGATTCCCTCGGCGGGATACGTAGGCAGCCACATCGGCTTCGGTCCCATTTTTGGAAAACTTCACAATCGTCATTTTGCTTGCAGCGAACTACGTTATGACCTGATTTCCCTTGTCGGAATACGTAGGCGGCCTACATCGGCTTCGGTCACACCATTGGAAATTTTCTTCCATTGTCTTGCACACAACGCAATAGGCTCACATGATTGCCTTAACAGGACAAACAAGTTGCCCGCACAGACTCGGTTTTGTCCAGTTTGAAGTTCAACATCTTCATATATACCAGAAACTGGGGCATATTTTAAGGGTTCACTGCAAGAATATGCCAATGGACCTGGAAAATGCCAGACAACTGAGTCTTCAATCTAAACCAATATGAGCTTGCAAGCGTCCAGGGCAAAAGCTACAACTCACAAATTTCTTTGAGTGCAGGTCTTCAGGTTGACAAAGGCAGAGAAGCCGCAACATGTGTGCTTAATTTGGCAAAGACGTCGCCTCACATTTTCGTCCGTGCAAGGATGACATTTCAATTCACAGTCCACATATGTTTGAATCGGCAGAAGATTCAACACAACGTGAAATCATATTACACCAAACTGACGGCAATGGACGTCATTTACATCTTTCACAGCATTACAACGACATCAACACGCCCATACAACGGCGTCAACAACAACACGCCCATACAACGGCGTCATCTGTCACACCTATGCAACGGCGTCATCTGCACAACACGTCTACACAATGACGTTTACAACACACCACGTCTATGCAACGACGTCATTTCAACCCATGCGGGTCACAAACGCATCACGTCAATACAACGACGTCAATCAGGCGCCCACCTCCTAATGCGGGTATTTTAATTTCAGTCAGGCGCCCACCTCCTAATGCGGGTATTTCAATTCAGTCAGGCGCCCACCTCCTGTCACGGGTATTTCGGTTTGATCGGCGCCCACCTCCTAACGGGTATTTCATTTTGATCAGCGCCCACCTCCTGTCTGGGTATTTCAATTTGATCGGCGCCCACCTCCTAATGCGGTATTTCAATTTGATCAGCGCCCACCTCCTAACGCGGGTATTTCAATTTGATCAGCGCCCACCTCCTAATGCTGGTATTTCAATTTGATCAGCGCCCACTTCCTAATGCGGGTATTTCAATTTCACCAGCGCCCACCTCCTAACGCGGGTATTTCAATTTGATCAGCGCCCACCTCCTAACGCGGGTATTTCAATTTTGATCAGCGCCCACCTCCTAACGCGGTATTTCAATTTTGATCAGCGCCCACCTCCTAACGCGGTATTTCAATTTGATCAGCGCCCACCTCCTAATCGCGGTATTTCAATTTGATCAGCGCCCACCTCCTAACGCGGGTATTTCAATTTTAGTCAGCGCCCACCTCCTAACGCGGTATTTCAATTTGATCGGCGCCCACCTCCTATCTGGGTATTTCAATTTTGATCAGCGCCCACCTCTAACGCGGTATTTCAATTTGATCAGCGCCCACCTCTAATCTGGGTATTTCGAGTTTGATCAGGCGCCCACCTCCTAATCTGGGTATTTAATTTGATCAGCGCCCACCTCCCTAATCGTGTATTTCATTTTGATCAGCGCCCACCTCCTAACGCGGTATTTCAATTTGATCAGCGCCCACCTCTGTCACGCGGTATTTTAATTTCGATTAAGCGCCCACCTCTAATCTGGGTATTTCAATTTGATCAGCGCCCACCTCCTGTCGGGTATTTCAATTTGATCGAGCACCCACCTCCTAACGCGGGTATTTTAATTTGATCAGGCACCCACCTCCTAATGCGGGTATTTCGATTTGATCAGCGCCCACCTCCTAACGCGGGTATTTCATCTTAATCAGCGCCCACCTCCTAATGCGGGTATTTCATTTTGATCAGGCACCCACCTCCTAATGCGGGTATTTCAATTTGATCAGCGCCCACCTCCTAACGGGTATTTTAAGTTCACCAGGCACCCACCTTCCAACGCGGGTATTTCAATTTCATTCAGGCACCCACCTTCCAATGCGGGTATTTTAATTTCGCTTAGCGCCCACCTTCTAATGCGGGTATCTTAATTTCAATCACGCCCGGTCTGACGTCGCCATCTGCATAACGTCTAAGCGGCGACGCCACCTCATCACGCCTATGCTACATCATCATCTGCATCGGGAAGTACTTCAACATCGCTCGGCCCTTCTCCCAAAGATCTCGCCACATCCGCAACCTGTCATCATAAGTCAACACTGGGCATTATTTCTTGAATCTGCACCATTTTTGCAACTTCTCTTCCCTGGATTCAATTTCTTCCCACGCATCCTTAACCTTCCCTCAATGATCGGGACAAAATTGGCTACTCAGTCAACTTCTTTGGCGAAAACTCTTTTCATCGTCTCCGACCAAAGAGGGCATCTGTTGACACCCAATTTTGTCCCATCTTTTATGATTTTATTTGCAATTTTTAATATTTTTGACACTTTAAAACAATTTTAAAATATAGGCATATATATGTATATATATCATTATTATTAGTATTATTTGCATTTTTATTTGTCATTTGCATTTTTATATCACAAGCATACTTTTATCATAATATTATATGTTATTTTATTTTCAAAAACGGCATTACATTTTATATTTTTATTATTTTAAGCATCAAGCATTTCACAAATATTATATTTTATCATATTATCATCTTTACAATTTATAAATTTTGCAAAGCTTTTATTTATTTATTTATATATAATAAAACCCTTTTATATTTTTAAACCCATAACCCATTTCATTTCCTAAAACAACTCCAAACCCACCACAAAACAAATACCCATTTTCTACTAAGCCCAACAAATTTTTATTTTCACCCATATCCTCCAAACCCACCACAAAACAAATACCCATTTTTCGCCAAGCCCAACAAATTTCAATCCCTTCACTCCGCCTCAGCCCAACCTAATTCGAACCTGCCCAATCCCATTTCCTTTATTCCCCCTCTTTTATCCCCTAACCCTATCACTCCACACCAAAAAAAAAACAAAAACCCATTTTGTTTCTCTCCCAAATCAGCCGCACACACCCCACACCCATGCCCCTACGCCGCAACCCCCATACCCGCGACCCCACACCACCGGCCACCCTACCCCACCTACGCCGGACAACCTACCCCACTAGTCGCCGCACACACCACTACAACCCCCATACCCTTCGTCGCTTTCCATACCGCCATCGCAACGCCGAGCTCCAAGCTCGGTGAAACCCGAAGTCTAACAACCCCTCAAACTACCACACCACCCACACCACCGTCGATTTTGGGGGTTTTTGAGGTCTTAAGTCTGAAAATGAGGGTTCCCGTTTGCTCTTGTTGGTGGTTTCCGTTTTACTTTTGTTGGTGGTTTTGGTACTTTTGTTGGTGGTTTTCCGGTTTGTTTTGTTGGTGGTTTCCGATCTGTTTTTGGTGGTTTTATTTCCGGTCCGCTTTTGGTGATACTGCTTTTTGGTCCTTTGTTCGGTCGGGCAGGCAAGATCGAGTAAGTTTCCAGATTTGTGTATTTATATTTTGTTGTTGGTTATCTGTAATTTGGAAGAAAATCGATTCGGGTCGAAAAAACATCCGATTCGGTCGGTCAACATCGACGGTCAGTCGACGATTGAATGATTCTCCAGATTTTTTGTGTGTTATATTTTGTTGTTGGTTACCTGAGTTTGGATGGAAAATCGATTCGGGTTGAAAACATTCGATTCGGGTCGGGTCACTGACCCGGGTCGGGTCGACCCGATTTGGTTAATTTCCAGATTTTTATGTTTATATTGTGTTGTTGGTTATCTGTGATTTGGAGAAAATCGATTTGGGTTGAAAATATCCGATTCGGGTCGGGTCATCGACGGTCAGTCGACGATTTGGTTAGATTTCAGATTAATTGTGTTTTATTTTCTATTGTTGGCTATCCAAAATAAAAAATGATTCTGGTCGGGTCATCAATCTGATTCGGGTCGGGTCTTCGGTCCGATTCGGCCTGGGTCGATCCGGATCAAGTAAATTTCATTTTTGCGTATTTTTGTATCTTTGTTGTTGGTTATCTGAAAATAAATAAATAAGAATGTTTGATTCCGTCGGGTCACTATTCGTAATTCGGTCGCATAATTAAATTGCAAACTGTTGGTTATTTTGGTATTTAAATATCCATACACAGATATCCTCTTGCTTTCTTGCATTTAGGCCGATGAAATTAAATTCGAGGCCGTGCTTTTTTTTTTCTTTTTTTTCTTTCTCGTCTCGTTTCTCAGTTTTCTGTTTTAAACATCCGTGCAACGGATATCTTATTGTTCTACTGTTTTATTGCCTTATTTATATCGCATTTAGGCCGATGAAATTAAATTCGAGGCCGCGCTTTTTCTTTTGTTTCATTTCTCTGTTTTAGCATCGCTTCGTAATCCGCCAACGGATATCTTTCTGTTTTACTGTTTTATTATTTTATTAATATCACACTTGGCCGATGAAATTGAATTCGAGGCCGTGCTTTTTTTTCGTTTCTGTTTCAGTTTACTGATTTGGCATTTAAACATCCGTGCACGGATTGTCTTACTGATTTACTGATTTATATAAATACTGCATTTAGGCCGATGAAATTGAATTCGAGGCCGCGCTTTTTCTTTTGTTTCATTTCTCTGTTTTAGCACTGTTTCAGAATCCGGGCAACGGATATCTTTCTGTTTTACTGTTTTATTATTTTATTAATATCACACTTGGCCGATGAAAAAATATCCGTCGATTTTTGAGGCCTCCACAGTTGTAAAGACGGAAAATAAAACTTCTGGGCAATGATGAAATTTAAATCTTTTTCACCCGAGAGACCAACATGTTCGATAGGCAAGGCAACTAAAATGACCAACGAGTCATATGTTCGCAACCACGACGTGATTGGGATGATCTTTTCAAAATTTAAGTCTGAGCCCTCCGTAATAAAAACATTTATTGTTTTGGATACGGATTCGAAGTTATGCATATTTAATTGTTTCTAACCGTTTATTCTTGACAGCTTGCAAAGATAAAGTCAAAGAAGGCAAATAACCCCTCGGAGATTATTTATTTTGTTGTTGTCATTTACTTTCTTAATTCAGCTTTATTTCATTCTGTATTGTAATATTATTGTACTCGTGAAATTATTGAAATGTTTAGAATAGGCAAACATAGAATTAATTAATAGGGTAGTCTAAAACTTGAAACCCATTGCTAGTTCATTTATTTTTAGGCTCGGTTAGTTTTAAAATTGTTAATCGCTAGTTTATCTATTTTTAGGCCCGTCGCCCATAAGAAATCACATTGCATACATCTTTATCAATTTTCATACGAATGCATATTCATAGTCTTTTTTAGTTTTACATGTATATTATTGTCATACAAATGCATGCCTGTACAAATGCATCATTTCATTAAATACTTGCAACGTTATTTTTATACTTGTAAAACATGCACTTTTTAACATAATAATTAACCTGAGTTTGATCGGATAACCGCAAGTTAGCGGATCTTAAAGGATGCCTAACCCCTTCCCTTTAGGATAATAGAGAACCCTTACCTAGAATCTCATTAGTTTCGCAGACCACAAAATTGGAGTTATTTTACAGCTTTTAGTTAGTATTCAGGTGCCCTAATTCACCTTAGAATAATTAGGTGGCGACTCCTCAAAGCAAGCATTTTTATCCAATCCAGAGGTGATCGATGCCAATCAAGTCGCGAAGCCCGCAGGTCAAAATCGGGTGCGACAACATGAAAATAGTAAGCCAAAAATGACTATGTAAAATCTTAATTCTGAAAGTCCCAACTTATCTATATACATACCAAGGCCGACAAGGTCATACATGATAAATATACACAGGACACATGTCTACAAGCCTCTAAAGAGTACACAACATCAAAATGTCGGGACAGGGCTCCGCTATACCCATATATATATGCAAAAAATATACCGTACCGAGATTAAACCAACACTCCGAAATAAGGGGGAGTACTCCAAAATCCGTTGTGTCAGCAACCAACTAACGTGGATCGTCGCCCTATCTACGTGAACTTGCGGACATGAAATGCAGCGTCCCCCGACAAAAGGGACGTCAGTACGACTGATGTACCGAGTATGTCAGGCATGAACAATAGCATAACAGGGATATACCAATAAACTGGAACAGAAACAGAAATAGCCGCCAGGAATAGTCGACAGTAATGGCTGACAGAAACAGCCGACCATTAGTTAATGCTCTGAGGGCCATAATACATATGCCTAAATGTTATGCACAATGCAAATGCGGTATACATATAAATATTGGCCACACAAGGGCATTTTCCTTTCCATAACAGCCTATGTGGGCATAATCATATCATATTGGCCTCATTGGGCATCTTCCTTTTCGTGATATCTGTACCAGCTGCAGGTGGTGACGCGTATATAATGTCTTTCCCTTTTCCTCATCCCCTACATATATATATATATATATATATTGATATCATATAGTAGTGTATATAACACATGTGGATCCAGGATAATACATGAATATAATGCAAATGCATGAATGACAATAAAATATTCTGACTTATCGGATGACATAACACTTTTGTTACTTCGGCTAACATTGAAAATATTAACATATTTTCCATATACATCAATAAGGATTCAGGAACATATTTAGACATGCTTTTAACATAGGAATCAATTACATGAACATTTTTTGCTACTAAGAGTATAACAATTTATGGAACAATATCACGATTACGTTTCGTTATATGGAACATGCCAAAAGAAAGAAATAATTTGCCTTAACATACCTCAATAAGTGGAGAAAACCTTAATTTGCACTTTAGAATTCTTGAATATTTTTGTTAAAATCTCGAATTATCTTAACAAAATAAGAACTTTGGCCGAGAACTTTTAGAGGGCTACAAATCGATATTTACTCCCTTTGATAGAAATGTAACAAATATTTCTTCAAAGGAAATTTTTTTTCTACAGGAGCTTAGAGGATGAAGACATTTTTATGGTATGTATTGTATGGATAAAGGGTAGATGGTTGGAGACTTGTAAATCTCACAAGCTGCCACTGTGATTTGGTTATTACCTTAGTCACCTGGTACTCATTGAAATGTTACACGTAATGTTCCATTAAGCTTGTTCCCCCACTAACATTTATTAATCAATCACACACATAATTAATTTCGTGATCCCAATTCACGTAAATCTTAATGACTTATAAGACCTTCGTATACTCAATGTCATAATCATGCGATATAATACCAGTACATCGCCTCTTTATGCGCACACCAAATTTATTTCCGATCCCCGTCGTCACACTTGTTACGTCCAAAATTATTTCGAGGTTTTATCATTTTATATACTCAGCTCTTTATTAGCATACTTAAATATAACATAAATTCCCCGAGGCCCGGGTCTACTTTCCTACGTTTAGGTGCTCAAACCATTGCTCAAAATTATGGGATGTTACATTTACGCAAGTCTATCATGACACTACTCAGTTCTGAATTTGCTATGAAAGACTTGAGGCCTTTGAGTTATTATTGGGGATTGATGTCACTCGTCATGCAGGAGGGTTGTTCTTATCCCAACAGAAGTATGCCGCTGAGATAATTGAGCGCGTTGGTATGTCCTCGTGTAAGTCTAATTCCACTACAGTTGATACCAAGCTTAAGCTAGGTGTTGTGGCTGGCTCACCTTACGAGGATCCTACTCACTATCGCAGTCTTGCTGGAGCTCTTCAGTAACTTACTTTCACTAGATCGGATATTACGTATGTCGTACAACAGATGTGTTTGTTTATGCATGATCCTAGGGTGAAGCACATGAATGCGCTCGAACGTAATATCTGATACCTCTGAGGAACACTTGACTATGGTTTGCATCTCTATCCATCATCAGCCTCTACATTTGTCTCGTATACCGATGCTGATTGGGGTGGTTGTCCGGACACCATACACTTTACACCTAGATACTGTATGTTTCTTGGCGATAACTTGGTCTCATGGTCTGCCAAACGACAGGCTACATTATCACGCTCCAGTACATAGGCTGAGTATCGAGGGGTAGCCAATGTGGTTTCTGAATCATGTTGGTTACATAATCTTCTCTTGGAGCTTCACTTTCCCATTCAAAAAGCTACCTTGGTATATTGTGATAATTGTAGTGCCGTATATCTTTCTGGAAATCCGTCTCAACACCAGCGCACTAAACATATTGAGATGGGTATCCATTTTGTTCGCGAAAAGGTAGCTCGTGGACAAGTACGCGTCTTACATGTCCCTTCCAAGTATCAAATTGCAGACATCTTTACTAAGAATTTTCCCTCAGTCTTATTTGATGATTTTAGGGACAGTCTCGGCGTACGAAGACCGCCCGCTATGACTGCGGGAGTGTGAAAATATACCATAATATACACTGTATACTATCTTGTGTATACCGTGTATATCACGGAAACCCAAGACAATTAGGAGACCGTGATATACACGGTATACACACCGTGTATATTATGTTTTTGGTAATAGGTTTTTGTATATAATTAACATTGTACACTTACCATAATTATAGAATTCTTGTATAAATAGAATAAGGTTTTTGGAGTAAAATAGAAATAGGATTTTCCATATTATAGAAATTGTAAATTGTATATATACTCATTCATTAATAAAAATAATTAAGGAATTATTTCTTTCAGTCTAAATATAGAAAACATACACTCTCTTCTTTTTTGCTTCTTTTCCATCCTAACTCTATGAATCATTTGTAGAGTTTGAATATATAAAGGTTGAACTCCACGAAATTGTTTATGGGATTGAAACTCTGCCTAGCTAGTTTAATTTGCACATTTAAATTGTGAAAAGATTGTAACCCATGAATCGTTTTCTGATGTTTGAACTTTAAAGACTTGACCTTCATAGATTGTTCATGGAGTTTGAACTTAAGGACTATTCCATTGAGTTCGTGGTTCTACAGTTAAGAACTCAAGGATTTTGTCCTTGAGTTCGAACTCAAGGAAAGAGTCTTTGAATTCGTAATTTTACAACTATAAGAACCCAAGAATTTAGTATGTGAGTTTGAACAACACGATATATATTTATCAAAGTGAAAACTCAAGGAAAGAGTTCTTGAGTTCATGAATCTGCAGTTAAGAATACAAGGATTATGTTCTTGAGTACTCTTTGAGTTCATGGTCTTTAGCTCAGAACTCAAAAATTTCATCCTCACTTTTTCCTTATTAACTAGGAATACTTTTATGTAGATTTGATCTCTGCCTTAAAAATTAGCTATTTTTAATTGTATTCTAAACAGTAGCTAAATATTCATAGACGGGCTCAAAATTGTCCATCCCACCTAATTTTCCCAATTTAAACGGATTGAATCATTGACTATAGATTATATCGGTCAAAACAGATTTAACCAAAATGACCTATGAAAGTATTGGATTATAAGGGGCTAAAATTAGGGGGAAATAGGAAAGTCATTTTTCTTAGGGACATTACATGTGATAATCACCATTGCAAATATTTTAGCTAAAGATTAAACTTTGCAACGATAATTCAAAAAAATTGCAGCAGATAGTCATATCCTAATTTTTAGCAATTCTACATCATGTACGCGATGTATTCACCCTCCACCAACTGAACTGATTCCTTTTATCCTCCATTGTCCTATTACCTCTGAAAATCACTAAATTTCACCACTTATATATAAAAAAAAATCCTCCCAATTTATCAACGGAAAAATCTCAATTTTAAAATCACAATTAACATTGAATCTAAACTTTAATAGCTTTTTTGAATGGTGCGGTTGAAACTCGTTGAAAACACATAGATGAAGCTATATATAAAATTTTAGAAATATTAAAGGCAATTTGGACTGGATTTGCGTCAAAAAGACCATGAACCCGTCACAGCGACATATGTATATCATATTATATATTGTGTATATATCACACAATGATTCTCGTGGATATAATCATATATACACGATATACATAAAGGGTAATTTACGCTGATATACATGGTGATATACACTGATATACAATATATGATATAGTGATGTCTACCTCAATTTTACAATTTGAAAATCATCTCAAATTTGCCTCAAACCGTAGTGACTTAGCTTTCATAGTCCGAAGGCAGGCCAGCAAGAAGGAATGTAATTATCTCCAAATACCTTGAAAATTGATATTTAAACTCCTTAAGACGTTTTCAACATAATTCTATATTACCTAATTTAAACAAATAGCACGTTGAAAATATTCAAACCAAACTTCAATGGAAGAAGTTCTTTTTCTATTTTTTTTGTAATCAAGAGCTACGCAACAACTTCCTCTAGAACAGGTCCTCTCGTTGATCAATACTCAAAGTAAACACTCCTCACAATAATTGTTACACCCTTCGTCCCAATTTAGATGAGGGTTGACCAGTTTTGGGAGTGAAACAACTTTTTCTTTGACTCAATTTCAAACATAGATTCTTGAGTATTTTATAATAAAATTTACATATTTGAAAACTACATAAAAAGTATTATAAATATGCATAATTAATTATTCACAATATGTTAAAAGAGTTGGAGAAAATTATAGACAAAGAAAGAGTTGTTTGACTCCTCAAACTAGTGGACCCTCGTATAAATTGAAACAAAGGAAGTATTTGCCAAAAATAAATTTTGACTCTGTGCGAATAGCGTAAGCTTGAAGAGCATCAATGTGGTGTTTTATATAGAAGTAGTGATGGTTGATTCACGCTTTTGTCTAGAAAACCAAACCTAGTTTAGTTAAGGAATTCAATCATATTTGAACTTGATTTCCTTATTCGAGTCGACCTCCACACGGTTTACTCCTATTTTCAAAGTTTTTTTTTCTTTTATGCAAGTGTAGCACTTTTTCATGTTGAACTCGTATTCCTTGATTCACGCATTTATCCCATAACTCAATTCATTAAAAAATTCTTTTTGCACTTGGAATCTTCATCGCAACTTCTTATCAACAGTTGTCTCCAGTTGTTTGCTAAGGATCTAGTTTTTCAATGTCTACATAATACTTCTGCAACCTAGTTGTCAGCAAAACTAGTTCCTCCAAAAGATATGCTAAGGACCTTGTTCTTCTGTAGATGTTTATAAATCATCAAATTAATTTCAGCTCAACTTAACAACTTAGACTCTAAAAGCTATATTAATAAGGATTTTTGAGTTCTAAACTTCCATCAAAGCTTGGCAGAAAAGAATAAGGCCACAGAAAGGGATCTTAGATTAGCACCACCTTCCTCTCCTTCATAAAACAAAGATTTTCATAAATACCAGTGATACTTGAGAGGATTTGGCAAAGAGGCTACTCCCAAGTTTTAATTTAGAGAATTGCCACTGAATTTCCTTTTCATTTATTTTTCTAGATTAGGGTTTAGGAAAGTGGGCCCGGAGTATAATTCATAATCTTAAAAATGTTGGAGGTTTTACAATAATACACTTAAGTCCATTCTTTTGTGTTAAAATATACAAAAATCTCTCCCTCTAAAGTATGCATAAGTCTCCTTTCTCTTCGGTCACCGCACATATTCTCACTCTCTTTTCTATTAAGATATTAATCTCTCCAGTCGATTTTTCTTCTCTCCAGAGCTCAGAAGCTCTTCAATCGTCGTTCTCAGGCATGATAATTAATTTTGCATCAGTGGAGAAGCATTTTGAGCTCCATATTGCATATATAAAAATGTTTTTTTCAAACTTGATAAATTCTAGTGTTCATAAAGTTCTGGATTTTTTCAAATTTTTGAAACTTTAGCCTTTTTATTGAAATATGTGTTATTTCTACTTATTTTGCTTGTTTCGATCGTGCTTATTTTATTTTTACAAATTCATCTTCGTCTATTACTATACATGAAACTTTAGCCTTTATTGTTGATGTGCTACTTTTACTTATTTTGATTGTTTCGGTACTGCTTTTTATGTTTCTTCAAATTTATCACGGTCAATTGTGATTGGTCAACACCACTTTATTGCTTGCATGTAGATCATAAAAAATGGTAAGAATGAGAGGAGGAAAGTCCTTAACGATATTGACCAATCATGCCACTCAATAGGAGAAAATGACGAGAAAGATTCAGGCTCGACCACGATGCAATCACTACCACCGTCGTCTAACTCCTTTCACCCGACGTACTTCTCTTCAGAAATGATATGGAGCGTCTCTTCATGGGGCTCAGAGATGACATACAATGGATGGGAATGCACATTCTCTGCGTGTAATCTTTGAAATGCTCGGAAAAGAGCATGATGATCTGACCACCATCTTCCTACCCCCTAATAGACTATTATTTTTATGTATTTTTTTTATGAAAAGAGAATGGAGGAGTTTGATCAAGAAATATAATGGAGGTGTTTGATCAAGAAAAGAGACAATAGAGGAGTTTGATCAAGAAATATAATGGAGGTGTTTGATCAAGAAAAGAGACAATAGAGGAGTTTGATCAAGAAAAAAGACAATGGAGGAGTTTGAACTTTGGATCGATTTTATATAGGGAAGAATATATTGATACCGTTGTAAATTTAAGAATTTTTTATTGTATTAGCGTTGTAACAAAATTCGTGGCCCCTCAGTCAAAATAAAGCTAAGTGTGTTGGGTCAATTATAAGCCAAATCGGAAATAAACCACTTTATTCTATAATAACTCATTACTTAGATAATTTTAGACCATTTGGTCAATGATAAACTAGAGAAATAGGGGCGACTGTTGGAATGAGAAACATGGTGAATTTGTACTAGTCTAATGAAAAAAAAAACATAAAATAAAATCCAAACCCCGAATCCCAAACCTCAAACCCCAAATTGCATAAATATAAGGGATTGTAGATAGATATATCATAAACTGAGCGTCGTCAGTAGTTGAACAATTATCATTTAGGCTCGACTTCACACATGGTCAATAATTATCCACATGTTATATATAGACTAAAGACAATATTTGTCGAAAGAGCCATAAATAAATAAAATAAAATAAATAAAAGGAAATGTCACTATTTAAACATTATAATAACACTTTAATACATCATATGAGAGTCCTCGTCCATTGAACACATGATCAAAAGAGTTTTAGGAAAAGTAATGGTACTTAAAAGGTCATTATTTATCTAAAAAGACATAAATAAATAAATAAATAAATAAAATAAAAAAGAACATACCACTATTTTAAAATTATAATCACACTTTAATACATCATATGAGAGTCCACATCCATTGAGAACGTGATCAAAGAGTTTTAGGACAAGTAATGATACTTAAAAGGTCAATATTTGTCTAAAACATAAATAAATAAATAAATAAATAAAATAAAATAAATAAATAAAAAGACTTGATACTATTTAAATATTATAATAACACTTTAATATATCATATGAGAGTCCCTATACATTAGACATATGATCCAAAGAGTTTAAGTACAAGAAATGATTGTCCTTAAAATAAGGTTGTACTTTGAGAACAATAATTTGTTACTATCTAACTAATTGAATACTATTTGTTATGATTACCATTACTTGTCCTAAAACTCTTTTGATCATGTGTTCAATGGATGATGACTCTTATATGATGTATTAAAGTATTATTATAATATTTAAATAGTATCAAATCTTTTTATTTATTTTATTTAATTTATTTACGGGGGTTTTAGACAAATATTGGCCTTTTAAGTATCATTACTTGTTTTAAAACTCTTTTAATCATTTGTTCAATTGATGGGGACTATCATATGATGTTTTAAAGTGTTATTGTAATATTTAAATAGTATCAAGTTTTCTTGTTTATTTTATTTTATTTTATTTATTATGAGTTTTTAGACAAATATTGACCTTTTAAGTACCATTACTTGTCCTAAAACTCTCTTGATCATTTGTTCAATGGATAGGGACTCTCATATGATGTATTAAAGTGTTATTATAATGTTTAAATAGTATCAAGTCTTTTTATTTATTTTATTTATTTATGATTTTTAGACAAATATTGACCTTTTAAGTATCATTACTTGTCTTAGAACTCTTTTGATCGTGAATGGATGTGTAATCTCATATGATTTATTAAAGTATTATGATAATGTTTAAATAGTGGTATGTCCTTTTTATTTTATTTTATTTATTTGTGATTTTTTAGACAAATATTGACCTTTTAAGTATAATTACTTGTCCTAAAACTCTTTTAATCATGTGTTCAATGGATGGAGACTCTCATATGATGTATTAATGTTATTATAATGTTTAACTAGTATCAAGTCTTTTTATTTATTTTATGTTATTTATTTATTTAATACTTTTTAGACAAATATTGACCTTTTAAGTATCACTACTTGTCCTAAAACTCTTTTGATCATGTTTTCAATGGATGAGAATTCTCCTATGATGGATTAAATATTATTATAATATTCAAATAGTAAAATATCCTATTATTTATTTTATTTTATTTTATTTTATTTATTTATGACTTTGTAGAAAAATATTATCCTTGATCTATCTATAACATGCGGAAAATTATTGTCCATGCGTTAAGTCGAGCCTAAATGATAACTATTAGTTATTGATGATGGTCGGTTTATGATAAACCTATCCACGGTCCCTTAGATTTGTGCAATTTGGGGTTTGGAGTTTCAGGTTTCATTTTCTTAAAAAAAAAATTGTCCGCTACACTCTTCGTCATCAGGATCATCCTGTCACCTTGCTCATATAAATTCAATTCCAACATTTTGAGGTCTTCTCCCATTCACCCATGTAATTACCACCTACTATAATATATTCTGTAATCAACGCTATAATAAATTTATAATAGATTATGACTATGGTCCATGACTGCAATGGACACTATAATAAGTCGCTGGGGACTGATTTTTTGATGAAAAGTCAAAAAAAAATCTCCAGAAATGAAATCTGAAAAGTGAAGAAATCGGGAACTTTTGGAGGGTAATATTTAGTTTTCTATTTCTTTTGGGTAATTAAAATGTTGAGAGTTGGGGGCCAAATATATTTTTCAAAACTTTGAGGCTAGGGTTGAACGCAACAAACTCTGACATTGCTGACGTCATAAATGATGGTCATTTTCCTAATTATTTGAAATTAGTGGTCTTTTTCCTAAATAAGTTTTCTAAGGGGCTTGCAGCAAATCACCCCGTGATACTTCCTACCTTCTTCATGTTGGCCCCAGAAAATTAACAATTTTTTATATGGTCAAATACAATTTTAGGAGGAAGAACAACTACTAGATTGTGCATTTGAATAGAATAAAGAACTGATTTAATCAAGAAATCTCTTCGTGGTTCTACAGTTAAAAACTCAAGAATTCTTTGTTTGAGTCAAGACACAAGGAAAGAATCCTTGAAACAAATTCGAATTCTCAACACAAATATATATAATCACCGATAACCAAATTACAACTATAACACTCAAACTATCGAATTACAATGGAAAATACTGAAATCAAGTAACTAAGGATAGAGATAAGAATGAGGATAAGAAGTTAGACTCTAAGAAAGGGGATGAGAGGATTAGATAGTTTTCTCAACAATACGCATAAACTGTTCTTTCTAACCCATAGTCCTATTTAACAACTCGCTAATTGGCCTCTCCTGCATTTTACTCGCCCAATAATTCCATAGGCCATAGGGACTCAGCCTGGTTCACAACAATACTCCCATCCTCAAAAAGAACCTTGTCCTCAAGGTCCGAGTAGAGCAACAACAATTTGGGAGGTGGAACATACGACGTTGTTGCCTCAAGAGCAAATTTTATGGCAAAAGTGTATTCCGCCCTATTCTTGTAACGGTGCCACTATTTGAGTCCAGGTAAAAGACGGCACCTACAATCGATGTCGACTCCTTTGATAAATCCAGGTTGGCAGCATGCCCCAAGGCCCTGCTAAGAGAAGTTGGATATTCTTTGATAAGAAAAATTACAACTCTAAGGGCTTTAAGTGCACTAAATATCAATGCTTCCATTAAATTGTTCACCACTCCAGATGCAAGAGCTTCTTGCTTTATGTTTTTATCCACTACTATTGCAGGATTGAACACACTTAATATAACTTTGTTTGCAGCAATCACAAATTGCTTCAGTTGATATCTTAAAACACTCTCAATTATCTTGTAGTCATATACTTTAACAACTTTTTGAGTGGGTTTTGGTATATATGTGGTCTCGCTTCCTGGTCTAACGAGTCTTAGAGCAACTTCAGTAGCTACATTAGCAGACACAATAACACCAGCAACTCTACTAATAATTGGCCGTTCCTGGATCACATACATCCGAGCACCACATTGTCCACCAACCGAGGTAGAATCGATGTTATCCTTACAAATCACTGCCTCGTTGGCAAAATCAGAAATAACAAGTGAAGCTAACATCACCAACTCAACATGTGTTGTCCACTTTTCATGGATATGGGCATACATATCTCTTAACCTTGCAAACAACAGAACAAACTTCTGATAAGTAGCATTGTAAGCGTTATGTTTTGAAAGCCACTGTTTCAGTGTCATCAGTAAGCCCCTCACCTTCATGCTGCATTTCAATTTCTTTGCTCGTGTAATTGTGTCGAATACCTCTCTATTCTGTCCAACAAAAGGTTTGGACACGGAGACATGCCCTTGCAATGCAATTGATATAAAACTGGTAAGCATTTCTATTGTTATGATTGCCCCTTCTTGAGCTTGACCTTGGCTACAGGTTCTTGAACCACCACCATGTCTTTAGAGCTTCTTGAATCCAATACAGCAGTTCATACCTCAAACGGAAATAGTAAAGACACCTTTATATGATACACGAAGTTGTTTAAAGATACATCAGTGATAACTTGCTCATCCTTGATATGCACTGCATACGGATGACAAACCTTTCTTCTTTTTGCAGTCAATAACACTGAAACAACCTCATTTGAATCACACTGCCCAATATCAAACCACTTACACGTGTGTAAGCCATTTTTCAATTTCTTAGTCATTGTGAGATCCCTAAAATTGACCAGTACCAAGGGCAAAGAGGGTTGCTCGAAAAGATAAGGGAAACACTCAAGAATCATGGCATCTTCACCAGCTAACATTGTATGAGTGATAAGTGAAGTCAATCCCTCATACCGTTTTAATTCTTCAGATTCAGTAGATAAAAACACATCGGAATCAGCTCGAAAATCTTGCCCTGTGTCGAACCAAATGTCCCCGCAACTATAGAATGGAATAGTCCATCGTAATTCAATTTTGTTGTGTGGTCGAATGCCGTGGAAACAAGCATCAGATTTGAAGATGTCGAATATGCCCTGGAAAAATTTACAAAATTCCTCCGGAGCGAACTCCTCTTCAATATTTGGAGTAGCGACCAGCTTCGGTTGAACTGCATTCTTTGAGCCTTCAACATGTGCCTTTGCATTACTCCGTTCCTCGGACTTCTCTTCCTCAAAGGTAGATTCCACTGGTGTTAAAGGGGACAAAATGTTGCGCTTGGAGGGGATCTAATGTTGATTACTTGATCGGTGGTGTTGCTGAAATTTCCTGTGTCGAATCTCCCACGTCCATGCTATGCTTATGATCGAGAATCTCACTATCACTGTTACAATAGCATAAGTGCGAACACCTTGCTTGGATCCATTTTGCCTTTACATTCAGATTGCTCATTATAGTTTTGCTCGTCATGAACCTATGCAAGGCATGGCGAAAATACATCTGACTCACTGAAGCCAGATGAGATAGCTTCAAAACGACTTGGGTACTCAGTCATAGAGGATACCTGCTAGAGATTGGGCACGCAATCTTCTTGTGATTCGAGATGCCGTTTACGGAAGCGAATCAACACTTTGGCAGTAAAATGATTCCAATCAACCAATTGCTTGTTCTGGAAAAGCCATCGGTACCATGACAAAGCTGCTCCGTCGAGATAGGACGAGGCGAGAGACAGCTTTTGGTTTTCTGCAGTATCATAGAATTCAAAGTAGCATTCGGCCTGAGAAATCCATAACTCTGGATTCTCGCCACAGAATCGTTGGAATTCCATCGGGGTAGGTTTACTCGTTTCAAGGTTTCCAACCAATTCCTTTAACATTGAACGAATTTTCTTCGATTGTTCATATATTTGGTCCTCCATTGAAGACCTCTGGATGAAATATATATAATCACTGATAGCCAAATTACAACTATAACACTCAAACTATCGAATTACAATGGAAAATACTGAAATCAACTAACTAAGGATAGATATAAGAGTGGAGATGAGCAGTTAGACTCTAAGAAAGGGGATGAGAGGACTAAACAATTTTCTCAACAATACACATAAACTGTTCTTTCTAACCCATAGTCCTATGTAATTACTTGCTAATTGGCCCTGAATTCCAAATAAAACTCTACAATATTTTACTCGGCCCAATAATTCTATGGCATATAGCGATTCAGCCTGGTTCACAACAATCCTTAACCTTAAGTTCTTGAGTCAAGGATTATGTTCTTATGTTCGAAGTCAAGGAAAGGATCCTTGAGTTCATATAGTTCTATAGGTGAGAACTCAAATATTTCATACTTGAGTTCGAACTCCAGCATATTATATTAAAGTTTTACTTGTCAAAATTTCAGACTACAACACGGCATGCTAGAGTTTTTTTCGTATTTTAGCTAGGGTATTTTTATTTAAATTTAATGTCCACCTTAAAAAATGTTTCTTTCTTAATTACATTTTAAATAGTGATTAAATATTCATAAGCGATCTCAAAATTAGTCGTCCCACCTATTTCCCCCTAAAATTATGTAACCTAGCGGGTCAAATTCCTATCCAACCTAACGAGTTAGCTTTGGTAATTCTGTTCACGGCTTGATAAAATATAAGTCTCCTTACATATGTATGGTGATTTACAAGAATAATGGCATTGGAGGTGGGTAGTCTTGAGATTTTGATCCTCCTTGCTTCATGGAAAAAAATTTAAATTTAACAAGTTTTGATCTTAAAAAATTTCTATAAAATAAGCGGGGGCTAAAAGTCCTATTTAAGCTCCACGCATTTTTTCATTTGAATTAAAAGTCTGTTAATACGAATAAAATAAACTTTGTTATAGCCATTTCTGTACATTCAATGTACTCTACGGATAAAAAATTGTCAAAGTAATGGAATTTTCCGAGGGGAGCAGAGAATTCCTCTTTATTTGATTTGTTACGAAATCTACGGTAGATCAATTCCAAGACCTCTCATTTTCAACATCATTGGACGTAATTTTCTGCATATATAGAGCTCTATACAATATTTTTTGTTCAGCAGTCGGTTAGGCCACTTTTACATTGGAAATGCTTTTTTGAAAAATATCATTCTAAAATTATTATGCCAGACGATCTTTTCTTTTTCTTACTATTTTTTAAAAAGTGTTCACTTTTTATATCGAGGGGCAGCTCAACGGAGAGGCTAATAAAATCTTTGCTTTAAGCCTCAAAATTTTAAATAGCACATTTATGATTTTATTTTTTGCTTAATTAAAAAAATATTGAAGGTTGTAGTAAAAAAGTGTTATATATATAAATAAAAAAGTGTTATATATATAAATGTTTAATTGTAGAAATATTTTAAAACTTGAACTAAATTAATCAAATCTTCATACTGATAAATAAATTTAATACAATAAGATACAGGGTAATATATCACAAACACATAACTAATATTTTATTAACTTGAACTAACCTTTACTAGAGTAATTAAATGATAATATTACTAATATTTATTTTGAACTTCAATATTTTATGTCTTGTAAAAATACTACGGAAAGGAAATATGCCACTAACTTTTTACATGTGTGTGTATATATAAATTCTATTGAAATGTAAAAGTAATGATCGATAATATATGAATTTTTTTGTAGGGAGCGCTTTTCCTAGAAATGACTCTAGTGATGTGAATTTGAATATAGTCAGGCTTCAATGCGGGTACCGAAAATCGGGTGAAAAACTAAAAAAAAAAAAGATAATATAGGCGAATAAGAATAACTTTTTCCATTGACTTTGGTTGGTTCAAATCAATTCAGAAAGTAAATATATTAGCGATTAACTAAAAATTGTTTCGGCTTCATTGTCGGATCCAAATCCTGAATAGAACAACCAAAATTATGAATGGCCGTTATCAACCAAAGAACTTAGCATCTCAAGTAATATTAAATGGGTAAAATTAAGAAAGCTAAAACAACTCAAAAACATAAGTTCATAACAAAATCCCCCATTTTCTCTTTGCATGAAGGGAAAAACTTCAATGATAATTGAACAAACACAAAGGGATTCATCTTTTTTTCTTATTCTTCTTCGTTAATTTGTACAATCAAATATGAGTATTGGTTACTTGACATGCAAGATAGTGAGGACAGATTCAGCAAACGAACTAAATGGTAAAAAATTCAATAATATTGACGAAAATAGTAAGGAAAAACACAAATTTTGTGGCCCATGTTTAGGAAGTGTAAGATTGTATCAATCTTCCCTTGGGGAGCCTTTCTCATTGATACAAAATATATATATAGGTGTACAATGTGGAATCCTTATACAACAAGGGATCCTAATTCTACCATAATTATATAACACTAAATATGGTAAATATAAACACGGTACACTTGCTAATACACCCCCTTAGTCGGAGCGGAAGGAGGCCGAATGCTAAAACTGGATCTGAAGTCTAGGAAGAGTTGTCTAGGAAGGCCCTTTGTTAATATATCTGCATACTGATATAAAGAAGACACATGCAATACTTTGACATGACCGAGAGCAATCTTCTCACGAACAAAATGGATGTCCATCAATATGCTTGGTTCGCTTATGTTGAACCGGATTATGAGATAGATAGATGGCGGATATGTTATCACAATAAACCAAAGACGCCTTATGCAAGGGGCACTGAAGCTCCAACAAAAGGTTGTGAAGCCAACAGATCTCAGCAACTGCATTTGCAACGCCTCTATACTCAGTTTCTGCACTCGAACGGGATAGGGTGGCTTGCCTCTTGGCAGACCATGAAATGAGGTTATACCCTAAGAACACACAGTAGTCGGAAGTGGAGTGTCGCATGTCCGGACAACCTGCCCAATCAGCATCCGTATATGATAGCAATCTGGTCGGTGCTGAGGGGTATAGATGCAATCCATAATCAAGTGTGCCCTTAACGTATCGAATGATACGCTTGATGGCAGTAAAATAAGACTCTCTAGGGGCATGCATAAATAAGCACACGTGCTGAACACCATAAGCAATATCATGCATGGTGAAAGTAAGATATTGTAGTGCACCTGCAAGACTCTTGTAAAGGGTGAGATCGGTCACTGGATTACCATCAACAACACTAAACTTTGATTTAGAGTCAACTGGATTATCTTGCATTTTGTCATTTTAGCCATGTATACTATCTCCTCTACATAATTGCAATGACATAAAAACATAGAATCTGCAGATCTAGTCACAGATATCCTCAAGAAATAACTCAACTTTTCCAAGTCAGTCATAGCAAATTCAATTTTAAGCAATGCAATAATCTCATTTTTCAATAACTCATATGAGGCAGTAAGCACAATATCATCAACATACAACAATAAATACGCAATGCTACTACCTCTATAAAAAATAAATAGAGAGTTATCACACTTGTTGCATACAAACCCAATCTGCATGATATACTGTGCAAAGCAATCACACCACGCTCTAGGGGCCTGTTTCAAATCATAAAGTGACTTACGGAGATGACATACATACTGAGGGGCGGATGGATGGACAAAACCAAATGGTTAATGCATATAATATAAATTGTTTCTTTCAAATCCCCATGTAGAAACACATTTTTCACATCAAGCTGATGAATAGGCCAGTGCTTACCCATAGCAATACTCAGAACTGTGCGAATAGTGGTCGGTTTAACAACTGGACTGAATGTCTCACCACAATCTATACCCTCCTGCTGATTAGTACTATTAGCCACAAGTCGTAACTTGTACCTCTCTAGATCACCACTGTCTCTGTATTTCTGACGAAAAAGCCACATACATCAGATCACATTCACCCCCTTCGGTCTAGGAACCAAATCTCAAGTGTGTTATTTCGTTAAAGTATTAAATTCCTCACACATGGGCGCATTTCAATTGGGTCTAGTTTGGATAATTCTGGGTTTTGGGAATTGGTGACATGGTTTGGGTGGACAAATTGAAGTGGACTTTGGGTTTAAAAATACCGTGTTGGGCATGGTTTTCATACGGTGGGTTGGGGCAGGGGAATTTTTGATATTTGGTGGCAGAGTCTAGTTTTGGGTGTTGGTCGACGGGATCTGAGGTGTGGCGGGACTGGGTGTGACAATGGGTTGGGGGTTTGGATGACTGAGTCGGGGCTTGACAGTGGTTGGGTTGTCGGTATCGTTCTAGGTAGGTCGACGGGGGTTGGGTGAGGAGTTGTGGGGTACGATGTCGGCGGTAGGGTGAGGATGGGTTGCATTTATGGTGATGTTGTGTTGGTCTGGGTTTAGGGAACTGGGTGTTGAGGTTGCAGGGTGGCGCTGTGAGGGTGATGAGATGGGCTATAGTCGACCAGGGACTTGGTTTGTTGAGTGGTGGTGTGACGGTGACCGGGTATTTTGGGGTTGACCGGGAACTGGAACGGTGACTAGATATGGCGGCACAGTGGGTCGGGTTGTGGTTGCCGGAGACGGGGAGTTGGGGTGACCGGTAGAGAAATCAGCGGTGATATGGATTGACCGGTCGAACTGCCGACATTGGCAGTGGGGAAATCTGTGTGAGGTAGAGAGGAGGCCGACCGATTAGCATCGGTGGGATAGATTATCGGTGGTGGCCATTGCACGACAAAGGTACGGTAGTGGCAGTGTCACATGAGGATGACAAGGACAGTGGAGGAAGGTGAAGATTGCGGTCGCCGGATATATCGACCGGACGGCCGACCGTTGCAGTCAGTGTGGTGGTTGCTGCCGGAATGGAGGCAGCATAACGGAATGCTTGTTAGACAAGCGGTGATGGGTTCGAATCTTCGAGGAATCGGTAATCAGTGACTCAAATTTTTTTGATGTTGTCAAACGGGAAGACATATTCGACAAAGGTGACGTGGCGAGAAATTATAATTTTATCGGTGGAGAGCTCATAGCACAAGTACCCCTTATGATTTGACGGGAAATCTAGGAAGGCGCACGGAGTAGACCGGGGTGCTAATTTGTGAGGTGCCTTGGATGCCATATTTGGGCAACACAGACAACCGAAAATTCTAAGGTGGTCATAGGTGGGGATCTGACGGTAGAGAATTTGGTGGGTATCCTATTTTGAATCGCACGGGTAGGTAAAATGTTGAGAATGTTTTCTGCCATTTTTAATGCATATATCCAAAAATTAGGGGAGAGAGACGCATGAAAAAATATGGTACGAATCATATTATTAATGGTTCGGAGAATTCTTTCGGCTTTTCCATTTTGAGGGGAGGTATGGGGCATGAGAAACGAAAAATTATGTCATTAGCCGCACAAAATTTATGAAAGAAGGAATTATTAAACTTACGACCATTATCACATTGAAATGATTTTATGTCTTTTTCAAATTGCGTTTTAACCAATGTACGAAACTCAACAAATTTGGAGAACATTTAAGATTTGAGTTTGAGTGGATAGACCCAAAGAAAGTGAGAGAAATCATCCAAAAATACCAGATAGTATTTGTGGCCTAAGTTGATGGTTCTGGGAGATGTCCATACATCAGCGTGAATAACATCAAAGAGAGAGAAAGTAGTACTCATAGAAGTCGTAAATGGTAGTCTAACGTGTTTTCCTAACTGACACGAGAAGCAACTATGAGAAAGATTCTCTTTGTTGCATTGGATTAAATTTCAATTTCTAAGAGAATAAAAAATGTGATAACCCGGATGACCAAGTCTACTATACCACGTAGAGGGAGATATAGTAGTTAAAACGGTGGGATGAGTGACACTAGCAGCGGATGTGAGTAGGAACGGATATAGGTCCCCCTCACTGTTGCATCTCGTAAGGAGTTTTCTGGTACGGAGGTCCGTTACGAAAAATCCAAACGGCTAAAAATTAATTTAGGCAGAATTATCGGTGGCAAATTTTCTGACAGAAATTAGATTTTTGATAATGTTTGGGGCATAAAGGACGTTTTGAGGAGAGAAGTGTGGATGCGGTGGTGGGGTAAGGGTGTGGCCAAATCTTTGAAGTGGAATGCGATGACCATTTACCTACCATAATAGATTGTAGAGTTGGTAACTGGTGCAGTTGAGGAAGATTACCTGAATTATTGGTAAGGTGAGACGTAGCGTCCGTATCCATATATCACGTATTGTTGGGCCGTTGACGGTCAAGAAAGCCATTGATTTATTCTCGAGTAAAGGACAAAATAATGGAATGAGACTTGTTTGTTCTCGGGAAGAAAAAAATTGCTCTCTGGAACAAAAAAGAAGGAATCAGACGTGTTTTTTGGGAATAGAAAATAAGGACAAGAAGTCCTCCGGGGCATAGTCCAGTGGCAAAGCATGGGCGCTATAAGGCGCTCTGGCATGGGACAGCGTGGGTTCGATTCTCCGCAAGCACGAAGAAACTCTGCATGTTGGGGAATTTGACCTTGTCTCATGGATCAGTTGTACGCTCCCAGAAAACTGGCCACCGGAGCACATCCCGCGATTTACCTGATAATAGTATTGAAAGACCGATGCTATTACCTCCAGGACGTAGTCAGGCGCAAACCTGGAGACCTGGATTATCAAAAAAAAAAAAGGACAAGAATTTGTTCTTGGGTAATGTAAAACAAACAAAAAAGCAAGTAGTGTTGAGCTTCTGCCTGCGAAAAGGAATAGAAAGCAGAAATAGCAAACAAAAAGTAGTATGTGGCAGCTGCTGTTCACGGGAAAGGAGGAGAAAGCAGAAAAAGTAATTTGTGGCAGCTGTCGGTTGTTGCAGAAACCGAGGAAGGCTGCGGGAGAAAAGAAATAAGATTTAAGTTTTGATTTCTGATACCATGTAAGATTGTATTAATATTTTTTTCTTAGAGAGTCTTTCTCACTAATATAAAATATATATAGATGTATAATGTGAAATCATTATATAACAAGGATATTAATTCTACTATAATTACATAACACTAAATATGATAAATATAAACATGGTACAATTGGTAATAGAAAGATCAGTAGAAATGAGCTGGTCGGGAAACTTGGCAACAACAACTAGGCCTGATGAAAACATGACTCATTCGCTTTTAACCATCCTGGAGATCAGGGTCAAGAAAGGATTCCGTGGCCTTCATAACAGTGGTCCTATTGAGTTCCCAATTGGTACACCCAGGTTAGTCAGGAGTCCTGGGATCCGAAGGGATTGGAGTTTCGAGGATCTGCAACGTCAGGCAGTACGTTCAAGCTTGATAAAATAGGTGAATCCAGGATTTAAGTATGAATGAGTTCAGAATAACGATAATCTCATTATATATATACTTTTTATTTTATTATTTTATTATTTTATTATTTTATATGTAGTTCAAGTTAAAAAGCAATAGATTTAGTTGAACGTGCAGATACAACCCGTCCTAGATCCTCTCTGGTTGATAACAGACTAGATATGTTCACACGATTAATTATGTAACGTAACAGTTCCTTGTTGAAATTAATTTATATATCTTCACTTTATTTTATCTTTCTCAGATTATCTTTTTTTTTTTTTATTTGGTGTCCAGTATCCGCATTGGAGCTTGACTATATTCAGATTCGTACTGCGTAGGGCTCCATTTGGATGAAGCGCTCCCTACCAATGATTTTTCTATACTCAAGACTCAAATCCGAAACCTTTGATTAAGAGAAGAAAAGCCCCATCCGCCACCACAGCCTCTGGTGGTTATCTTTCTCTGATTATCATTACTCCAAGTGTTTGATATTTCCTTCGGTATCCATAATAAAAGGAAATATCAACATTTTCTGTCACTAGGCTGAAAGTGGATTATAATTGTGGTAGGGATACGTACACGTTAGTTTGGGATAAATCTGGATTTCGTTCACAAAATTGTTCATTCTTTGGAAATATATAGTAGAGTGGACAATGTGGATACATTAGCTGCATATTTGTTAAAAGTTCCAGATTTTGATGTCGATCGGTAATACTATTAACCTGGTTTTTTACGTACTAATTAATTTCCAGCTTAAAATTGTTTGCTTGGTAAATTGTTTTATCCACTTCTTTTCTTTTAATCTATTTCACTCAGCTTGGAAAATGATCAAATCGGAGGTTACGAAGCTGAAAATTTCTAATTTTGCATATAGTGGCGGAATCAAAACTTAAAATTATGGTTGTAATTATTTTTAATCTGAAAATTGTGGGTGCTTCATCAACATATATATATATATATATATATATATATATATATATATATATATACACACATGATTTTATAAAATATTTTCAATGTTAATAAAGGTTTGAGTAAGCAATTAAAAATAAAAGATTAAAGTATGACTTTTTTGTGAATGATCCATATGGATCACCGTATAGTGACTTATTTGTCGATATCAAGATAATTGAATATCAAAAAGAATGTTTTAGATCTTTGCTAAATTAAATTTGTCATTAGTTATCTATTTTTCATGTAAGTTTGATTAATGGAATGCTTCGGCTTCTGTTGTATATTACATATATTCCATCAGATATATGAGATTGTTGTTTATTTATTTTTATTTTAAGAGTTACAAATATGTTGTGAAGCGTAACTTATTTGATACTTTCTTAGAGACATTTCGATTTGATCTGCTACACTCCCTTTGTTCTACGAATCGTTGTTAATTCTGAACTTTATTCGCGACCATGACTCTTGTTGTTGAGATTAATATCCCTCTTGAAAGTGCAACCTAAAGTTGATCACGAGAGAAAACATGTTAAGTAGATACAATCGAATATTGAGAATTGTTTGACCTATGCTTTATTTGTCATCATTACATGACATAAACTTATAGGAAATTGTTTAGACGAATTTGAAAGAATATTCTTCATTTTCAGTAGGAGAGAGTAGATGATTTTAAAAAACAAAACTCAAAAATAATTTCTATGTTCATAAATTTTAACATTACTGACAAAATCTTCGTCTAATTAAGTCCTAATGATGCACTGTTAAAAATCTTTAAAGGAGTAAAATGACACAACAAACACCCTTCGATAACTTATTCCAGCTAGTCCCTTTGTGCATTCATGTTCCAACATACGAAATATAAGCTTATATTAACCAAGTAAATATTTATAATCTCTAAGAATTTTTTTTTGGTATTTTCAGTTTAATTGACAATTAAGTACTTCATAATATATCAATATTATTATTGAATTATATACTTGTTATTGTGATTGAAACAATGTAAATCATATACTCCCTCTGTTCCCATTTGTTTGAGGGTTGACCAGTATGACGGTCAAACAACTTTTTCTTTGACTTAATTTTAAACATAGATTCTTCGAGTGTTTTATAATAAAATTTACATATTTGAAAACTACATAAAAATTACTATAAGTCTGCATAATTAATAACTCACATTATATGAAAAGAGTTGAAGAAAATCTTAGTCAAAGAAAGAGTTGTTTGACTCCCAAACTGGTCAACCTTCAAATAATTTGGGACGGAGGGCGTATGCATTTTTGTATAATTATCAAAATATAGACATTTTGAACCAATCACCATGTGTGAAATAATTTTTAAATTTTATTTTTATTTTTAACACTAAATTTAATATAAGCAAGTTCTGTAGAGTGGCATGAAAATCACCATAAACCCCAAATCAGAGTGTAAAACAATAATCACATTATAAGAATATTATACTTCGCTTCTAGAGCCTCAAGGACAAAAACAAATCCATGATGGTATGCAGTTAATTAGGTGACACTGATTCAATCTACCAGTTGAGTCTGTAAAGAAAAACGATTGTTGATGCATAGTACCAGTAAAAATATTATCAGGAAAATGTAAACTATAATTTCGTTGTAAATGAGAAATAACATAAAAGAGTGTAATGATGCAAGGGATATTATGTAAAATATGAAATGAAATATGTATCCGCAAATTTTTTCTACTAAACTATTTTTAGAATAGTAATTTTCACATACAGTGCAATGATAAAATAAAAATTCTACTCACATGATGTAATATTGCCTACTCAAAAGAATAAAGTTTTATTATTTAGTTATTTTACCACAAGAACTCAACCTAATAGAAAAAAAATTATAGAAGAATTGAAGGAACATAACATAATTTTGCCAAACCAAGGAAACAACTGTAGGTAAAAATGGTGTCATCGAAAGGTTAAACAAGAGGGAAGGCTAAGCCGAGAGATGATTCTCTGTCATTAAGATAAAATTGTCCTGTATAAATGCTTTTACGGTAATGGACAATAGTCTCCCAAAATAAAACAGCAACAATCAACAATACAAAACAAGTAAAGTTGATTCTAACGAAGAAAATAAATATAGAACAAACTGCTCAAGAGGAGAGGATTTGTGTGTGTTTCTGTTTCTGTAGATTCTCTATGTTTCGAACAGAACAAAAAAGTTTAATTTATAGTAAAGAGGAGGTTGTTTCTGACTGTTGAAGTCAGATTAGTTGCAACGTTTCAGAGTTGTTGCAACATTTGGTTATCTCCGAAACTTTCAGGACCAAAATGTAAATAAGAAACATTTCAGGGGCCAAAAAGAAAACTCTGAAAGACAGCCCACAATTTCAACTTTACTAACTTTTGAATGTATTTATAGTTAACGTGTCCTAATCTATGATGTCATAAATTAGAGGACTCAAGCAAGTAGGTAGAAGGCTTTATTTCATTAGATGTATGGATTACATACATAGCATTCATTTTGAAGAGGCCTTTACACGCGAAGCCCCTTCCTACAAATATATCATTCTTAGTTATTACAAATTTGTTGGACTCAAAAACTAATCTAAAGCCAGCCTGGACCAACAGTGGCCCTGAAACCAAGTTCTTGCGGATGTCAGGGACGCGCATCACTTCCTTCAGAGTAAGCTCTTTGCCTGAAGTCATTTTGAGGACAACCTTTCCAACCCTTTGCACTTAAGAGGTAGCGTCGTTGCCCATGAATAACTTTTTGCCCGAGATTGGGGTGTAAGAGGAGAATGCACTCTTGTCAGAGCAGATGTGACGGGTTGCACCCGTTTCTATTCACCATTGCCTTGGATTCTCCACCAAATTTTCCTCTAGCACTACAGCCGAGAAATCCACAATCATGTCGTCAAGGTTCGAATGATCATCCTTGTCTTGTACAACGTTAGCCTTGGCCTTGCCTTTGTTCTTGGCTTTTTCCTTCTGCTCTCACTTCAGTTTGCGGCACTCTTTGATCATATGGCCAGGCTTTCCACAGTGATGGTTGTTTCCTTTGAACTTCTCCATCATTTGGCTTTTGTCGTCTCCCTGATACTTATGCTTTTTGTTGGTGTTTTCCTTCGAATCAACCAGATTCGCCTTTGCCTCCATTGGTTGCTTTCCCTTAGATATAGTTCTTTTATTGTCCTCTTATATTTGCAATTTAACAATAAAATCTTCAAACCTCATTTCCTTTGTCTTTAGTTTGAGATAACTCATGAACTCGTTCCACGAAGGAGACAATTTCTCAATTAAAGACGCAACCACACATTGCTCTTTTGGCTTCATTCCTTCCAAATCCAGATGATGAAGAATCATTTGAAACTCTTGGATTTGGGACATCACCGATTTACCATCCACCATTTGAAATTTCAGAAACTTTTCAATGATGAATTTTTTTAGTACCCGCATCCTATGCGCTGTACTTTTTATGAGTTTTTCCCACAACTCCTTTGTCGTCTTCACGGTGCAATACACAATATAGAGTGTATCCGACAGACCATTCAGAATGTTGTTTTTGCACATGAAATCACTATGATTCCAGGCATCCAGAATTAACTTCAGGGCATTTGTGACCTGAATATCTTCGCCCACTTCAGTTGTTGTGTTAGACTGAGTGTCTATTGCATCCCACCAGAAGGAGGATCTTCTGTCAAAAAGTGTGATAGGTTTAACGTAGTAAGATAGAACAACATCTTTTATTGCCATCTCTTGAAATTTGTACCCAAAATTTTTTTCTGGGCGTTCTCCTTGGAAACTGGCAGGAGCAGGGACAACATCATTCCCTTGAGTAGCAACAACAGAAGCAAAGTTTGAAACAGACATCTTTTGAACACTCAGAAAATTGTCTTAAACTGTAGGTAAAAATAGTGTCACTAAAAGGTTAAACAATAAGGAATGTTGAGTCGAGAGATGTCTCTTTGTCTTTAAGACAAAATTGCCCCGTATAAATGCTTTTACGGTAATGGACAATAGTCTCCCAAGATAAAACAACAACAATCAACAATACAAAGCAAGTAAAGTTGATTCTAGTTAAGAAAATAAATATAGAACAAACTGCTGAAGAGCAGAGGATTTGTATGTGTTTTTGTAGATTCTCTCTATGTTTCGAACATAACAGAAGAGTTTAATTTATAGTAAAAAGGAGGGCATTTCTGACTGTTGAAGTCAGATTAGTTGCAACGTTTCAGAGTTGCAACTTTTGGTTATCTCCGAAACTTTCAGGACCAAAATGTAAATAAGAAACATTTCAGGGACCAAAAAGAAAATTATGAAAGACGGCCCACAACTGGAGCCGGAGTTGGCGCACGTGTGGGGCTTAGCCTTGAACCCAAGCTCACCTAGGTCCTCCCTCTTCTTAACACATGGGTTACCCCTTGGGGTCCCAAACCCTTACTAAAAAATAGAGCTTATATAGTGTTCAATCCTTCCATCTTCTACCTATGTGGGAGATTTGTTATTTGGCCAAAACAATTCATCTATTCATGTCTCAAACACCTTACTTTGTGTACTAATATCTCTTTCATCTCTTAACGAAATTTGACGATACTTGACACTAATATCATCTACTCATTTAGTAGATTAGGCATGTTCAAAGAAATGATGTTTCTGACATGTGAGGCCCACGTATTTAAGTCACTAAAGACGGAAAAAATTCAATCCCGCGTAGTTAAATCTTTGTATCTCACGAACAAGATTCTACGGAAGTTTGCTAAGTTGACATGTTTAGATGGAAGAAGTCGTTCTCCCCAGGTGGTAGTTAATTTTGTTAAATTCAAGATAGATTTTTATGGTATGTGTATTTCTTATCCTATAAAAAAGATGTTATCAAAGAAGCCAAAAAGAATTTGATTACTTAAGACATATTGGATCACACGCTTAAAAAATTTGCAAAATCATTGTGCAATATTTTCTTTTAGGATTAATCTATTCTATTAAAATCAATAAATTTACTCACCAGATAGAAACAACAGATTATGATGTCCAAGTTATACATGTTATTTGTTATGTTACCATGACTTGGTGTTGCATCTTGTTGTATTCAAAAAATGGAGAAGCATAGAGGCTAGTTGAATACATTTAGTTTTAATGTTGATAGTGTCTCATATCGGGCTATCTATAAATAAGGATAGCATATTTGATATTACTGTATCTTGGAAGACTACTCCACAAGCCTTTTATAGACAAAATTTAGTTCAAAAATTCTGAAGATTACCAACGATTTAAACTAATGTTGAAAGAAAAGTTAGTTAAACATGAAAAGATACAACCCTTTCGAGAAACTATGCACCTAAATAATTAAACATAAAAGATTAAAGTAAAAGTTTCTATGAAGGATAGTCCCAGTGTTTCCAGCAAGCGAGCGAGTGAGACTGCATCCTATATTGAAGTCACAACGCATTATGGAGGTCCCTTTTCCGCTGCAATTTCTCCCTCTCCCGATCTCTTTCTTCTCCTGCTGCTCGCTTCGCAATATGGATCATCATATGTTAAGTTATTTACCGAAGTAAAAATGAATGAATATCGAACTTACGAAGATGAACAATATTCAAACAAATTAAAGAAATCAAAAGAAAAAACTAAGACCGGAAAATCAAAATTCAATTAAACTTTAATCACCTTCAAATTATACTATTAATTTAATTCGAAGAACATATAGATCAATTTGGTAAGTACTTACCTCAAACTTAGAAAGTTTCTTTAGCCAAATTCGGTTACAGTGACATTGGAGCAAGACCAACCCATTCCCTGTTAATATTAATACTCCATATAGACTTCTACTCCATATCCTAAGTATTTCACATCAAATTGAACAATGAGTATATATGGCTTTATGCACTTAAGCAATATACATATTTTAATTTTATTTTTCTCGTTCGCTCATAGTCTGTTACTCACGTTACACAATAAATTCACCATTTTAACATTTATTCTTGAACTAAGATTATGAACGTTTATAATTTTTTATATTGAATATTGTGACTGGATTTATTAAATTGATTAAGATTAACTCAATGGTCCATGGATAATCAACATCATTATAGCTCATGTTGCTGATATAATGAATATCATATTGTATATTTTTAATGCATATGCTCCCATGTCGTACAAAATCGCTTGATGGCTATAATTATTTTGATCAAGGGAAAATAGCGATTTTAGCACTTGTGCTATAGCTTTATTCCAGTTTTGGTTCTTATGTAATTCGATTAAGCACATTTAACCTTCAATTAATATATACGTGTAATTTTAATCCCTCACGCTAATGAAAGTTAAAAATTTAACGAAATCATTATTTTATTCAAATAAGAAAGAGAAAAAATAAATTTGAAAGTTATGATTTGTCCAGCTAGAATGTGATATTTTCAAATCTTGATTGAATTATATCCTCTTGAAAGTTATGATTTGTCCAGCTAGAATGTCAAGCTAAAATCAATTTTATTAAAAAATGAAAATTATAATTGTCAAATACAGATTTATAGAAAGATAGTATGGAAGAAATTCTAGAATTGTTCATTTAAATATGGACAAGAAAAACAAGAATAAAATAAATTGATGAACTAAGGTATCATCCAATTTTTGGTAAATGTAGAGAGAAGAAATGGTAGGGTGGAAAAGAGAACTTTTATACCCATTTGATTATAATTTTCATTTGGAGGACGAGCTGCCTATGAACTACATCTTCATGGATGCTTCTCGGCGGCGTTTTTAACAAATTAATTTTAATTCTTTATTTTCTCTAATTTTTAAAATTAATAAAAATAATAATTCCGTTAAGTTTTTAACTTCCATTAGTTTGAGGAATTAAAGTTACATGTACATATTAATTGAAGGTTAAATATACTTATATTAATCAAATTACACAAAGATTAAAACTGAAATAAAATTATAACACAAAGACTAAAATCGCTATTTGCCCTTGGATCAATATTTTGATGTAAGAATAATCCTTTTACACTTTCTAGCGAGTGATCGATTGAGTCTAAACTAAATTAATTTAAAAACAAAATTCTTCTAAATAAACCATCTCTTGTAGAAAGTAGAGATTGAAGAATAAATATGTGCCAAATTAATCTTTCAATGAATATGAGTTGGTGAAAATGAGTACATAAAAAGAATACTTACAAGACAAATTGATAAGCAACTTTTGGCCAAAAGATTAAGAATCAGTTAATCTCAGAGCAACAATATTTTAAGTTTCTGCGTATCCAGAAGGAGCACATCGATTCGTATCCAAAGGAGGGTTTGAGCAAGTTTCTGGGCGCGACATTTTTTTTTAATATATATACTATATATATAAAATAGATAGGGTAATTAGGATTTTTTTTTTAAAAGAAAGGGTATTTTGATAATTCAACTTTTAAATTTAGGAGTTCATGCTTTTAATATAATATAGAATCACTACAAGAAAAAATAAAATTGACAACAAAACTTTAGCAACAATATACGTAAATAGCAACAAAAATTTAATAGTATGTTGTTGCTAAAAAAGCGTAAATGAAAAAAAATAAAATTATTGTTGCGAAAACTTTTCGCATCGAAGGTATTGCAACGGCATGCAATAACTTTATTGTTGTGAAAATTACTTTTGACAACAACATTTAACATTTGACAACAAAAATATTGTTGATAAATACTTTTTTCTTGTAGTGAATATAGATATATAGTATGAATATTAAATTTTTTTTATAAATAATAGCGTTTGACTTCAAGTAATGGGTGTTTGAGCATTCATAATCCATAACGTAGGTCCACCATTATTTGCAGAAGTCATTGTTGCATCATTATTGGATAGATCATGCTGCCACTATTCTTCTTCGCAAAGATAGACCACATATATGCTTTACAAAAAGCATATCTCAAGGTCGTCCCTAATAAGCACATGCTATATATATAATTTTAGGTAATGACAAATTATGGAAATCCATATTAACACGAAAAAGAGAAAAAAGAAAAGCTGAACTTACCTCATAGCTTTGACCTCCGTCCTTTTCATAAATATATGTAGAGGGTCTGTTTATTCATACTTATGCATTCTGATGTTTGCTAATTGCATGTAGCAAATTAAAAGAAATCATGTCCATCTACCATGTATAGTCTTGCAATTCAAGGCACCCAAATTCCATCTTGTCTTTTATTGAGACCGTCGAGAAATAATATAAATATCTTAGGTGTGAAGAATTTTTTCTCGTTAAGAGATACTATATTTGGTATAGTCATGAATTAAACATGAAACAAACATGTCAAGATGTATTACGATAAATTCCACATTCAACTGTGATTGTGAGAAAAATTGATACGTTATACGGAAATTATGATGAATTTTTTTTGTTTGTATAAAGCCAAGCGAACATGCCAATAATATGATATAATGAACCAATTTTTCACTTTTCTCAGCTGACAATTTTACATCATGTATTCAAAACTTCTGTTTAACTCAATATACAATGAGTTTGTGAAGTTCTTATGCCCCTTTATTTTAATTATGCGTTCATTGGTCATTTAAAATTAATAAGGGATTAAAAGTCCTTAATCATTTGTGCGTATGCACATGCTGGCTGCTACAAATTGCAGTGATTAAGCCATGTGCAACATGATGCCTATATTGCATTTTATCAAGATAGCCTAATGATTGGGCTGCATCAGAGACCAGCTCTTAGCCCATTCTTATTTGTTTTGGTGATGGATGGACTGACGCGACAAATTCAAGGGGAGGTGTCATGGTGTATGTTATTCGCAGATGACATAGTCCTGATTGATGAGACTCGTAACAGAGTGAACGTTAAGCTGGAGGTTTAAAGACAGACTCTGGAGTCTAAAGGGTTCAGGCTGAGTAGGACCAAGAAAGAATACTTGGAGTGCAAGTTCAGTAACGGGAGCGACCATGAGACAGGCGTGGAGGTGAATCTTGGTACTCAAGTCATTTCAAAGAAAGGAAGCTTCAAGTATCTCGGGTCTATTATCCAAGGGAATGGATAGATTGATGACGATGTCACACATCGTATTGGTGCAAAGTGGATGAAATAGAGGCTCGTATCTGGAGTCTTGTGCGATAAAAGGGTGCCACCAAAACTTAAAGGCAAGTTCTATAGGGTGATGGTTAGACTGACTATGTTGTATAGGGAGGAGTGTTGGCCAGTCAAGACTTCGCACATTCAAAAGATGAAAGTTACAGAGATAAGGATGTTGAGATGGATGTGTGGGCATACAAGGAAGGATAAGATTAGAAATGATGATATCCGGGACAGAGTGGGAGTGGCCTTGGTGGAGGATAAGATGCGGGAATCGAGGTTGAGATAGTTCGGGCATGTGCAGATGAGAGGCACAAATTCCCTAGTGCGGAGGTGTGAGAGGTTGGATATGGACAAGTTCAGGAGAGGTAGAGGTAGGCCGAAGAAGTATTGGGGAGAGGTGATTAGACGAGATATGATGCAGGTGCAACTTACTGAGGACATAACATTAGATAATGGGGTTGTGTAGGACACAGATTAGGGTAGAAGAGTAGTAGGTAGTTGAGCGTAGTCCTACTTACGCTTACATACTGGTCGTTGTAGCGTTATTATTGTAGTCCTGTTTAGCCTATCATACTACTAGGCACAATATTGTTTTATAGTCCTCTGTCATTTGATTGTTGTTGTTGTTGTATGTTCTTTCGTGTACTTTGTTTATCTTATTTATCTGCGTTTTAGTTACTGCTTCTTTTTTCAGAATGTTTTATCATGGCTTATTCACTTTTGTTACCATCATTTTCATACTGCTTTAAAATTCTTATCCGGGTCTGACCATTTTCTTGCTTTGCTTGTGATTATGCTTTGTCTTGAACTGAGGGTCTTTCGGAAACAACCTCTCTACTTACCAAGGTAGAGGTAAGGTCTGTGTACACTCTATCATCCCCAGACCGACGTTGTGGGATTTCACTGGGTATGTTGTTGTTGTAGCCTAATGGCTGCGTGACTTTCTACATCACGTTAATTTGTTTGGTAATACTATGGGAAATGTTTTTGAATTTTTTTCAGACAATTAAGTTACTATCCTAAAAAAATCTTGCAAAATTTTTCTGCTGTTTGGTTATTAATGGTGAGGGGGAAAATATTCAATTTTTATATTAAAAAATAGATAATAATTTTTAACTGTTGATTAGTATAAGAGATGAAGTTAACAGTTGATAATTAGAAAGGAAAATGATTATTTCATAATGTGCAGAAATTTTCCTTCTGATGGTGGCAAGTATTTTCTTACAACCACACCAAAAACGGCTCAAATAAACATAAGATAATGACTTTTTTTTCTTTCAAAAAAAGGGTAGCTTAGGCCCCAGTACATAAAGTATTCCACGAAAATCTATAATAATGCAAGCATTAATGACTTAAACATACGATAATGACATGTTTCAAAAGACATTTGTATAAATGTTTTAAGTCATAGCAAACATAGCAATATAATCTGTAAACAATTTGTTTAACTTTCTAAACCTCATTTATAAAAAACGTACTGAAAATCTCCATATTACTTATCAATTTAAAGTTGGAATATAATCCAATCAATTTTGTGCATCTTTTTTTTTTTTTCAAATTTCTAACAAGTGGTTCGAACCGTGACCTTTTTTTTTCATAAAGCTATTCATGTGGGAAAATTTGAGTGACTACTGTGTAGAGATGACAGTGGATTCTGGATCCGGTCCGGATCCGATGGATCCAGATCCATTTTATAGGATATGGATCTTTAAAATTTGGACCCGACGGATCCGGATCGGACCCGGATCCATTTCTGACGGATCAGATCCGGATATGAATCTTGTATTTGAGATCCGTATCCGGTCCAGATCCGACCCGTGGATCCGTTTTTTATTAAATATATTCATAACTTTAGAATGTAATTTTATAAGTATTTTCTTAAAATTGCTAAGCACATCCTTGCAAGTTTAATTCTCAAAACAAGTTTAATTTATCCCCGCGTTAACTCAAAAACCAAAAAATAAAGAGGTAACTTCGATAATAAAATCAATGTTATATTAGTGAATGACTAACATCTCCATAGACAAGTAGTTAAAATTATATTCACTTCATTTGTGAAGATTCCAAGCACATGCAAGTTCTGCATTGTGGAAATACTAGTCAGCATTTTCCACAACTATTGTCATTGTCCAACATTTTCAATTAATAGCTCACAATCAAAACGAGACAACGAACAAAATATCTCATATGAACATTTCAAAATTGAAACACAATAAACTGTTAGCTAAGTAAAAATCGTTTGTTAGTTCAAAAAAAATTCTTAGCAAGGAAATTTTTTTACATGTGGATCCAGATCCGATCCGTGAATTCGGTGGATATGATGGATCCAGATTTTGATCTGATTTTTATGGACCCGATGGATCTGGATCCGGATCTAGATTCAGGTATGAAAAACGGATTTGAATCCGAATCTAGTAGGATCCGGTCCAGATCTAGTAGGATCCGGTCCAGATCCTATCCGTTGCCATCCCTACTACTGTGTCGAGACTCAAGATTTTCGATATCTTCTTATTTGCTTCTCTCAATCAACTGCCTAGAGATATGGCCATTTTATGTATGGTCAAGAAAAGGGTAATTCTAAGTTCCGGGCATAGCGGGATGACAAAGGATGGGACTTCAATTCTTGTTGAAAGTCTGTAGCGTGTGTTCGAATTCTGGTGGGAGCAATTTGCTCTCTTTTAGGGTAGGACTTTGTAGGTGATGTCAGTTGCTCTGTTCTCAAATCCTGGTCATTCAGGTACATTCCGCGATTTACTAGTAGTAGTGTTGAAAGACCAAGACTACTATCTCCAGGAATAGTCTGGCTTAAGCCGGAAAAGCGAAAAAAATGTAATTCTCTTAATATTTATTCATAACGGAATGATATTTTATGAATATTCCAAGATGACGTGACAAAAGAGTATGGGTAGCTAATTTCTGAAAGCCAAAAACAATGGTTGTGTATCCACATGTCAATGAGAACATAAAAGCTGGATATTTCCTTTCCCAGAATAATATGTCTTTTTATAAAATAAAAAATTACTATATAAGTATATATATTGATCTGAATATCTTACAATAAATACGCCCGCACTTTTACAGTCAAAGTCAAACTTTCTAAGTTCGAGCTTTGCTCGCAAATCTTTATTTTGAATGTGTGGCTGAATAAGTGATCTATATCTAAGTTGAGTCAGTATGCTTTATCAAATTTATGTATGATTTGGTATTTAAGATGGTATTTAAGATGGTTTTAATGATAGTAAGGAGACACACAAGGCCAAAGATGTCCAAGAGTCATAGGTGAGAAAATGACAAAAATGGTCCCTTATTTTTTAGGATAGGTCACAATGATCCTTTAAATATAGTCTTAACAAATTTTAGGTATTTAAGTTTAGGGGTGGACATATATCGGTTCGGTTCGGTTCGGTTTTGTATAAAAAAAATATGAACCGAATAAAATTCAATTTTTTTAAAATAAAAACCGAATCAAACTTTTTAAAAAATAACCGATATATCGATTTATATCGCCGAACGTATCGGTTTATATCGATTTTTTCAATTCAAATATAAAGTCCAAAAAAATAATTTAAACTCCAAAAACATAAAGTTTGCATCACATATATTCTTTAAACATGTAAAAGCTCCAAATTAAAGTTTACATCCCCACAAAATAAAAGTCCAACACTGAAATAAAATAAACGGGTCGGGGAATTTTTTTAAAATTGAATTTCCAACACTATTGACATTCACACCTACATTACCACAAAATTTCGACGTTGAAATCTATTGTATATCGTGAGATCTTTACTAAAGAAAAGAAAAAATTAGAAACTGATTTGGGGGGGGGGACACAAATTGATTGGGAAAACAGACGTTTCATAAAAATTGGCGGCGCCTAACCGCCTTGCGGCAGTTTGTTCGGCCACATCTAAAAAAAATACTCAAAATAAAAAAAAAGGATAAAACGGACATCCGAACGCAGAGTTATGACCATTTAAAGTTGCACCAATTTACACACTATTTTCTCTCCCTACATTTTATGTCAATGCTTCCGTGATATGTGTTAATTAAGTTCATGCCGCATTCGACTTCCATAGAAGCTTTATAGATTGACTTCAATAACTATGATTCAAGAGACAGCAGTAACCTAAAATAAAAAATAAGATTAGTTATATATTTGCCCCCGGTTTTTCGGTTCGGTTCATCCCCAATACTAAAGAACCGAACCGAATCATTTAACAGGTTCGTTTTTTTAAAAAAATCGGTTTTTAATTTTTTTTTAACCGAACGGCTTGTTCGGTTCAACGGGTTTTATGCCCACCCCTATTTAAGTTTTTCAAAAGTGAAACTTTCATTTTTCATCAAATATATTAACATATGTTATTTGTTAGATTTGAGGAGAACTATGATAAACAAGATTTAACCAGAAAACAACGTCAAAATCTATAAAATCTTAGAGAATATAACACAAAAGATTATAATACACACAAAAAATAATTTAAACATAACAAAATTTTCATCTCGAAAAGCTACAACATACTCTAAAAATAGATAAAAAAAATAATAGAAATCCCAAAAAGTTACATCTTCTAATGTGGGTTCTTAATCTTTTTTCTTTCTGCAGTTCATCAAATATAACATATAAAATAATTTAATATTAGACGAAGATAAAAAGTATCTTTAACAAACTTATAAGACTAAAATTGCTCAATAATATATTGAAGGAACTTTCGAATATTTTTTTTTCAACTTCAAGTTGATACTTTGCATTTCAAATTTAAATCAAGTGTTATCCAAAAGCCTACTAGACATCCCATCAAATTTGTGAGTAATAAATTTTATTTAGATACTCAAATTACGATCTATTCCGATTAACTACTTGAACATATGATAAAAGCATTTTGATTAGACACTTTTGACTTAATTTTTTTTTAAATAATGTGCATGTTCTCAAACGTTCATTATGTTGATAAGCTTACTGCTTGAAATATGTCACTTTCTTTAATCCCATACGTACTAGCATCAGACATATTTTAACTAATGCTGATGTGTATAATTATGTGTTGAAGTTCTTAAAATTTGAGTCTAAAATTCTAAATAAAATTAGATGCAGACTATATGTACCTAAACAGAAAACCCTATGAAACTTCATTGTTCTCTGGAATTTGCTTTGACAAAATTTAGATGCTCAAATCGAATTTGGAGTATTCCAAAGTTTTGGAGATCCAACTACAAAAAGACAAGCATCCTGATACAACATTGTTTTGATATCTTTCTTTAGCCCTTATGTTCTTTCAAATTTCAAAATTCTTTATTTTTATTCTTAGTTAAATGTGTGGAATAGATCAAATCATGAGAAATTTTAAAAATCAATCAAGGTAAATGTTCAATTAAAATAACACATAATTTAAATGTCTAAATAAAATTTATTTGAAAATTTAAGAATAATAAAAATAAATATAATAATGAACCACGAAACAACCATCCAAAGTAAGGGATTATGAATGTGTTCAGACAAATATTTCTACCAATGCAAATCACATGCTTTGACTCATCTTCATCACCATTTTCCTCCCCCTCCCCCCTCCCCCCTCCCCCCACCACTCGAAATTCAACCCTATAGGGTCCACCCACTGACTCCACCAATTAATAAGAATCCTTTAAAAACCTTAAAACGCGTCACTCTTTAGTTTTCAAACTTCCAATTTTCCTTTTCCCATTTCCTCTTTGACCGACACCAGCTCCCCCCCCCCCTCCGACGTGCTCAGCTAGGGTTTTCTTCTACGTCTTCTTAACTCATTTAAAGACGTAGTGATAAACTTTTATTCATATAAAGTGAAGAAGAAGTTTCAGAAGTTTGCAGTTCAGGTGTTCGACTTTTTGCCCAAATTAATCAAGAACGTAAGTTTCTCTTGTCTGTCTCTTTCTACTCACACCCTTTTCAATCTTTAGCGCATTTCTGTAAACTATATCGGGAGAAGTGAGGAAACTGAAAAAAATTGGAATTTTTAAGGTTTTTTGATCTCTTTATGCAAGTTTGAACTCAAGTACTTATAAAGGAAACCTGGAAAATTGTTTCTTTTTGGAAGTGTTTGGTGATATATGATAGTATCTGGGAATTGAGTATTTCGTGGGGTGAATAAGTTGTGTTTGGGATTTTCGCGGTTATTTTTGTGAACTGAAGAAGTTTAGCTGGAGTTGAAGCTGGTTAATCCATGGTTATCACTGTTTGTGTTGATGATTCTTGAATTTCAAGTGTGGGGTTTTTTGTTAAGAGTTTACGGTGCTATATCTGAACTTCAAAGTGTATATGTGGGTAGGCAATGGTGTAAACTTGCAGAAGGTCTATTGCAGTGATATAATATTTGAGTTGCTGTGTATAATTTGATTTTAGTTGTAGTGTTGACAAGGAGGATTTAAAGATAAAATCTTTTGGAGTTTGGTGATTGTGTTGGAGTTATTGAGATGGATTATTCAGATCGACCGTTAAATAGGAATCCTGATCATTTGGGTGTGAATAAATTTGGGAAGAATATCAAGAAGAGTCCTATACACCAACCCAATTTCATTAACAATGCAAATGGTGCTAAGCAACAACCTCAACCTCAGGTTTACAATATTAACAAGAATGACTTTCGGAATATTGTTCAGCAACTGACAGGTTCACCATCTCAAGAGCCTCCACCTAGACCTCCCCAGAATCCTTCTAAGCCTCCGAGTATGAGATTACAAAAGATTCGCCCACCGCCTTTGACTCCAATAAATCGTCCCCAAATTCCAATCCACCCTCCAGCACATATCCCTGCCCCAGCCCGACCCGCAGGAGGTGTTCCTTACCATAACAATATGGTAAGACCGCCTCTTTACTATGGTCAGCCCTCACCGCCTGTGTTACCACCAACTCCTGGAGATGTTTGGACAAATACAGCTGAGTCTCCAATTTCAGTTTATATGCGTTATCTTCAAAATTCAATAATAGATTCAGGGCCTAAACAAACACAATTTCAAGGTCCTGGTCATTTTCAAGCACATCCAGCATCGTCTGGTTTACTTCCTAATCCTTCAATACCACCTCTTCCATCTCCTAGAATGAATGGACCACCTCCTCACCCATCCGCGTGGATGAATGGTCTCCCATCTCCTAGGATGAATGGTCCTCCTCCACCTCTTCCATTTCCTAGGATGAATGGCCCTCTTCCACCTCTTCCATCTCCTAGAATGAATGGCCCACCTCCTCTCCCATCTCCTAGGATGAATGGTCCTCCTCCGCCTCTTCCTTCCCCGGGAATAAACGGGCCTCCTCCTTTGCCTTCACCTACTTCTCAGTATCTTTTGCCGTCACCCACTGGCTTCTTGAACTTGTTATCTCCCCGATCCCATTATCCATGGCTTTCTCCGGGTATGCAGCATCCTCCACCACTGTCACCAAATTTCTTCTCTCCCATGGCTCATCCTGGGGGTTTAGGCCCGGGACCACAATTTCCTCCTTCTCCTGGTTATGGATTTCCGTTCTCACCCTCTGGGTTCTTCCCCATTTCAAGTCCAAGATGGAGGGATCAATAGCGCCACAAAGAGAGCTGCTGACTTTGGATGGCTCCTTTGATCTGATTCTTTGCTTCAAGTTTTGTCAAGGTGGTAAATCTCCTCCAAATTGAAGCTTTTCCTGTGGATATGTTGTGTATACAATGTAAGAAGATCCTTTCTGAACGTGTTTATACATTTTTCTTTGTTGTTCTTAACATACATTTCAAATATAGACTCTTTGAGCGTAGAGTTTGTAGCAGATGTATCTCTTTATTTGCCTAGCACTTATTTAGTACATTTAGCAACTCTCAACTGGACAGTTGAAAAGGTCAGGCTTGTTAGATGATGGTTAATCGAATTTTATATGTAGCTGGAAAGGTTCTTATATTCTTTGTAATGGTCACCTTTGGGATAAAATATTTTAGTAGTTCTTCTTCCCATCATTAGATTAATTTTCGGCGTGTTGCCTCTGGAATCAAGTATATTTGTTTTTGTTAATCTTCTTCCTCTCATGTAGATTAGTTATCAGCTTATTGTTTCATTTGTGCATGATATCCTTATCCTTTCTGCCCTATACAACTATGCTTATATCCCTCTTCCAGATATTTTCTTTTCACATGGTCTTCTCCAAAAACGTCCCGGGGGTTCATTTGGTTGGCTGTTTTAGTTGAAATCAGACCTGTCCATCGGGTCGGGGACCCGCCCGGCCCGACCTGAAAAAACAAGGGCCAGGGTCAGCATATATCTGACCCATGAGCCACCTGACCCGAAAAAGCGGGGACCCGATCACGGTCGGGCCAAAATTAGAATTTTTACACATCTGACCCGACCCGTTCATTTTATTATTATTTTATTAATATTTATTTAAGGTATATTTTATTAATGTTTATTTAAAGTAATTCGGTTTGATTCTTTAGTATTGGGGATGAACTGAACCGAAAAACTGAACCTACCTATGTAATTTAGGCTACTGCTATCTCTTGAATCATATCAATTGAAGCTAATCTATGAAGCTTTTATGGAAGTCGAATGCGGCATGAACTTAATTAACATATCACGGAAACATTGACATAAAATGTAGGGAAAGAAAATAGTTGTAAATTGGTGCAACTTTAAATGGTCGTAACTCTGCACTTGGATGTCCGTTTTACCCGATTGTTTTTTTGATTTTGCATATTTTTTTGAGACGCTGCTTGTTTGGCGCCGCCAATTTTTAGGAAAATGTCTATTTTTCCTATCGATTTGTGTTTTCCCCCAAATCGATTTCTAATTTCCCTTTTCTTTAGTAAAGATCTCATGATATACAATAGATTTCAACGTCGAAATTTTGTGGTAATGTAGGGGTGAATGTCAATTTCAGTGTTGAAAATTCAATTTTTTTTAAAAAACCTTTAATTTTGGAGTTTTTTTTACATGTTTTAACAATATATATTATGTTTTTGGACTTTAATTTGGACTGTTATTTTAATAAAAAAATAAAAATATATTTTTATTTTATTTTGTAGAGCGGGTCAGGCCGACCCGTGATCCGTAGGGTCTCCAAAGGGTCAGGGCCAGGGTCGGAAAATTAAAAAAACAGGATCAGGGTCGGGCAAGTAGAAAAATGCAATATAGTCGCTATCCCTGCGTTAATTATGTTGTTTTTTATTCCCAATGTAATATGGCGTAACAACACACTTATTAGCAATACATATATAAGAGCACGCAATTGACAAAAATGTCGTTTAATTAATTAATTAATTATGGTTAACCATCTCTTACTCATTATCTCTCATTTGTTCCCAATAGTGTTTGTAGCATTAAGTTTGAAGTTATAAAAATTAATTAATTAATTAATTATAGTTCAACATCTCTTACCAGGATTGGCATAATAATTGGGAGAAAAGTTTGGAATGGAAGCATGCATTATTTTCTGATTTTCTCTTTAAAATGTTTAACCCTTAGTTCCCATTGGCAGAGAATATGTGAGATTGTGCTAGTGAATCTGGAGTTTTTTTTCCTGGTGCATTATTCAGTCAAGAATGTTAATTCTTGATTTTCTGATTGGTTGAGTTGCACTGTTTCTGGAGGAATGCATTCTCATTTGGTTAATTGACAGGTGAAACAGGTAGAACTATTAAGTTTATAATATTAGAAGAAAAGATGAGGGTTTGGAGGTGGAAAGGGTCAACAGCCCTGAGTAATTGCTAATGCAGCTCCCAATTCCATATAACAATCTATGTAATCAATAAACTAAACCTCTTTGGTTGTAGCAGAACAGTGGATATTCTTGTCCTGAGTCACTCTGGTGATGAAATGAAGCTTTTACATGTGTCTACCTTATAAACGGAACGATATCCCCTTGTACACTGTGTCTGTATGTCGAATGTAGGTGCCACATGTATATGTTGCTGCGGCATTCTATTACCATTTTAGACCAGCTGAAGAAAAATCAGGAAGCTCATTTTTAATTCTGAAACAAACTGACGATGGTTTATGATTTTGAGGCAGATAGAGGTTAGGAACAATGGTTAAGACCTAAAACATTTCACATTTGAATAAGTTGGTGAAGTACGATCCATGACAGTTAGTCAAGGTGATCTCTCAAATGCAAATTGTTGAAGTATATACCCACCATTTCTTCGGGAAAGTGAAAGCATATGAATGTTTAACATCCCAAAGCTGTGAATCTGTTTACAGCTACAGGAACTATACTGAGAGTGCTATAAATTCATCCCTAAGGGTGAGATTTTTCACAATGTAAGTCCGCATTGCTCATATTGTTGGGGTCTTTTAGAGCTTATCTTTATCACTGCAATCGGCTCTTACTACCTTCTATCTAATACATTTGTTTTCATAACGACAGCCACTGATACGTGTATTATCATATGTATGCAGTAGTTTCAGAGTTTTTCTTTCATCTCGTTAGCATTCTTAGGATACTAACTGCAGTAATTTGCTCTTGGGATTTGATACTTTACTAGCTTGTTTCTGTTATAATGCTGCCTGTATCTAGCCACTGGAACCTTTCCGCATTGTTGTGGGTCTTGGTTTGCAGCTTCTGTTAGCTGCCTCATATCTGTGGATGATTTTCTTGTCTATGGATGTTCTCATCTTTCAGTTGAATATTAATATCGCGTTTAGTGGCTGCTACCTTGTAGAATCTGGCTGCTTCATCCAGTTGAGATAGCCGCGAATTTACATACCATCTAGCTCATAGAATGTGTTCCCATTACAGATAAAGTCAGGAGACTGATTTATTTACTCCTACTTGCCTTAAAAACAAAAGGTTTTTTTAGGTCTGTTACCTCTGGATTCACACACCACAGTTAAAAAGGCAAATGCAGTGTGATGGCTTATTCATCAACTTGGTGCTAACTGCCAAACTTGTTTGCTGAGTGCTTTCCTCATTGCAAATATATGTTCGTGTCTGCATACGGAAAAATGAGCTTAAGATATTTGTTTGCGTCTGGTGGAAGTAGGCGGGTGGTCTGTTGCAACATTGGACAATGGAAAAATGCACATCTAAAAGCTTAGTAGTAATAAGTTACAAAAGTTAAGGCTGATAAACAAATTAAGAATTTAAGATTTGCAAGATCAGTGTGATATAAAGGTTCCAAATTCAGAAATCTCTTGTTACTATTGTCCAGTTTGACCTTTTTTACTAGAAAAAAAAACCATATGAAAAGAAGCCTATAAAATTGTTAAATATACATACGATATACACGTGACACAATATACACGTGTATATCGTATGTATATTCAGTCTCGGTTTAATGTATATGGCCGTGTATATAGTCTCGGCTTTAGGTAAGGTTTTAGTCTCCTAGTTTAGGTAATGTTGTGGTGTAATTATTATTGTACACTTACCATAATAATTGTATTATCATAATTGTATAGTTAGTGTCCAAGTAGAATAAGACTTTAGGAGTAGAATAAGACTTTAGGAGTAGAATAAGAATACGATTTTCCTATTATGGAAATATGTAAATTGTATATATACTCTTTCAATTAATGAAAATAATCAAGGGATTATTTCTTTCATGGTATCAGAAGTCTAGGTTCATATTTTCTCTCAATTTTTTCCGTCCAAACAGTCCGGATTCCTAGCTCTCTTCATCGGTTTCCGTGCCCAGATTTTTTTTTCTTCCCAAAATTTTCTTCCAAATCCCTTTCTCACGCCGTTCGTTGCTATTATGGCTAAGAACACGTTTCACCCTGCCCTTACAGTTTCTAACATCAAGAATCGCGTCCCTCTTATTCTTGAAATAGAAAACGTCCAATATGCGATGTGGGCCGAATTGTTCAAAATTCACGCACGTTCGCATCAAGTGATGACATAATTCCCGCGGCTCCTGAGGATACAGAGGTGCCTAGACGCGAGAATGATCCTAAGTTGTGGACGACTCTTGATGCCACTGTCCTTCAGTGGATTTACTTCACTATTTCTACCGACCTGTTGTAGACGATTATTGAGTCGGACGCTACGACGATGGCTGCTTGGGATAGGCTACATGACATATTCAAGATAATCGAAATTTCAGAGCTGTTACACTTGAGCAGGAATTTTTCCACGTCCATATGGAAAATTTACCAAATGTTTCAGCGTATTGCAAAAGGTTGAAAGAATTGGCGGACCAACTCCGCAACATTGTTGCGCCTGTTAGCGACGATCGTATTATTCTCCAGATGGTTGTTGGCCTCTCCGAGGCCTATAGTAGTGTTGGTACTCTCCTTCATCAAAGTAATCCTCTCCTGAAGTTCTATCAAGCCCGCTCCATGCTTACTTTGGAAGAAGCCGACTTGGCTAAAAAGACGGCTACTAGTGCTAGTCCCGTGGTTATGATGACGTCCTCCACTAATTCTCATAATTTTGGTGACAATTCGTCCCCAAACCGGCCTCAAGAGGGCGACAAAAATAGTCCAAAAAATAATGGCAAAAATCGCAGGGGCAAACGCGATGGTAACAACGGCAGTGGGACCCACCACAACAACAGTGGGTCACAACCCAACTGGTCCCAACCTTGGGCCCCCTGGCCATAGGCCTGGGCCAATGGGCAGTGGCCCAACAACCCTTATTTTGTTGGGCCTCCATCTCACGGGCAGTAGGCTGGGCAGAATGCATCTCACGGGCAGTGGGCTGGGCAAAATTTCAGGCCCAACTCGCAACAACCCATTTATTTTCGACGCAGTGATGGGCCGAGGCAGCAATCCGGGGTGCTTGGGTCTCGGCCTCCGCAGGCCCACCATACCGCAGGGTCCACTCAGATCGACATTGAAGCCGCGATGCACACACTTAGTTTAACTCCACCGGACCCGAATTGATACATGGACACCGGCATCACTACCCACATGACATCCGATTTAGGTACTCTCTTATCTTATTCCAATTTGAGCAACCATCGTGGCATAATTATTGGTAATGGTAATTCTATTCCGATTCGTGGTTATGGTCATAAAACTTTGTCTTCCCTCCATCCACCCCTTGTCTTAAAAAATACCCTTCACGCCCCTAAATTGAATAAAAATTTGGTGTTTGTCCGTAAATTCACCACTAATAATTCAGTTTCTGTTGACTTTGATCCGTTTGGCTTTTCTGTGAAGGATTTCAAGACGGGGAGTCCTCTCATGAGGTGTGATAGTAGGGGAGATTTTTATCCTATCACGTCAAGTTTCGATTTCTCGAGTCAATCCTTGCTATCAACTTTTGCAGCCCTTGCTCCTTCCTTGTGGCATGCTCGTCTAGGTCATCTGGGGTCGTCTATTTTATCTTTTTTAGATAAAAATAATTTTATTTCTTGTAAGGGTACGCGTAGTACTCCTAATTGTCAATCTTGTTCTTTAGAAAAAATTGTTAGATTGTCTTTTGTCGACTCTAATTCTCATACTTTAATGTTATTCGATATTATACATAGCGATTTATGGACATCTCATGTTCACAGTTCTTTGGGTCATCGTTATTATGTTCTATTTTTGGATGATTATTCTAATTTTTTATGGACTTTTCCGATAGCGAAAAAATCTCAAGTTTTGTTCCACGTTCGCATTCATTAGAACCCAATTCGAACGGGAAATAAAAAATATTCAATATGATAATGGCAAAGAATATGATAATGGGGTATTTCGGGAATTTTGTGCTAGTAATGGGATCAATTTTTATTTTTTTTGTCCTCATACGTTTTCACAAAATGGGAAAGCCGAACGCAAAATTCGTACCATTAATAACATTGTCCGAACTTTATTGATTCATGCTTCCGTACCTCCTTCATTTTGGAATCATGCTCTACAAATGGCTACATATCTTCTTAACATTCTTCCTATCAAACGTTTGACATATTCGCCCCCTCTTCAAATTTTATATAATAAGTCTCCTTCATATTCACATCTTAGGGGCTTTGAGTGCTTATGTTATCCGTTGTTTCCATCCACCACAATTAACAAATTTCATGCTCGTTCTACTCCTTGTGTGTTTTGGGGTTTCCCGTCTAATTATTGTAGTTACAAATGTTTTGATTTGTCGTCTAATAAAATCATCATTAGTCGTCATGTTATTTTTGATGAGTCCCAATTTCCGTTTGCTAAAGTGAGTAGTCCCGTGCCTAATTCATAATTTTTTGTATGACGGTGTCTCCCCATATATTATCCGCCATTTATCGGACCTGTCCCACACCCTGAATCCGCCCTAGTCGCCCCGCATAAGTTCTCGATAACGGAGACCAGACCGTCGTGGAGTCGAGCGAACTGCCTCTCGATTCGTCTCGGTTTACGCAATTGGCCCAATCCTGCTTCGATTTACGGCCCGATTCAGTCACCTCATTACGATCACCGTGTTGGAGCCAACGGGCCCACTACATTGGCGATCAGTTACGATCCGCTATTTCCCAAAATCCATCCAATTCTTCCCTGAGTCACAGACCAGTCACTCGTAGTCAACAAGGTATTTTAAACAGAAAAGACATTTTAATTTACATTCTAATGTTCTTCAATCGCCCCTACCCCTCCGTCACCCCAGAATGAAATGGGTGATCTCGTAGTTCTTGGTCTGTGAAGATGTGTTGTTAGGTGCTCCAGGAAGGAGGGTAGTAACGTTGTATTATCCATCCGAAGTAGTAGCAGGCCAGGCACTGGTCTTTCTATCTTCTGGCTGTTCTCGGAAGGAATTTTCGAGCTTTTGAAATAATAGTTGTGGCCGAGTCGGCATCCAACAAGTTCGAATTAGAATAGATAGCATCCATGAAGGGCTGTCCCAGAACGCATAAGATAGAAAAAGAACCCCGTAGCCCCCCGTAATCACGTGTCTACTTTAAATGACCCGAATTGGAAAAATTGCTATGACCGATGAATATAATTATTCGCTTCTGAACATATCAAAGAAGTTGTAGATACTAGCCAATGCGAGGGAGAGAAGGACCCGTGACTTGGATCACGTGAGGTGTATCAAGGAAGAGGACGAAAAAGTACTGGTGGAGGACGCACGTATTAGATGGAGGTAGCAGTCTTACTTCCATAAACTCTTGAACGAAGAAAGAGATAAAGACATTATGCTAGGAGATCTGGAGCAATCCGGAAGGTACCAGAGTTTTGGATAATGTAGAAGTATTAAGGTTGAAGAGGTTAAAGATGTTGTTCGCAGGATGCGCAGGGGACGAGCGATCGGGCCTCATGAGATCAAGTTGAATTTTGGAAGAGCGCAGGCAGGGCAGGTTTGAAGTGGCTGACTGGGTTGTTTAATGTCATTTTTAAGACGACAAGAATGCTCGAAGAATGGAGGTGGAGTACAATGATTTCTTTTTACAAGAACAAAGGTGACATCCATAGTTGCAACAACTATAAGGGTATCAAGCTGTTAAGCCACACTATGAAAGTTTGGGAAAGGGTCATGGATATGAGGGTGAGAAGAGACATGTCTATTTCTGAGAACCATTTTGGATTCATGCCGGGGCATTCGACTTCAGAAGACATTTATCTTATTAGGAGGTTGGTGGAGCAGTATAGGGAGAGTAAGAGAGACTTACATATGGTTTTCATCGACCTCGATAAGGCATACGACAAAGTCCCTAGGGAGGTTCTATAGAGATGTTTGGAGGTTAGAGGTGTACCTATGGCGTATACTAAGGCGATCAAGGATATTTATGGTGGAGCCAAGACCAGGATACAGACAGTAGGAGAAGACTTGAACCACTTTCCAGAGATGATTGGGATTCACCAAGGATCAGCTCTTAGCCCATTCTTATTTTCCTTGGAGATGGATGGACTGACGTGACAAATTCAAGGGGAGGTGACATGGTGTATTTTATTCACAGATGACATAGTCATGATTGATGAGACTCGCATCAGAGTGAATGTTAAGCTGGAGGTTTGGATACATACTCTGGAGTCTAAAGAGTTCACGCTGAGTAAGACTAAGAAAAAATACTTGGAGTGCAAGTTCAGTAATGGGAGCGACCATACGACAAGCGTGGAGGTGAGTCTTGGTACTCAAGTCATTCCAAAGAAAAGAAACTTCAAGTATCTCGGGTCTATTATCCAAGGGAATGAAGAGATTGATGGTGATGTCACACATCATATTGGTGCAGGGTGGATGAAATGAAGGCTCACATATGGAGTCTTGTGCGATAAAAAAATGCCACAAAAATTTAAAGGCAAGTTCTATAGGGTGGTGGTTAGACCGACTATATTGTATGGGGCAGAGTGTTGGTCAGTCAAGACTTCGCACATCTAAAAGATGAAAGTTATGGAAATAATGATGTTGAGATGGATGTGTGGGCATACAACGGGGGATAAGATTAGAAATGATGATATCTGGGACAGAGTGAGAGTGGCCTCGGTGGAGGATAAGATGCGGGAAGCGAGGTTGAGACGGTTTGGGCATTTGCAGGGGAGAACGTAAATGCCCTAGTGCGGAGGTGTGAGAGGTTGGCTATGGATAGGTTCATGAGGGGTAGAGGTAGGCCGAAGAAGTATTGGGGAGAGGTGATTAGACGGGATATGGCACATATGCAATTTACTGAGGACATGACCTTAGATATGGGGTTGTGGAGGATACGGATTAGGGTAGAAGGGTAGTAGGTAGTTAAGCATAGTCCTACTTATGCTTACATATTGGTAGTTGTAGTGTTATTATTGTATCACTGCTTACCCTATTGTACTAGTAGGTGCAATATTATTTTATAGTCTCATGTCCTTTGATTTCTATTGTTGTACATTCTTTCGTGTACTTTGTTTATCTTATTTACATGCATTAGTTACTTCTTCCTTTTTTAGAATGCTTTATCATGGCTTATTCGCTTTTGTTACTTTTACTTTGATTAAATTCCCCAGACCCGAATTGGTACATGGACACCGGAGCCACTACCCACATGACGTCCGACCAAGGTACTCTCTCGTCTTATTCCAATTTGAGCAACAATCGTGGCATAATTGTTGGTAATGGAAATTCAATTCCAATCTGTGGTTACGGTCATAAAACTTTGTCCTACCCCCTCTTGTCTTAAAAATGTCCTTCATGCCCCAAACTTAATTAAAAATTTGGCGTCTGTCCGTAAATTCACCACTGATAATTGGGTTTCTGTTGATTTTGATCCTTTTGGGTTTTCTGTGAAGGATTTCAAGATGGGATTCCTCTCATGAGATGTGATAAAAGGGGAGATCTTTATCCTGTCACACCCACATCCGATCTTTCGAGTCAAGACTTTCCATCCACTTTTGCGGCTCTCGCTCCTTTCTTATGGCATGCACGTTTGGGTCACCCTGGGTCATTTATTGTTTCTTCATTACATAAAAATAATTTTATTTCTTGTAAGGGTACGTGTAGTACTCCAATTTGTCAATCTTTTCCTCTAGGAAAACTTGTTAGATTACCGTTTGTAGACTCTATTTTTCGTACGTTAATGACATTTGATATTATTCATAGCGATTTATGGACATCCCCTGTTCTTAGTTCTTTGGGCCATCGTTATTATGTTCTATTTTTGGATGACTATTCTAATTTTTTATGGACTTTTACGTTAGCGAAAAAATCTCAAGTTTTTTCCACCTTCTTAAAATTTGGAGCATTCATCTGTACCCAGTTCGACCGGGAAAAAAATATTCAATGTGATAATGGGTTGTTTCGGGATTTTTGTGCTACCAATGGAATAAATTTCCGTTTCCCTTGTCCTCATACATCTTCACAAAATGGGAAGCCTAACGCAAAATTCGTACCATTAATAACATTGTCCGCACTCTATTAGTTCATGCTTCCGTCCCCCCTTTCTTTTGGCATCATTCTCTACAAATGGCTACATATCTTCTTAACATACTTCCTACCAAAGGTTTGACATATTTTTCTCCTCTTCAAATCTTATATAATAAGACTCCTTCGTATTCACATCTTAGGGTCTTTGGGTGCTTATGTTATCCACTTTTTCCGTCAACTACAATTAACAAACTTCAAGTCCGTTCTACTCCTTGTGTGTTTTTAGGTTATCCCTCTAATCATCGTGGTTACAAGCATTTTGATTTATCATTTAATAAAATCATCATTAGTTGCCATGTTGTTTCGATGAAACCCAATTTTCCTTTGCAAGGGTAAATAGTCCCGGGCCTAGTTCATATAATTTTTTAGACGATATATATTATCCACCATTTATCGGACCTATCACGCACCCGAAATCTGCCAGCGGGCCCACTGCTCGCAGATCCTCCAGTCCCGTCGCAGACTATAGTTATTGGGCCAACAACTGGGCCGCCTATCCAGATTACGCCCGATTCTGCTTTCGATATAGGTCTCGCTTCAGTATTGGGCCAGCCCATCGCCTGCTGGCGATCCATCACCTGTCCCGATACTTCCCAAAATCCACTCAATTCTCCCCGAGTCATAGACCGGTCACTCGTAGTCAACGGGGTATTTTTAAACCAAAAAGATATTTTAATTTAAATTCAAATGTTCTTAAATCCCCCTACCCCGTAACCCAGTGTCCATCTTAAATGACCCAAATTGGAAATTGGCTATGACCGACGAATATGATGCTCTTATTGCGAATAAGACGTGGGAGTTGGTAACCCGTTCTTCTGGTGTTAATATTATTTGGTCTATGAAGATTTTTACTCATAAGGATAATTCTGACGGTTCTTTTGCGAGGCATAAGGCTCGTCTTGTAGGTGACGGTAAGACTCAGCAGGTTGCCGTGGATTGTGGTGAGACGTTTAGTCCGGTTGTCAAACCGGCTACCATTCCACTATTCTCAGTCTTGCTCTTTCTAAAGCATAGCCCATTCATCAGTTGGATGTGAAGAATACTTTCTTACATGGTGATGCATTGTCAAACCGAATATTATCTTGATACCTCCACTGATGTGTTGCGTAAGTCTATCATGATCATGCTCAGTTCTGAGTTTGCTATGAAAGACTTGGGGCCCTTGAATTATTTTTTGGGGATTGCTGTCACTCGTCATGCAGGTGGGTTATTCTTATCACAACGTAAGTATTCGGCTGAGATCATTGAGCGCGCTGGTATGTCGTCATGTAAGTCTACTTCCACTCCAGTTGATACTAAACCCAAGTTGGGTGCTGCTGCTGGCTCACCGTATGAGGATTCGACCCACTATCACAGTCTTGCAGGGGCACTTCAGTATCTTACCTTCACGAGACCTGATATTACCTATGTCATCCAGCATGTGTGTTTGTTTATGCATGATCCTCGAGTTGAGCACATGAATGTGCTCAAACGCATCATTCGATACTTATAGGGCACACTTGATTATGGGTTGCATCTATATCCGTCATCTGTCTCTACACTTGTCTCTTATACAGATGCTCATTGGTGTGGCTGTCCGGACACTAGATGCTCTACGTCTGGTTACTGTATGTTTCTTTGTGATAGCTTGGTCTCATGGTCTGCCAAACGGCAGGCTACCTTATCCCGCTCCAGTGCCGAGGACGAGTATTGAGGGTGGCCAATGTGGTCTCTGAATCATGTTGGTTACGTAATCTTTTCTTGGAGCTTCACTTTCCCATTCAAAAGGCTATCTTGGTTTATTGTGATAATGTTCGTACAGTATATCTTTCTGGAAATCCGGTGGAACATCAACGCACTAAACATATTGAGATGAACATCCATTTTGTTCTCGAAAAGATAGTTCGTGGGCAAGTACGCGTCTTACATGTCCCTTCCAGGTATCAAATTGCAGACATCTTTACCAAAGGTTTTCTGTCAGTACTCTTTGAAGATTTTAGGGACAGTCTCAGCGTACGAAGATCGTCCGCTATGACTGCGGGGGTGTGTTAGTTATACCCGTGATATACATGGGTTTGTATACGATGTATAACATGATTTCACCAAGGAAATTACCAAGTGTGAAACCGTGGTATACATGGTATACAAGCCCGTGCATATCACGGTTTTTGGAGTCAAATTGTAGTGTAAATATTGTATTAAATTAGGCTTGTACACTTACCATAATTATAGGATTCTTGTACAACTAGAATAGGATTTTGGGAGTAGAATAAGAATATGATTTATTGTAAGTTGTATATATACTCTTTCAATTAATGCATATATATATTTATGCAATACACATGTACGCTAAAACTAGTTGATGATAAAAGATCCTTATCACAAGCAGGGGCGGAGATAGAAGCTCGGATATGGTCATACGATTTTCGCCAAACTTGATAACTTTTGTTTAATCAATATATTTATATTAAATTTATTAAATATAAATAAATATTAAATTTTAAATTCAGTTATTAACACTTGAAGTTGCTATTCTAAAATCCAAAACTCTTAAAATTAAAATCATGAGTCCACCTCCAAATACGAGAGGAAGCCTCATAACCGATACACCCAACTTTTCCATGAAAGGGACAACAAATTTATAAGCAATAAAACTAAGTGAACCAAAAGGAACAAATGTTTTCTTTCTTCTACTCCCTCCGTCTCAATTTATATGACAGACTTTCATTTTTAATTAATCTAAAAAAACTGATATACTTTTTTATTTGACAACAATATAACTTAAAATTTATATTTTAAACTTACCGAGTTAATTTATAACTACACAAATATATTTGACATGTTTTAGACCACAAAATTTAAACTGCACAGTAGTGTATCATCGAAGAACAAATTCATTGTTCAGAATCACACATTTTATCTTTTTTTCTTTCTTCAACAACCAAAATTGAGAAGAAAGAAATACAATGTATCTCTTTTTCATATTGATTCCAAAATGCTGTCAATTTGCCAAGTTGCATAATCAGCACTAAAACGACCTTTTACCTCACGTGAAAGAAGGTGTCATTTCTTCGACTTCTTAGGGGCCCGTTTAGCTTTTAAAAAAAATAAAATAGAAAAGAAAAAATCAAAACAACGCTTCGTTATATCATTAGATGATTTAGAAAAATGAAGATGAGTTTCAGGTTTAAAAAATCAATTTTGATCAGTTTTTTAGATTAAAAAATTTGCCCACAAAAATTATAGGAATATTTCTTTTCAATTTAAATGCATGTCGAAAACAACTTCAATTTCCAAATATATATTTTTCCATTTTTTCTTAAATATCACACATTTATGTTCGAACGCATACTTAATTTCTTTATCACGGCTAGTGATTCTCACATGGTCTAGACCATCAATTAAGTCAATTACCTCATTCCTTATTTTGTGGCCAATATTTGAAGTTTCTTCAATAATTAACCCAATCCAGTCCTTTCTTGTAGCGCCGCTTATTTTTAGGACTTTATATGTAATTAAGATGGTTATGATTCGACTATTTGATTTGACGGCAAAGCCGAAAAATATACTCCTATTGTTTTCACTATCCATAACATCAGGGGGATTTTAGGTATAAAAAATAGATCACGTGAATTCATAATCACTTGATTAAACTCAATATATTATGTGTATAATTATTAAAATATATCTAATATTATATAAATATTCTTAAAATATATATAATATTATCTGAAGAAACACATAGTCAAGTGAGGCCGAGTGATGCACTGATTAAATATTGAGTTTAATATCTTAATGTCTACGAATCAAACTTCAAACTTTTCGTGAAAAGTTGTTTCTTCCTTCATTTCAGTTGCTTTTTTATATGAGTTCATTCCTACAAAAATATTTATAAATTTGAAAATAATTTATTTTTAAGATTCTCATTTTACTTCTATAATAAGAATATTAATAAAGAAGTTATAATCACATAAATATTATGATATGGGTTTGAGACCACAAAAATAAAAACATACAATTTATTCCTACAAGTGGGATCTGCGAAGGGTGAAGTGTACGCAGACCTTAATACTCCTACCTTTATAAGGTAGAGATATTGTTTCCGATAGTCCCTCAGCTCAAGAAAATTATTTTTTGAAAAATGATTTGAAAAAAATGCAAAAATAATGTTAAGAGTCTCACATCGGATATGGAATTGGAACATAGACTCTTTATATGGACTTGGACAATCCTCACCTACAAGCTAGCTTTTGGGGTTGATTAAGGCCCAAAATACATTCTTTACATGGTATCAGAGCCAGACTCATTCAAATTCTTTGTTCACCGATGCTGGGCTCCTAAATTATATTATTCACGCTTCAGTTAATAAGGTTTAAGCGTCCGGGGGAGTGTTAAGAGTCCCACATCGGATATGGAATGAGAACATGAACTCCTTATATGGACTTGGACAATCCTCACCCTACAAGCTAGCTTTTGGGGTTGAGTTAGGCCCAAGATCCATTATTTATAAATAAAAAAACAATGATGAAAATATAGAAAAAAATGCTGACGGTATAAATATTGAACATAACCAAGTAATAATAGTAGTAATAAAATCAAAACATATGATAATGCTAGAATAATAATTATAGTACTGGTAAGTGGTAAGATCACACTCTATTACCTACTAACCGTCTACTCTAATTCTTGATCTTCATTTCTCTTCTATATCTAGGGTCATCTTTATATTTTTAAAAAATTGAAAGTTATTTTAAACTTCTCAACTACAAATACTCATAGTTCAAATTAAAGTTAGAACTAAGTATCATACCAACGTCACATCAAATTACGGCTTAGAACAGTATCATACCAACGTCACATCAAATTACGGCTTAGATTCCCCCACTAACAAAAAAGGATCCCCACACCATTTTGAACTAGGGTTGTCCAATGGGCCGGGTCGGCCCGATCTCGACCCGCTACCCGCCCCGCCCGCCCCCGTCCCCCCCTAGAAATTTTTTTTTGTCGGTGTCGGGGTTCAAACTCGGGACGGGGCCTGGGATCGTCCCGCCCCGCAGCTCCCTCCCCCTTTGCAAAAATAGTCGTTGCAACAACGACCAAATTTCGATTTTGGCCGTTGTGCAACGGTTATAACAACCATTTTTGCCCCCCCCCCCCCCCCCCCAATATCATAAACCCCCTACCCCCTTAATATTTATTTTTAACTCATAAGTTAATATATTTACACTTTAACCGTATTTTTCAACTATAAATACCTCATTTTCCTCTTCATTTTTCTCACAAATCTTCCTACAATCTCTCTAAGCTCTCAATTTATCTCTCTACAATTCTACATTGGCTATTAAATTTTTTTTTTTCTCATTTATATCAAAGTTAAAAAAATTGGGAATGAAGTTGGCAACTAGCTTGAGGATCATCCATCGAGCAAAGTTTTAATTTTCAACCTCGATTACATGTCGACATTACGTCGACATTTGGTACCTTCGTTCCTTCTTTAAATTATTATTGTTACTTTATTTTAATTAGCGCACTTAATTTAATTATCTTTAATTATTTATTTGCATAATTAAAATAGAAGGATTAAGAGGTATGTTTAAGGGTAAGGGTGCTTCTTCTAGTAGGGGTAACAAGGGCAGGGTACTTCTTCTAGTAATCATATTCCTAGTCCCGAGATTTCACTCATATAGATGAAACTGTTTTTTAATGATATACCATTAGATGATGAGGTAGATGAACCAAACTTTAATTTAGACGATAATCTAGATGACACACCCACTAGTGCACCTTAACCTCAGGCTCAGATTGAGTCTCAGCCTCAAACTGAAACTGGAATGCCTCATATTTCCCCTAGTATGAGTCGAGGCCCTACACAACGAAAATTAAAATCAGTTGCATGAGATTTTTTTGATAGAGACCAAGAAAATCAACTAGCTACATGTAAAATTTGTAAAAAAGTTTATAAATTTAAAATCGGAAAAGGTCAAGGTGGGACTGGAGGTTTATTGAGGCATGTACAAGGCGAGCACACAGCTAGGTGGAATCAATACCATGCTAAAAAATTGGGTGTGCCAATGCCATCTGAGTCGGGACAAGGTTCACATAGTGTCCCCGACCAAGTACATGGTCAAATTAACCCGACGACGGGAGGAATTTTTGGTCCTAAATATGATAAAAACAAAGATACGGAAAATATGACAAAGTGACTATCACTTCTGACATAGGCATAGTACTAACGGTAATGATTATATAATCCTACTTTTAATGATTTTTCTAGATCAACTGTTAGAAGGGATGTTTTTAAATTTGCAAGTGAATATCAACAATATTTACGTTATGCGTTGTATCATTTTAATGGCAAAGTGGCTATCACTTCTGACACAGGGTGTAGTACTAACGGTAATGATTATTTAACGGTAACATGTCATTGGATAGATCAAAATTGGTCTATGCAAAAATGTATTTTAGCATATAGATATATATTGATGATAGACACACTGGAAGTTTTATTTCAAGAAATATTCATGAAATTAGTGAATATTATAAAATTAGTGATAAAATTATGACTATTACAATAGATAATGTTTCTTCTAATGATTCTGCTGTAAACATTTTAAAAACTCGATTGACTCCATCTTTTCCCAAATTTTTTTCATGTTAGATGTGCATGACATATCTATAACTTAGTTGTAAAGAATGACCTAAAAATTTTTAAAGACATCCTTGATAAAGTACAATTTGCTATCAACTTTATTTTTAAAGGTAATAAAATACAAAGACGCAAAGAGTATAAAAAACATGTCATGATTGTAGATTAACTTATAGAAAAATTCCAGAAGAAGTTGCAACTAGGTGGAATTATTTGTATGAACAATTAGTTGTTGCTCACGAGTATAGAATACCTATAACTTTATTATTTAACGCCCATAATCAAAATCCAAGGGATATGCTTGTAGATGATGATTGGAATTTTTTTTTGAAACTTAATGTATTCTTAGAGAAATTTTTTCTAGCTACTAAGAAATTTTATGGTATTTATTATCCTACTACTTCATCTATGTTATTTTATATAGCTCTAATATTTTTGTTACCAAAAACCAACTTACGCTCCATCTATTAAAAAAATATTTTTTTTCTATTCCCACTATTTATTTTATTGGTGTTGTATTAAATCATACTATTAAAGTAGACGGTTGTAAAACACGTGTTGAAACGATTTATGAAAGCTTAGAAATACTTCCAACTCCAAGTCCAACAGACCCAACTGAAGAACCAATTTACGAACCAACTAAAGAAGAAGTTATGTCTAGCATATATATATATATATGTATGTATATATATATATATATATGTATGTATATATATATATATATATATGTATATATATATATATATACATACATATATATATATATATATACATACATATATATATATATATATAATATATATATATATATATATATATATATATATATATATATATATATATATATATATATATATATAATATATATATATATATATATATATATATATATATATATATATATATATATATATATATATATATATATATATATATGTATATATATATATATATATGTATATATTACCAAGAGCAAACTGCAAATAATCAACTGGCTTCTGTACCATGTTTTTCTACTTCACTGCAACCTCATAAAAAAATATGTGGTTTCTGCTCAGGTAGAAGAAATTGATTTTGATGAAACCTTCGCACATGTAGCTAGAATCGAGTCAATTAGACTTTTACTTTCTATTGCTTGTTGTCTGAAAATTACTTTACACCAAATGGATATAAAAGGTGCATTCTTAAATGGTTATCTAGACAATGAGGTATATGTTGAACAACCAAAAGAATTTGAAGATCCTTACCATCCACACTATGTGTACAAGCTTAAAAAGGCTTTGTATGGATTGAAACAAGCCCCTCGTACGTGGTATGGTCGTTTAACTAACTTTCTTATTGAATTTGGTTTTAGGCATGGCGAAGCTGATTGTACTTTATTTATTAAACGACACGGTGTAGATCTTATAATTGCTTAAATCTACGTGGATGACATAGTATTTGGATCGACTTCACAGTCGTACCTAAATTCATTTGTTGAAGCTATGTCATCGACATTTGAAATCAGCATGATTGGAGAATTAACTTTTTTCTTAGGCTTGCAGTTAAAGCAAAGTAAAGATGAAATTTTCATCTCACAGTGTAAATATGCAAGAATCTAGTAAATAAATTTGGTTCGGAGAACGCTAAACAAATGAAAACGCCAATGGGTTCATCGCAGAAGGTATGTAAGGATAACGTTGGTGAAATTGTTGACCCAACATTATATCGATCTATGATAGATAGCCTTCTTTATCTTACTGCTAGTTGCCTAGATATTATGTTTAGTGTTTGTGTTTGTGCACGTTTTCAAGCCTGTCCCATGTAAAAGCCGTCAAACGTATTATTCGATATGTTGTTGGCATATGTGAGTTGGGAATCTGGTATTCTAAAGACACTAATCTTAACTTAATAGGATTTAGTGACTCGGATTGGGCTGGAGATGTGGATGATAGAAAAAGTACAAGTGGAGGATGTTTTTATCTTGACAATAACCTTGTTTCATGGTATAGTCGTAAACAAAAATGTGTCTCACTTTCAACTGTTGAATCTGAATATGTAGCAGCTGAAAGTTGTTGCTCTCAATTAATATGACTATGACACATGTTAGACGACTATGGATTTACTAGCAACATTTTGATTTTGTACTGTGATAATTTGAGTGCTATAAATATTTCTAAAAATCCAGTTCAGCACTCACGTACAAAACATATTGATATTAGACATCACTTTTTAAGAGATTTAGTTGAAAAAAAGCTAGTTCAAATTGAACATGTTGACACTCTTCATCAACTAGCTGATATTTTTACAAACGCATTGGACCATGAGAGATTTTCTAGTTTAAAGAAATCTCTTGGTCTTTGTAATCTCTAAAAAGGCATTTTTGGTGAATGTCGGCTGAAATGTTGTCTAACATTTCGGGTGACATTTATGTATGTTATATCACTAACTGATTATTATTGCTGTATAATGCATAACTTTAGGTCACACAAGCATGATCCTTCATTAAGAATATGTTATCAAAGTGATACCGTTCGATGCGATGAGATATAAAAAAACATATATATCATAAAAATGGTGTATCAAAATAAGGCAAAGCCTTTGTAAATATTTGGCAACTGTGAAAAATGGGCAAATCTAGTGGAAATATATCGTTCCTATTCTATAGGAGTATCGAGTGCTTCAAAAGAAATTTGAGAATATCATAAAAGTATTCTTATTTTTGACACGAAAAATTCATTTATATGTGTTATATGATTAGACCAAGGACACGATAGGAAAATGTTACATTGGTTCAGTGGTCAAAATCATAAAGTGCATATAAAATGTGTCTTGGTTTGTTGCCAAATCTGAAAATTCTCATGGGATCAAAATATTTGTGTCGTCCAAAATGGTGCCAACATTGATGTTGACATTTTCAGAATGTGATATATATTGGGATGTTGTGCTTATATGATTGTTGAAATATCAGATCTTACTCCCTATTATATGTCTTGTTTATAGGAATTTCACAATTTAAAATGATACCGTGATGGTTATTTTCCCCCAATATGTTAGGTGTAAGTTATTATGTAAAAGTGAAACACCTAAAACTATGTGATTCTTGTTGTTAATAAAAGGGTTTTCATGTATATAAATATTCTTCTCATTTGTTTTTTTTTCAAAAACAACAAAAAGAGGGGGGGGGGGGAGTTCAGCGGGTGTATATCGTCCTACCAACCCGATGGAAACACCAAATCAAACTCCAATCACTATCACAAACCCTAATTCCTCAAAACCCTCTCATCAATTCTCACCGATGGAAACTTCTCCAATGTCAGAACAAATGTCAACCAAAATTCCATCCAACACTCACATGAGCATTAGCCTTCTATTAAATACACCTCAGCAACCAGGCCAGTCTTCTTTCTCAAATCTCCCTGAGGATCTTTCTAAAGCAATAGTGTTTAAAGGTTTTGATGAACCGTTAGATATCAGCTATCCTGGAGACAATAATAACCCAATAGATGTCGATCAAACTTTTGATTTCTCATCTCTAGGTAAAAGGCCAAGGCCATCTACTTTTCCTACTCGTCGATCGAGTAGAGTGTTTGAGAAAACAGTACAAGAAGGTTCAAGTAGCAAAAGGCCTAAATGTGAAACATCTAAACCCGCTTACTCGAGCAGTGATAGTGAAAATACGGACTCTGTTTTCTCAACTGAGGAAGAATCATCTGCTTCTGAACAACCAAGTGTGCCTCAAAAAAGGAAAATCCCAGATGAAACCCCCTTGAAACAATTTTTTCCAAAGGGAGTTCCCAGGACTACAAGGACAAATGCTGCTCTAAATGTTGCCACAGATGTCACAACATCTCAGGCAATATTTCAGCCAACATCATAAGAGACACACGCCACAACATCCTCCAACAGTACCAAATCCATCAATTCAAAAATGTCTTATTCAGACATTGAGGTATCTGCTTTCTCAAATAAATTTTATTCTAAAGCTAACCATGATATGTGTGATTTTTACAAGAACAGAGTAATTAGGCATGAGAGGGTGTTAGATATTGCTTTCTGTACTTAATATGGTTTGGTAGAATTCTTAAAGGACAGACAGCTTCTTGGTTTTGTCACTGAAAAAGAACCATATGTTGATGAGATAGTAAGACTGCTTTATTCTAATTTAAGCTCTACTATAGAGGATACCTCCTCAAAAAAATTTGGGAAGGTATATCTCTATAACAAGGTATACCTTTTTACGTCTGCTATCATAAATCAATGTATTGGTCAAAATGCTAGAGATAATGTTAGAGAAGATGAATGGGTGATAGACAATAGGGATGAAGTAACTAAATACCTTATTGGAGATATAATGAAGAAATGGATCCCTGGATGTCTAGCCTCCAAACTAACAACATCTTTTCCACCCTCTACAAAATTGATATTCACAATTGACGTCATTCAATGAATGAATCAATTGTGACATCTGAACAAGCCACCCTTTTGTATAAAATTAGAAAAGATTTGAAAGTTGATTTGGAAAAAATGATATTTCATCAAATTGCCAACTTGGCTGAGAAAGAATCAACTTCAATCATTTCTTTTTCTTCTATGATCTACAAAGTATTAACCACCCAAGGATTTAAGCTTAAGAGAGAAAACACTTTAGGGAAGGCTCCTGAGCTTTATACTATAAATAAAGAAGTTTTGAATAGCAAGGACAGAGTCATCGACTTACCATGGAAGAAGGAAGCTGAAAGTGAAAATATTGCCAAAAATGTCACCAATATTCTGGGCAACACTGGTCCAGAACAGTCTACACTGTCTACAAAATGGCTTGTGGATCACATTGCAAAAATCAACCAATAAATTGCAGAAGTTGATGCTGCAAGGAATGCACTGATACAAGCTAGAGACCATTTCATGATGCTACTTTTTTGCAAAAAGGGGGAGATGATGCTGATGTAGTGGGAGGAAGCTAAAGTTGGTGCAGAGGAAGCTGAAGTTGTTATGCAGGAAGCTGAATGGTGTTGCTGAACCTAAGCTATAAATGTTTGTTAAATGTTTTGATGGATTGATGTGGATATTTGTTGACAATGCTTTATTTCTATTCGTGTTTTGTATATAGTGGATGATGTGGGTATATATGTGCTCATATTTTTTCTCTAATCCTATGAATTGGTATATACATGGTTGCTTGTATGCCATCACAGGTTAAGGGGGAGCATGACCTTGAAATTGTTGATCACATATGTCGGACAACATTTGTGACAACACCATAAGTCAACTTTACTTTTTAACGAGTTTTGTGAAGAAAGGCAAAAATGGGGAGATTGTTAATGTTGGATTTGATGTTATGACATTTGACCCAACATATCTCCTGAGGTATTGATTTGAATGTATAAGAATGTTGGGACAAATGTTGTACAATATTCGAACCAACATTTTCAGAACTGATTTTGCCTTACTTCACGTAATGATTACTATGTGGTAAATATGACTTGGCAAGGTAAAAAGAAGTTGGTAAACACGTGTGAAGAACAAGTCAAGGCTACTGCTTTTCGTGAGGAACATGTCAAAGTTGTTAGAGGTTTTTGCTCCTTGATCGTCTCCAACAAAACCTACCAGCTGCCCACCTTTCCCTCAACCTCCACAACCGATCGATGAGTTTTTCAAAGAAGACTCTCTACTATAAATAGAGAGGCTACTACAGTGAATCAATATCCAGAATCAGAAAGCAAAAATACCAAGAGAGCTCTCGGAATTTCATCTCAGAAATCTGGATCACAAGTGTTGTCTGAGTGTGTTGACAACATTCTGTCCAACATTATAATTGCTGTATAGATTCTAGATTAGATTTGTATGGAGCGATTGTAATGAGAGGTTATCCATGTCTATTTCGTTAGATTTTTCAGGCAGAAGTCATCTGCGACATTAATTTTTAATTCCTTTTTGTTTTATATTGTAAAAATGTAAAGAAAGGAATTTGTACTGTTGTATATAATATATATATACAATACATTTGGTCATTGACCATCATAAGTTATATATATTAACTTATGAAAATTTAAACATTTATGTTCTTTAAATTCCGTTGTATTTAATCTTTAAAGTTACTGTTTTGCTGAGTGTTGTTACTGATGTCGGACGACATAATTGCCGACATTCGAAAACAGAATTGACATTCGATTTATTTCATCTCTTGTTTTTCTTTCCCATAGCGTTTGACACCCTTCATGATGTACTTTTATTTGGCACACAATTTTAGAATAAAAGACTTTTGAATCTTATGATCTAAAATAAGTCAAAAATATTTGTGTGGTTATAGATCATCTCGTTTTGCGTAAAAAGTAAAGCTTAAAGTTAAATTATTGATAAATAAAAAAATATATCATTCTTTTATGACATATTAAAAAGAAAAGTGCAGCATTCTTGTTAGGACAGAGGGAGTATATTTTATGTACATATTTTTTAAAATTAGTATGATATTAACGGCTAGCATTCATATTTCAAGAAGGTTGAGTGATACACTTAGTTGAAGGTCAAATTGTTTACCAAGAAGAATAGATATTGATTCCACTTAATACATGTTTTCCTCCGGCCTCTGATTTAGGTACCTTATGTAAAATTTACGCTAAAAAACGTTAAGAACTCATCGCTAATAAGTTGAGTTTACTCTTTTGCTGAATTGTCTCCTGAACTACCCAGCAGACTTATCAAATTGGCCGACTACAATATTTCACTAACTGAATTTTTTTTATTTTGTACCTCACACAACTAACATTAATTATGTGAAATTTTTTTATCTCATAATTTAGTGGATTCAAAATTTGTGAATAAAAATTGGGTCCGCCAATTTATAAAAATTTAAAAAATCTCACAGAATTATTGGACTATCTATTATGTCATGTATGAGATACATAACAAATCTTTTGGGAACACTACCAATTATGGAATAGGATAGGTAAGGGGCCAATTTATAATTTTAAACCTCATGGACCAATAAACTAAACGTAAAATTTCTTTGAAGTTTTAACTCCACCAGTTGATGTTGACAAGTGAAATCGGATTAATTGACCAATAAATTTATAAGATAATAAATGCATAAAGGAGTAAGAAGAAGAAAAAAAAGCTCCTATGTCTTTGAATTTATCTATTACTCTGTCGTTTCAAATATACGAATAGGCAAAGGACAAAGGAAGAAGGGGAAGGGCATGGGAATTTCCCAATTTTTATTCCTAATACACACTTCCCCCTATTCTAACTTTTCCCCCTGTCTGCTTTTGGCATTATTTTAAAAAATATTAGTACTACTACTATTTTTAAATGGGTTGATAAAAAAATATTATCATCCTTTTCGGACGTTATACTTCTTTCCCCGTTTGGACCCCTCTCACAACTTCTTGTCACAATTGTAATTGTGTAAAGTTTAGAATAGTTTGTTTTAGTCCCTTGAGTCTTTTAGTTGTCTGTTTATGTCTTTGCTATTTAGTTTCTTATTTAGTTAAAGTTAATTACATGTTAGTCCTTAATTCTGTTAGTCGAATTGGAGAAGTGTCCAGCTGATGTAATTAATTATTTCCTCCGTCTCAAATTAATTGTGAATTTTTTTAGTTTACACGTCCCTTAAGAAATATTAATTAGGAGGGACATTTGACTACTCTACTCTTATTTATGTCTAAGTTATAATCTCTCTATTAAATGTTTACTCTATTTATGTGTCATCTTCATTAATGACAAAGAGTAAAATGGAGAGGAATGTTAAAGTATACGTCACGTTGCAATACGGATAATTGAAAGAAGTTTGAGTTATTGTCTCAGTAGTTGCATGGTAGATCACTAGTATAGTTCCCTAGCCACGATTCTGCTATTTGCTGGAATAATCTAGGATGAATCTCCTCGATGGTTAGAAATAGAAAGAGTAACCGCCAAATCTGCCAAACCGTGCTGGATAGTCACCTATCACACGACTCAAACCCAACCTGTGGTGGATCCCGGGAGACAAAATCAAAATGCAACATCCTTTGCCCCATACTTTTAGTGTGTCGTTCCAGTAGTGTTTGTGAATTTATATGAGAGGGAATGAAAAAAGGTAAATAAAGACGAGGGGCGAGCCCAGTACTACCTATTCCCGAGAGGCGAAGACCACTCTTGGTAAAGCTCTTACTAAAAGAAGTGCAGTAGACCTATCAAACTGAAACATCTTAGTAGCTAAAGGAAGGGAAATCTGGACCCCTGAAAGCAAAAAAGGCTGACTCTTCCAATCCAACTCTATCGAAAGAGAAAAGAAGATGGGACTACGACTTGTGCTCTTTCTTTTTGTAGGTTGATGGACGACGGCTTCGTTCTGCGGCAGTTTTCAAGCTAGCACTTGTTTCCTTGGATAGATAGAGAGGGAGGGTAGATCTTTTGGTTTTTTCATATTGTCAAAGAGTTGAACAATGGACGAAGGCCCATCGGGATTGGGCATGGACGAGCCTCGACTGGGCCTCCCTTTCTTCTTCATCCCCGAAGAAAAAATAATTAATTATATTTTGAATTTTTAAATTGATAAATAATTTGAGACAATTATTTTCAGTAACCACGATAAATAATTTAAGACGAGGAAGACTATCATATGGAAGGATATCGAATACAATAAGCAATTTTCCCCTTTCTCTCTTCTTCCTTCTTTCCTCTTTCTATTTTTGCTTCGATTGTAACTAGATGAATTATCCTCTTGTTATACTTCTTCAATCTCACTTTCAGCTATAACTCCAAAAATATTTAAAACTAGCTTGAACTTAATTAATTTGAAACTCAAGGAAGAGGATTATCTTTAATTGAGCTATTACTCAGAAAGTTTCAAAGTACGCACTATAAGAAGAAAAATATTTGTCAACAATATTTTTATTGTCATATGTTGTTATTGTTGTCAAAAATATTTTTAGCAACAACAAAAATTATTGCATGTCGTTGCAATAATCTCGGATGCTAAAAGTTTTCACAACAAGTTATTTTTTTATTGTTATTTACATTATTTAGCAATAACATATTAAATTTTTATTGTCATTTATATTTTTAGCAACAATATATATATAATTACTAGAAAAAAACATACTTTCCATTTCCCGAGGTAGATTAAAATATAATTACTAGAAAAAACATACTTTCCATTTCAACTTAAACGACGACCCCATATTATAATTGAAAAGGTTAAACGGATTTTTTTTGTTCTTTCCACAAAATAAAGTTACAGAAATACAACATCTTCATCTTTAACATTTCTTCATTTGTACTTCACCATCGACCAAATTGCCCTTGTTTCCACCAACCCTTGTAGAACAACAAACCCTAATCCCCACCCAAAAAAAAGAAGCTAAATGGTAAAGAAAAAAGAAAATTAAGATGAAAAAAAATAAACGTCCAATTTTATCATAATTCACCATTACCTCCACGAGTCATTGCTTCAGCAATGGAGGCTAATTTCTGTAAGTTCAATTTCACGACAGTATCAGCAAAAAGACGTGTGTCTTCTTCAGTATTCCCTTCAGGCACATCAACAACGTACGATTCCAAAACAACGGTCCAGATTCTCCCATCACGTTCAAATCCATGTACACTAGTAACAGACCGATAATTCCTCAACCTATGTTCACCACCAATAATACTAAAACCCGTAACATACTTTACATCATCCAATATGTCAAGCCTTTCAGTACTTGTATTCGCAGGTAAACCCGAGATAACGGTAACATAGCGCGTGGAACCCACGACTGTAGAGAAGTTATCGTTAACTGAACAGCTTTTGATGAAGTGTTTGTATATTTGTGGTTTTTCGAAACGGCGTACGATAGACCAGACTACGTGTGGAGGCGCGTGGATGTGTTGTGCGAGTAGGGAAGAGGATTGGGATGAGTTGACTTGGTAAGTGTGGTACTCGGTTATGCTTGATTTTAGGTTATCGGATTCTTGTGGTGTCAAACCGGGTGGAAGGGTTAACTGATGGGTCGTGTTTGGTGATTCTTCTGGTTGTTGATGAACGTGGGTCGTTGAGCTCTCATATTGCTCCATTGAGTAAAGACAGAGAGAGATAGGGAAAGAGTGTAGATTATATTTTTTGTTTATATTGGTGAGGCATTTATGGAAAGGAGAAAGGTAAGCAAAATGGGAAAAAAAGTAAAGCGTTATTTTCCGGGGTAAGTTTTATTCTTATTTCAATAAGTGAATAATGGAAAAGATGCATGAAAAGACACTCCCTCCCCCAATTCCCCCGATTCATACGAAACATTTTTTTTTAGATAATTTAAAAAAGATTAACATAATTTTTTATTTAATAATAATTTAACTTTAAACTCTATTTTTACACTTAACGAGATAATCTATAACCACACAAATATTTTTGGTTTGTTTTAGACCACAAGATTCAAAAGTCTTTTTTTTTAATTCTTAAATTCCGTGTTCAGTCAAACTACATCATATAAATTGAAACGGAGAAAACATAATTATTGAAGTGTGTGATTAAAAGGTTAAATAATTTGAGAGAGCACCATTTCTTTTAATTATAATATATGACACGTCTCTCATGTGTCGGCTTGATTCTTTTTCATGAGACATACAAGTGAAAATTCTTCTTTTTTGTAATAGGTGGCGGTGAGCAGCGGTGGAATTATGATTTTCACTAACGGAATCCAAAATATAAAGAGTTAAATAGATGACGAAGTCAAGAAAATTTAATACTACTCTATATAAATATTTAACTTTTATATACAATATAATTTTTCGTCAAACTATGAGACTTGAACAGAAGACCTCTGACATACTCTAATAGGAGTATTATATTAATCTGTATGATTATCGCATCAACAATTGGCTTTCATATGACAGTGCAATTCCTCTAATATGCTACAAAGGGCAAATAAAAGCACTAAATTAAAGAAGTTTTAAATATTAAAAACGGATTAGTATTATAAACTATTTTGTCAAATTGTATTTTGGATGTATTATTAATGTTTATATAACTAGAAGTGTAAATTGTACCACTTGATATAAAGTGATAAATAAAACTTGCACTTGAAAGTTGTATCTTAGTTTGTATCTTAGCTGTGCCAAGTTGTATATTATAGATTGAGAGGCAAAATTCTTCTATAAGAAGTTTTGCCTTCTCATTTACAACACCAAGAACAAATGATAATATTGTTAAATATACATAATACACACACAATATACATGTGTATATTGTGTGTATTGCTCTCGGTTTCTCCCTCTCGGTTTTTCCTTATTACCGTATATAGAGTATATAATTTAGGTAATGTTTAGTCTCCTAGTTTAGGTAATGTTGTGGTGTAATTAGTATTGTACACTTACCATAATATTTGAATTACCATAATTGTATAGTTAGTATCCAAGTAGAATAAGATTTTAGGAGTAGAATAGGAATATGATTCTCCTATTATGAAAATATGTAAATTGTATAATAGCCTTTCAATTAATGAAAATAATCAAGGGGATTATTTCTTTTATGGTATCAAGAGACTAGGTCTTGCTTCCGCCTTTGCTCTCGGTTTTTGTGTCATTTCTCGGCCACAACTGCCCCGATTTCCATCCCCCTTCACCGGAATTCGTGATATTATTTACCTCCACTCTTCTCAAATTTCCTCTCCTCTCCCTTTGTTCTTTCGTTATGTCTAAGAACACTTTTCATCCTGCACTGATGGTTTCTAACATCAAGAACAACATCCCTATCGTTCTTGAGATGGAAAACGTCCAATATGCGACGTGAGTAGAATTATTTAAAATTCACGCTATCTCCCATCAAGTCATCCATCACATAATTCCTCCCGCTGCACATATTCCCGCAAAGGATCCTCAGTTATGGATTACTCTTGATGCTACCGTTCTCCAGTGGATTTATTCCACTATTTCGGTTGACCTCTTACAGACGATCATTGAGCCGGACACTACGGCTATGGCTACCTGGAATAGATTGCGTGACATACTCCAAGATAACTAACATTCACGTGTTGTCACACTCGAGCAGGAATTCTCTCAAGTTCGCATGGAAGAATTTCCTAACGTGTCTGCATATTGCAAGAAACTCAAGGAGTTGGCAGACCAACTCCGTAACGTTGGCACACCTGTGACAAATAATCGTCTGGTTCTACAATTGGTTGTCGGCCTTTCTGAGGCCTATAATGGCGTTGGGACTCTCATTCGTCAAAGCAATCCACGTCCCACTTTTTATCAAGCCCGCTCCATGCTTACTTTGAAAGAAGCCGGTTTGGCTAAAAAGGCGACTACTTGTAGTCATGATGACGTCCTCCACAAATTCTTCGGGTTTTGTTGATAATTCAGGCCAAAATCGTACTCATGGTGGCGGCAAAAATAATCTTAAGAATAATGGCAAAAACCGCGGGGGCAAACGTGGCGGTTCCGATATTGGTTCCGGTGGACAACATTTCGGCAGTGGGCCCCGTCCAGTCAACAGTAGGCCACCTTCCTACTGGTCCCGATCATGGGGCCCATGGCAGTGGGGCTGGGGCTGGGGTAGTGGGTCGTGGCCCAACAGTCCCTATTTTCCAGGTCCTTCCAACGGGCAGTGGGCTGGACAGCCCCAATTCAGGCCCAATAATCAGGCTTCTTCTTCTCGGTTCAGTACTGGGTTGGGGCAGCAGGGTGGACTACTTGAGCCTCAGCCCATACAAGCATTCTTGGCAGTGGGTCCCATACCTACTCACACCGACATTGAGTCTGCAATGCACACTATTGGGTTGATGCAATCGGATCCGAATTGGTACATGGACACCTGCGCGACTACACACACGACATCCGATCAAGGTACTCTCTCGTCTTATTACAATTTGAGCAACCCTCGTGGTATAATTGTTTGTAATGGTAACTCTATTCCAATTCAGGGTTATGGTCATAAAACTTTGTCTTCCCCAATCCACCCCTTATCTTGAAAAATATCTTACATGCCCCAAAATTGATTAAAAACTTAGTGTATGTCCGTAAATTCACCACTGATAATTCCGTTTCTGTTGAATTTGATCCTTTTGGTTTCTCTATGAAGGATTTCAAGATGGGGAGTCCTCTCATGAGGTGTGATAGTAGAGGATATCTTTATTCTATCACACCCGGTTCCGATCCATCGAGTCAAGCCTTTCCATCAGCGTTTGCAGCCCTTGCTTCTTCCTTATGGCATGCTCGTCTTGGTCATCCGGGGTCTTCTATTTTATCGTCATTAGATAAAAATAATTTTATTTCATGTAAGGGTACACATAGTACTCCAAATTGTCAGTCTTGCTCTTTAGAAAAAAATATTAGGTTGCCATTTGTAGACTCAAATTCTTATACTTTAATGCCATTTGATATTATTCACAGCGACTTATGGATGTCTCCTGTTCTTAGTTCAGTGGGTCATCGGTATTATGTTCTCTCTGTCGCGCCCTATTTTGACCTGCTCGGGTCAAAGCGGAGCACAGACGTATGGGTGATTTCTGGGTAAAAAGGATTGAGGAGTCGCCACCTAATTATCTTTTACGGTGAATTAGGACACCTAAATATTAAACTAAATGCTGCAATGTAAACTCCGTTTTTAAGGTCTCCGAAACTAGTGAGATTCTAGGTAAGGGTTCTTTATTATCCTAAAGGGAAGGGTTAGGCATCCTTTAAGATCCGCTAACTTGCGGTTATCCGGTCAAACTCAAGTTAATTATTGCTAGAAAAATGCATGTTTGAAGCATGAAGTTAAAAGATGTTTGCAAATAATTAATGAAAGAGATGCATTTTTGTACATGTATGCATTTGTGACAATAATAAGGAGAAAAACAATTCATTTGTAATGCCAAAGGAGTAATTTTGAAAATCATTTTTTAGTTGTACAATTAATAAAATGAATAGAAAATGATCAAAGTTTGTTTTGAAAATTTTAAATATGCATGACGAGCCTAAAATAAATAAACTAGCGACGGATTTCAAATCTTAAACTAACCTATGAATTAATCATAAGTTTGCCTATTCTAAGCATTTCAATAATTACATAAGTGCGATAAATAATATTACAATACAAAGCGGGATAAAAGCTGAATTAAAGAAAGAAATAAAATAAATAAACTCCGAGGAATAATTCGTCGTTATTTACTTTAATCCCTGCAAGCTGTCAAAAACAAACGGTTAGAAACAGTTAAATACAAATAACTCCATATCCGCATTCAAAACAGTGAATGTTTTGATCACGGAGGGCTCAGACTTAAATTTTGAAAAGAACATTCCAATCACGTCGTGGCTGCAAACATATGACTAATGTGGTTATTTTGATTGTCTCGCCTACTAAACGTGTTGGTCTCTCGGGTGAAATAGAAAAGATCACTATAATCACGTCGTGGCTGCGAATATATAACTTGTTGGTTATTTTAGTCACCTCGCCTACTAAACATGTTGATCTTGGAAAAAGGTTTAAGCCTCATCATTGCCCAGAAGTTATATTTCCGTCTTTACAACTGTGGGGGCCTCAAAATCGACGGATATTTTTCATCGGCCAGTGTAGTATCGTGTTCAAATTAGTAAAATAATACCACAACAGTAAAATCGAAATATTGTAGTTGTCCAAAGCAGTTTTAAACCAGCTATTTTCAGCCGAGAAAAACAGCAGCAATTGGGTTTTAAAAAATAACGCAGCAGTGGACTTGAAAAGCAGCAGTGGGCTGTCCACAGCAGCCTTAAAGCAGCTATTTTTCAGCCAAGAAAACACCAGCAGTTTGGGCTAAAAATGCAGCAGTGATAAGACATCAAATATGCTCAAAATGTAGCAGTAAAATATTTCCGAAAAGAAGTGTAAATGGTCCAGATTGCAGCAGCTGTGCGCGGCAAACGCAAAGATCGTAATAATGGCTCAAAAGTGCAAGATGTCGGCCCAAGTATTGCAAAGAAATCAAACAAAGGGTAGCAAGAAAGCAACATCAACAAAGAGCATATCCCAAATGGTAGGGAAGATATCAGCCTTCTCAAAGGCAGCAACAAGCACAGACTAAACATAGCATCAGTTTATAGTCTCGAATGCAGATAGCAATTGCTCATTTTGGAAAGTAGCAGCTCAATCAAAACAAACAGCTTCTTCAAAGTGTGTCATCACATTTCTCCAAAAGTCTTAATAGAAATATCAAAGCATAGCAACAGATCAGGATGCAGCCCTTGAACCATATCATTGTAGCCTCAGAATACTCAAGATTATGTGTAGTGGTTTGTGTAAACAAACATAGCATCAAGCTGGCTTAAATTTGACTAGAAAAATAACAGCTGTTTAATCCCAAAATACAGCAGAATAGCCCTTTGAGGTGCAATATCTTCTTCAACAAATGACTTAAGAACATTTCACATTTGAAACTCCCCAAGTCATACAGAGAAAAGAAAGATGACGGAGTTTACCTAACTTTAACAAACTAGCAACTTAGCAGAAACTTAGTAGTTAATCGTTAGAGTAGTTATCAGAGAGCAAAGACATAAGGGAAAGGTAAACTTAAAGACTAATCAAACTACACCTTAAATTTGAAAAATAAGAAGATAAAGGGGGCTACCACCATTCATTTCCGATGCCGCAACAAGATTCAAAAGGCTTCTTGAACCTTAGGCATGGCAGGCTATCGAAGAAGGCTAAACCCAACCCGAAGCTTGTCTTCGCTTTCAACCGGCATAACAAGATAATAGGACAGTTCTGACAAGGCAACTATGAAAGAAAACATTCGGCCATAACATAGAATGCAGACATGGGCAGTAATATAACACGCCACAAACTAGTTCAAATACGCACAATATGTTAATACATATATCATTCAACAACTTAGTAAATATAGCATGATATAAGATAACTTAAAAGACTTTTCATGATGCTATGGAGACACTTAACACCTAATCATATAGGGAAAATGCATGACTAATTCAGTAGGCATTAATAGGATGAAAAGGATGAGCCAAATAGCCATTTAGGGGAACTGGAGAATACCAACATAGCCGGAGTGGACCATTTCTAACACACCAGACTTAATCAGCTTGTAAAAAAAAAGAATAGGAATTCTCTCATGGACAGATCCAAAACAAGGAGAATAATACATACATGTTTACTACATGAGGCAAGGACATTTCTTTTCCCTAAGTGAGACATGTTCAAATCACTTATTAAACCATTTCTACTTGAGCAGTTTTAACATCAGACTATTCCTTATACATGTTTACTACATGAAACAATATTATAAGTCAAAGTATGAAATGCAAACAAAGGCTATAACTTAACACGGCACAGGCTAGTTTCAAATAGTGCAAAATGCTAATGAAACGCCATCTAGACAACTCAATAGATAGGGCATGACACAAGATGACTTAGGAGGTGTATCAATCTAACATGGATGCATTCCAAAATCTAAACAAAACAAGGCAAGAGTGACCAATTCAGCAAACATATGAGACATTGAGATGGTCAAATAATCATTCAAAATGTAATATTTTAAATAAGCAGGATCATTTAGGTTAATCTTAAACACATAGGACCATGTTCACGTTATACATTAGGCATAATGACACTTTAAAGCCAAGCACAATGCGGCTAAGATGGTTATTAAACAGGTTGCAAGTTAAGTAACTAGCATTCTTCAGCTAACAAACAACTAATACCTACTGAACTAGTTGCAAGCATATTTCAGTAAATCATATTAAACATACACCTAGTTGACAACTTAATGAACAAAATAAACTTAAATTAGCCAGAACATGCTTAAACAGACAGTGATGCCAACCAAATATAACTAACAGACGATTAATTAAAAGCAAACACACAAAAATAAAATTTGATAGGAATTCGAGTTTACTGACCTTCTCCGGGCAGCGAGGCGTGTTTCGAATCGTCGAGTCCGCTCGGAGAAGTGTGTTTAGGAGATTTAACAGAATGTTTTGTGGTTGTGTCGAGCAAGAACTGAGAATAAAAAAAAAGATTTCGAGAATAGAAGCTGTTTTTTTGTGAAAAACCCGATGGATCGATTCTTTGCAATAGCTTTAAAACAGAGGGTTTTCTTTGTTGTCTCAACCCCCCCTTTTCAACAACCCACAAAGGGTTTTATTTATAGTCCCAAATGAGATCCCAACAGCTAGAATTTGAAATTCGAATTTCGAATTCAAAGGAAAAAAAAGAAAAGAAAAAGTGACGGTTTTCTCTCTTTATTTCGGAAACCGAGATGATGAGGATGAGGTACGGGGTTTATGTTCTTACCCAACGAGTTCTTGAAGGTTATCCAGAGGCACACTGCGGCATGCATGGTCGATTTGACCCGGACGAGCTGTTCAAAGCTCTGTGCTTGCAGAAAAGGGAAAAGGGGACTGGGGTGATGCGAAGGCTTGATGGTGGCAGTGGTGTTGGTGTTTATCCGGCGGTTTGGAGGTGGAGCCGGCGAAGGACCGCCGGATTTTCGGGAGGGTCGTCTGGTTTTTGGCGTCGCTGGTTTTGGGATTTGGTTTGGGCGAACTGGATTTTGGCTTGTGTTTTGGACGATGGGGGGGGTTTAATTTGGGTTTGGGGGGGTTCGGTTGGGGGAGTTGGGCTCGCGGGTAGGCTGTTGGGAATTGGGCTGTTGAGGGACGAGATTGGGTAAATAAAAGATAGGGTTTGGGCCAAAAATGGGGGGATTGGGCTGTAATTTGTGGGTTGGGTAATGAAATGGGTTAGAAATTGTTTTGGGTTTAAAAAAAATATAAAAGGGGTTTAATATTAAAAAAAATATTTTTGTTTTGTAGAAGATGTGAATTATTTAAAATAAAATAACGATGCGATAATAATAAAATATTTGTGAAATGTTTAATGCTTAATAAAAAATGGAAATGCGATGCAATTTTGCGAGAATAAAATAACATAGAATTTTCGGATAAAACTTATGATTATGATAAAAATGCAAATGATAGTAAAAAAATACGAATAATAATAATATATATTTATATATATATATATATATATATATATATATATATATATATATATATGCATGTATGTAAATAGATTAAAATTGTTTTTGAGGTGTTAAAATATTTAAAATTGCAAATAATTTGGAAAAGACGGGACAAAATTGGGTGTCAACACTCTCTATGGATGATTATTCTAAATTTGTATGGACTTTTCCGATAGCAAAGAAATCTCAAGTTTTCTCCATCTTTCTAAAATTTAGATCATTCATTAGAACCCAATTCGAACGGAAAATAAAAAATATTCAGTGTGATAATGACAAAGAATATGACAATAGGGTGTTTCGAAAATTCTGTGTTATAGATCAATTTTCATTTTTCTTGTCCTCACACGTCTTCACAAAATGGGAAAGCCGAACGCAAAATTCATTTCATAAATAACATTGTCCGCACTATATTAATTCATGCTTCCGTACCCTCATATTTTTGGCATCATGCTCTTAAAATGACTACATATCTCCTTAACATAATTCCTTCCAAAGGTCTGACATATTCTTCCCCCTTCAAATTTTATATAATAAGACTCCTTCTTATTCTCATCTTCAAATTTTTGGGTGCTTGTATTATCCGTTATTCCCGTCTACCACAATTAACAAACTTCAGGCCCGGTCTACTCCATGTGTGTTTTTGGGTTTTCCGTCTACTCATCGTGATTACAAATGCTTTGATTTATCCTCCAATAAAATCATCATTAATCGCCATTTAATTTTTGATGAAACCCAATTTCCATTTGCCTACATTCTGTTATATAATTCCTTATTCATCTACCGTCGTGGTTCGTCCTTGGCCTACATTATGTTATATGTGGATGATATCATTTTGACTGCCTCTTCCGATGCCTTACGCCAGTCTATCATGGCCATGCTCAGCTCTGAGTTTGCTATGAAAGACTTAGGGCCCTTGAGTTACTTTTGGGGATTGCAGTCAAGCGTCATTCAGATGATTTGTTCTTGTCTCAACGAAAGTATGCAACTGAGATCATCGAGAGGGCTGGGATGTCATCTTGTAAGTCCACTTCCACTCCAGTTGATACGAAGCCCAATCTTAGTGTCGTAGTCGACGCACCTTACGAGGATCCGACCCGCTATCGCAGTCTTGTAGGGGCCCTTCAGTATCTTACTTTTACGAGATCAGATATTACGTATGTCGTCCAGCAGGTGTGTTTATTCATGCATGATCCCATAATTGAGCACATGAATGCAATCAAGCGCATCATTCGGTATATTCAGGGTACACTGGACTATGTCTTGCATTTATATCCTTCCTCGCCATCCACACTTGTCTTATACACAGACGCTGATTGGGGTGGTTGTCCAGACACCAGACGGTCGACGTCGGGCTATTGTATGTTCCTTAGCAACAACTTGGTCTCCTAGTCTGCGAAGCGTCAGGCGACTCTATCCCGCTCAAGTGCAGAGGCAGAATATCGAGGGGTAGCTAATGTGGTCTCAGAATCATATTGGTTATGTAACTTACTTTTAGAGCTTCATTGTCCCATTCAGAAGGCGACCTTAGTGTATTGTGATAATATTAGTGTCATCTACCTGTCAGGTAATCCGGTTCAACACCAACGCACTAAGCATATCGAGATGGACATTCACTTTGTCCGTGAAAAGGTTGCTCGAGGACAGGTGCGCGTATGTCATGTCCCGTCAAGATATCAAGTTGCAGACATCTTTACAAAGGGTCTTCCCTCGGTACTCTTTGAAGATTTTAGGGACAGTCTCAGCGTTCGAAGACCGCCCGCTATGACTGCGAGAGTGTGTTAAACAGAGCAATATACCCGTGATATACACCCAATATACAGCAGTGTATATCATGGGCAATGCAGTGGTATTTGGCAGTGGGCCTTCCAGCAGGCCAGACCCAGCAGTATGGCTGAGGCCCAGCACGGTATAGTGGCTACTAGGCAATGTAAGAATATTGTATATTAGGAAAGTATATTTGTAGTATATTGTAGTGTATTTGTTACCTAAATTAGGATTATACACTTACCATAATTGTAGAGTTAGAATTATGGTAGAATAAGATTTTAGGAATAGAATACGAATAGGATTCTCTTATTTTGTAACTTGTATATATACTTTCTCAATTAATGAAAATAATCAAGGGGATTATTTCTTTCAATGATGATGTAGGATTAATATTTCTCCATTTCAATTATGTATAGGTTCTTGATCCTGGGGCAAATTTAGTGAATAGGCTACAGATTCATCTGAACCCAATTATAACTTTGGCTTACATCCCTATATATGTTTAAAGGACATAAATAAGTATGAATAATAGATTGCGAGCCCAAAACTGGATAGGATGTGGTGGAATTCCGAACCTGAACCCATAAAATTCAATCCCGCATCGGCCTCTGTCTTGATTAGTTCAATTTTGTTATCAGACTTCCAAGAAACATACTACTATGAAAGCCAACTGTGGGGTTCCAGCCCATACACATATTTGAAGAATTGGCACACCATCTTTGAAGAATTGACACTCTCATCCTATAAATAGGGAGCCCTCAATCAGTTTAAAACACACCAAAACATAGACAGAAAAGAAGAGTGAGGCATCACATACAAGAAATAGTCTTTGAGGAACACTAAAGAGTGTGAGCAATATTTTAGTGTGGTAGGAAAATCAAAAGAGGGTTATTTCTTTTGAGTGTGTAGTTTTATTTTGAGTATTTATACTCGTGACTACACATTGTAGAATTCTTCATTATAGTGATATCAGTTGCTTCTCTCGGCCTGTGGTTTTTTTTCTTATTTAGAAGGGTTTCCACGTAAAATTTTCGGTATCATTATTGCTTTTATGTTATTTTGCTAATATACAATGTGGATATTATTTTAGAGGGTGGATATTATTTTTGGGTAGGTACAGTAATTAAAGTGTCCAATATTTATTTCCGCTGATCATTTACATAGAAGTAAAATTTACTGACAAATTCTCAATACAAACAACACTTGAATCAAGAGACTGAAAATGTAACAGACTCTGGGAACAGTTTTCATGTGTTCGTTTTTCTGCAGCAAGAATAAAAGAAAAGGTAATCAATCACAGGCTTGACTACAAACTTCGCATTTGACAATTACTTAATTCTGATTTTATTTGGTTAATATGCTACATTTTGTCATTGAAGTTAGACTTTGAATGAACTTCAGTTATTGCTAGTCTGACCTTTTGAGTTCTACACATGTCATAATAGGTTGCTAGTCTGACCTCAATTATTAAAGTCAAAAACAAAAGGAGCAACAATATTCAAGAACACTCAAAGACTACTTGACTATTTTTGACCAAATGTCATGTTTCAATTATTTGGAATGGAGAGATATACCAATCTCTTTGATTTTTGATCCATCATCTTGTCATTCCTGGCATTGTCAAAAAATGAATAAACACTCAAAGCGGAGCAGATAATAATCACTGGAAAATATTGTGATAATAGATTCCTATTGTATATTTGTATCATAACAGAGGTTGGCTCAAAAAAAATTCCTTCTTAATCCTGAAAAAATGGTACTACTGCAAAATTGTCCAGCTGAAATATTAAAGGAACTACAGGTCATTCCAATGGGAAATTTGTTTAATTAGTTCGCCAAAACCATTGAGCAATTAATCCAAACTAGACCTAATCATCTCATATGCCAAGAAGCAAGCAGCATTTGCTGGGATGCTACGCGCTATAGCAGGTCCAAACCCTTTGTAAAGGCCTTTGACACCTTCTGATGCCAAAATCTTTCGAAAAGCAGCAAAAGAGCCGGAGTATTTCGGGTTTCTATAATCATCAACCTGAATTACACTCTTAATGACATCTGTTGGATACACTGCAAACCAGACTGAACCACCAGCCAAGCCTCCAGCGACTATAAGAGAACCCCTTCCTAGCCCAGAAGTATCCATTCCTCCTGCAAAGTACTGCTTTAACGCTTCGTATACACCAAACATAACAGCATTTCCCGGTACTTCTCGTGCCAGGGTGGGGCCCAAACCCTTGAAGAGACCCCTCACGCCTCCTTCGGAACGAAGAACATGTCTTGCAACATCCATTGGCCCTGCATACTTTATGGCCACAGAAGCTGATCCTGCACTTGCCAATGCACTATGTGCTTGCAATCTGCACTCAAAATTTGAGAATCCAACAGTTAATTTGCTAAAATTCCATGAAAGAATGCAAATAGTTTTTACAAGTTGTGTTAGGACCATTAGACCACCAAATCACATAGTAAAACAGTCCACTGGAGAATACATGTTACATGTACACTCCACTTTGGAGAAAAGAAAAGCAGAAACATGAGGCCCTATTCCAACCTGCCAACTTGACTGTTGATAATTATGAAGGGGCTGAGGAAAATATACAAACACTTGAAAAGATTCAGTCTCAAAGCGGTACTAAAGATTAGGCAGAAGAAGAACTAGAACTAGAATTATTCGCCCCTCTCCTTGTACCAAGAAGCAAGTTCAGACCATAAGGATAATGGACTCGTCTATTATAAGTTATTAGTTTACAGAGCTATCTCAGATATCTCGAGTAAGGAGAGATGCTAATCCCTCTGCACCAAAATATTTTTTCCATCTATAGTCTTATCCAAAATTTTTGAATCTATCGTAGTGAACTTATGTGGATTCAGGATGCAGTATTTGCAAACAGGCGCACCACTAGCTCTACTATGAATTTACCATTACTCTTCATTTTCAGAGATTAGTGAACTTTGACTAACACCTTAAAATGTACTCTACTTTATTTTACCATATTGTATGAGGTCAATTGTAACTTATAGTAGTACGTATAGTTTCTAAATAACTACTACTGTATTTTATTTACAAATAATTTAATTTAGTTCAATTTAACACCAAATATCAGTCAAATTAACTCAAACATATTGGGACAGAGGGAGTATTATATTTCTGAATTTGTTGGATCAACGAGCATACCTGCATTTTATGAGCTCAGTCGGACATGCAAGAAATGATGCGGCAGTTCCAGCAACAGCCCCACAAAAGATTTGCTGCTTGACAGTAAGAGGCGCTCCAGGTTCAGACCTTAACAATGCCTCCGTTTGACCTCTAACTGTGAAAAGCAAAGCGTTGAAGGCTGCTACAGTGGCAAGTGGAGCTCCCATGCCTTTGTATAAACCCCTTGGACCTTCAGAAGCCACTGTTTTCCTCACAGCATCTATGGCACCTGCATATTTTGGAGGTTCCCCTGGAAGTGGAGTAGGCTGGCTTTGGAGCTTCACTTTTATGGTATCAAAAGGGTGGCCGACTATCAATTGTGCTGCTCCTCCAACAGTACCAGCGGTTAAATCTTTCGCTATATCCATCTGCAACATTATGAAATAAAGCACAAAAATTAAGGAACAACCTGTATCTTCAAGTGCAGCATTATTGTTTGGTACAGAATAGAGCTGAGACAGATGCCATATAACTTTCTCAAATTGATAGGGAAGGTAAAAGTACTTATCTGAAGAAGATTAATATCACTTGTATAGAAATCCTCAATTTTACTATCTGATATAATATAAGTATTTTGTGATTGTTTTGCTAATAACAATTACAGATATTGCTATTGACACCAGGTGGTGGTTTTACAAAATGCCAAATTCGTTAGGACAAATAAAGATCCAAGTTCTGTCCTCTAGTTAATGTTAGATTGCTTAACAGACACAGCTCGAAATACAATTTTATAATAATAGACACATTATAATGTTATACCAGTACCGTATTTGCAAGTCGTTTTTCAACTTCTTCATTAGTTTTCGTACACCAAATCATAATATGCTGAAGCATGTTTTTTCCTAATGAAATTCTTGTCTAATTTGCTTCTTTTAACGGTATCAGTAAGGGTTAAACCTGACACTTTTGGGGATAGTGAACGTACACTAGTGGTATCAGAGAGAAAATTAAATACTCTATTACTTCTTAGAGGTTATGAGCAATGATAAGAAGTTAGAATAAAACAGGTTCTGCAGGATGTAAACATCAGTTTAAACAAATTAAAGATTTCATTTACGAAGAACCACTCTTTTCTTCTGAATTGCATCTTTGAGCATATTTCAAAGTGCATCATGATTCATCAAGAACTGGAAAGTGAGAGGAATACTTCAAAGGTCTTCATGAAGTAGCTCTTCATGATATTAAGAATTTATTCAAGATCTTAATGATTAGATCTATTCAAACCAAATAAGTGCTTAGATTTTAATGGTAACAAATGCACTTAATGGCCTAAAGTCTGAACCATTCAGATTCAACCTCCATTAAGCGCAAAACAAATGAGGCCTTAGCCTTCCTATGCATTATTTGGTTAGTAAGAATGGGTCAAACTAATTTCTTATCATTTTGAAAAGGAATAATTATATCACATAGCTAACTCTAGGACATATTAACCTTTAGTAACTATTGTTTAATTAAATTACAAAGCATAACTACAATGTGTATTTTAATTACCTATCATAGCAACATATATATTTAAAGTAGAATACTCTATTTTTATTATTTTTTTATCTTGACTGAGAATCTGCTTCTACTCTCAGCTGCCGCCGGAGCTCCGGCCTCCAACCAACAACAACACACCACTGCTCCCTCCGTTCCCTTCTCCTTCTACTCCCTCCGTCATCCGCGCCCCACTGCTCCAACGAGGAACTCCAGCTCTGGTGAACCAGAGCAGCCAACAACCACAAACGACGGCCAACACCACCACAACCATCCCACTGTTTCTCACCGACACCACTACTCCTTTTGTTTTCACCTCTTCACTCTACTACGCCGTCAACTACCATCACTGCCAGCCCTCGCCGGAGAGGGCGTCTCCGGCGAACCACAACAACAACACCACAATGCCACTACCCATTCCCTCTTCCCATCTACGTTTACTACTCTTTCTCTCTCCATTCACTGTTACGCCGCCACAAGACTAGATCTGAAAAAAACCCGTCGCAATGGACTCCGTTGTGACCCAGATCTGTTATGCCGCAAAGAAACCGATGTCGGCGCCTCCATATTTGATAGCAATGGACTCCGTCGTGACCCACTTCCTGTCGGAGCTCTAGATCTAAGCTTCCACTGCCCGCAAGAGCATTTTATTTAGTGTATTGGTTATTTTTTTGTACTCATTATTTGAGTTTATTTGTTAAATTTTTAGATTATATTCAATTTGTTATTTTTTTTGTATTCAGTATTTAAGTGTATTTGTTAAATTTTTAGTGTATCTATTTTTTTGTATTCAGTTTTTTAGTGTATCTATTACAGCTAAATCTATTTTTTTGTATTTATGTTATTTGAATACAATCGAATTTAAAATACAATAAGTTGAATACAATATTTTTTTGGTATTTATGTTGTTTGAATACAACCGATTTTCAAAATACAATGTAAAAGTAGCTACAAATGAATACAATTGAGTTGAATATATTTGACGTGAATACAACTGAGCTGAATACATCTGACTTGAATACAATGAAAAGAATTTTGAATACATTTTTATAGCGAGACCGTTTTATGAATATAGCGAGGCTGTTTTATCAATACAGCGAAAAAAGTAGTTATATCATGCAAATATTGAAACTATAGCTATGCCAAATTTAAAACACCTAAACTATAATTATTTGTGTAAGTTTCACTTCCGATTTAAACAAAATCGTTGTAAACAAGTATTGCAATCCCTAATTTAATTCGTATTGCTACCACGGACAGATTTAAGGAAATTATTTAAAAGAAAAAAACCTGGATGAATTATTATCTCGCATCTCTACTATCAAAGCAGTATATGGTATTAACTACAATACAAATTTTTAAGGACAAATTTAGATTTGAAAATAAAGAAAAAATAGCTTAGATACCAACCAAATCAAATCTCAATTGTTATTTCTCAAGACCTTTGGCTGCAATCTGAAATTCCCAGATAGCCAGCATAACAATGAGTGACTTATTCAGATCAAATAAAACCTTAAAGAATTAATTATAAGGAAAATAGTAGTTAATGGAACGATAATGAATTAAGAAAAAAAAAGGAACAAATCAGCCTCAAAGCAGCTCGGGCCTCGGAGATATGTATGGTTAAATCTCCTTCACTAAAAAATTGAACTGCTTATATAGGTTTATGTTAAGAGTTACGCGCCCTATAAGCTAGCTTTTGGATTGAGTTAGGCCCAAAATCTATTTTTACCGCTTTTGGATTGAGTTAGGCCCAAGATTCATTCTTTACATGGTATTAGAGCCAAATCCATTCCAATTCGTTGTCCAGCGATGTTGGGCCCCCAAATTATATTATCCACATTACAGTTAACAAGTTATGAGCGTGCGGGAAGTATTAAGAGTCTCAAATCAGATATGTAATTGGAACATGAACTCCTTATATATATTTGAACAATCATCACCATACAAGTTAGCTTTTGAGTTGAGTTAGGCTCAAAATTCATTCTTTAACGTTTAAAAAAAGTATATATATATATATATATATATATATATATATATATATATATATTGAATTCCTTTTAGTAATTTCTAATTATTTTTTTTTGGGAAGTTTGAACCCTGAAGAATGGGTAAAACAGAGCATTAGTGCTTAGGATTTCTCAAAACTGAGACAATAAATCTACAAGCTTTATTCTATTCTATTCTATCACAATCACATAATAGAGAAAATAAAACGGGGATCTAGTTAATATGTAGAGCAATATAATCGTACCTGTGAGAAAGACAGACAAGATTGAAGCAGATATGAGAATTTGAGTTCATAAGACATACATACATACATACATTGGCTCACTCGCTTAAAATGTATAGTTTGAATTGAATGAATTACCTACTTTCTTTGATTGCTTACGTATTTCGACTAAAAAGAAGAAAAAAAAGATGTTATTTCGGGCAAACAAGGAATTACGTACTGAAATAGCAGAGCCCAAGTGCCCCTTGAATTAGAATGCTCTCACTTTAATGGCTTACTTTTTTTTAATACTCCATATAGAGTCCTAGCGTGCATGGAGTGCTTCACAAATTACTTGACGGAAGGTGGCGGATCTAAGTGTTCGATCGAATTTAAAAAATTTGGCTAAAAAATTGTATATATATTAATATAAATTTATTAAATAGGTATATATTAAATTTCAAATCCAATAAATTAAATGAGCAATGGTATCTAATTCATAAATTTTTAGATTCTCAAAATATTTGATGGCTTTTGATAGTGTTATATATATCATCACATTTCTATTAATTATAAAACTAGTGACCACATGTTATTTTGAATAAAAAGGAGTCTAAAAATATTAATTTATAAAAGTATCATTTTAAAAAAGACTAAAAAAGTCGTACAAATTAAAAATACCTTTTTGGGAAAAATTCCAAATTTAACTGTTAAAGAAGTAACTTTTAGTTAATTTTGCACCATTAGAAGTTTGATAAAAATACCCTTGAAACACTTTTGCCTTTTATTTTCAATTCAGCAAAAGAAATATTTGTTTGATACTCATTTTTAACGTTCACATAAGTTGACACATATCACGTGCGTAAAAAAAACATATCACGAGCGTGTCATTCAAAACTTCTCTTTATAAATAATTGCAAAGCGTGGAAAACTATGTTAAGAAAAAAAATTGGGTTAAGGAATTAGCAAAACTATTGACACCAAGCTTAAATTTTCTCAAAATCCATTTTATAGTCCTAAATTAATTCCAATCTATTTCTAGTCTTCTTTTTAAGTTATTGACAACTGTTTGTCTTTATTTTCATCAATATCTTAATTGTCACTATTTTTTGTTATTTTGTTTGTTTCTCTTAATTTTAATTTCTTTTTTTCTTTAGTTTATCTTCTTCATTTTTTTTATCTTTCTTTATTTTTATCTTTCTCTTTATTTTGGAAAGATAAAAATAAAATACAAAAATGAAAATATTAAATAAATATTTTAGATTAATAAAATATAAAAAATAATTATATGATTGGATTACAACAAAAAATAATATAAGAAACATACTCAAATTTTTTGTATTTATTTTTATAATTTGCTAAATATGATATAAAAAAAATACCAAAATTAAGCTTAAGCTCTATTTGTTTGATTTCCTTAATAATTTTTTATTATATATTAAATAGAAGCGTGGTAAAAGTATTAATAAACTAAACATTTCAAAAATTTGAACCTTCTCTGGTAATGTAATAGTTTATCAATGGTATTGTTTTTGTACAACTCAAACCTCCAAAAACCAAAACCCTAATCTCTCTTCTTGCAACCCTTACATCACATTACCACACATTTTCTCTATCTCTTTTTTTATGAGCATATGTATAGAAATTGTATCGTTGTAGTATGAAATATGTATCATTATTGTATATGTATAAAAAATGTATCATTGATGTATAAAATATGTACTCCTACAGTATGTGTATAGAAATTGTATCATTGTTGTATAAATATGTATCAATACTGTATATGTATAGTAATTATATCATTGTTGTATAAAATATGTATCAATATTGTATATGTATAGAAACTATATCATTAATGTATAGAATATGTATCCCTATAGTAAGTGTATAGAAATTATATCATTATTGTATAGAATATGTATAAATATTGTATATGTATAGATATCCCTACAGTATGTGTATAGAAATTGTATCATTGTTGTATAAAATATGTATCAATATTGTATATATATAGGAACTTTATCATTGATGTATAGAATATGTATACTTACAGTAGTAAATGTAGGGGAAATGTGTCATTATTGTATAATTTATGTATAATCAATGTATAATCAGCGTACAATATGTACACACTAATGATACACATATTATTCTCTATTTATACACAGGCAAGGATTATCGAAAAAACTAAGACCATCGAAAAAAAATTCCGGCCAGATCTATACCAAACAACCATAGAAAAAGAATCGATGATGAAGATTCAGCAACAACTTCATACACAGGCAACGTTTTCAGATCTGTAACTTATCCAAAGAAGAAAAATTGTGCGAAGAAGAGAGAAAGGAAACAATGGTGTTGGGGGTGTTGTGGTCGTCGGTGTGGTGGTGGCTACGTCGAAGAGGTGGGTTTCGTCGGAGATCTGGTCGGCGTCGTTGGGGACAGTGGTATATCATTATACACACACAAATGATACATATATTATACAGTTATTATACACTGTTATTAAAGAAAAATTGAAGACCGCCGAAAAAGTTTATCCGCATAGATTTGTACCAAACAACCATAAATCTAATGATTTCATGGAGTTTACATGAATTCCAGCGATTAACTGTGCACCGACGGATTTAGAAACATCTTCATCAAGATCTAATAGCTCTGGCAGCTTGCCGGATAGGATAGATCTGAAGCCTTACAACACTTATGAATCGAGATCTAGCTCCGATAGCTTTACTGCAATTACTGTAGAATTGTATTAATCTCCTTTGGGGAGCCTTTCTCATTAATATAAATATATATAGTGTACAATGGGGAATTCTAATACAATAAGGATCATATATCTATCATAATTATACATCATTAAATATTACATAATATATGACATATATTCTAATTATGGTAATGATGTACACGGTTAATACACCCCTCAGTCTGAGCGGGAGGAGGCCGGACGCTAAGACTAGATCTGAAGTCGAGGAAGAGCTGTCTATGAAGGCCTTTCGTGAATATATCTGCATACTGATATGAAGAAGGCACATGCAATACCTTAACATGACCGAGAGCAACCTTCTCACGAACAAAGTGGATATCTATCTTAATATGTTTGGTTCAATGATGCTGAACCGGATTATGAGATAAATATATGGCGGATATTTTATCACAATACACCATAGACGCCTTACGCACGGGACACTGAAGCTCCAAAAGAAGATTTCGGAGCCAACAGATCTCAGCAACAACATTAGCAACGCCTGTGTGCTCTACTTCTGAACTCGAACGGAATAATGTGGCTTGTCTCTTGGCAAACCAAGAAATGAGATTATCCCCTAATAACACACAGTAGCCTGAGGTGGAGCGTCGCATGCCCGGACATCCTGCCCAGCAATGCTTTTCTTGCCCTTTAGGCAAACACGTTCGCCTCCATTTTCAGTCTTCTTTAAGTGTTACGTTTTCTCCGTTTGATGTTGTTCATGCATATTTATGGACATCTCCTGTCATTAGTTCACTGGGTCATAAATTTTACCTTGTGTTATTAGATGACTTTTCTCACTTTCTCTAAATTTACCCTCTAAAATTCAAGTCTGAAGTTTTTACCAAGTTTCTTGAGTTTCATAACTTTATCAAAACACAATTTGAAAATTCCATCAAATCATTACAATGTGAAAACAATCGTGAGTTTAATAATTCTGCGTTTCATAATTTTTGCACCAATAATGGCATGGTCTTCCGTTTCTCCTGTCCCCACACCTCACCTCAAAACGGAAAAGCCGAACGAATCATATGTACTATCAACAACATGGTTCGTACCATTCTTTTTCATGCCTCTCTCTCCCCGTCGTTTTGGGTCTATGTAGTCAAAATGGTAGAATACATCCTTAGTATTTTACCTACCAGTACTCTTCATAGCAAAAGCCCCATCGAAATTCTTTATCGTCGGATCCCTTCCTATGATCACCTTAGAATTTTCGGTTGTCTGTGCTACCCAAATCTTTCCTCCATTGCTCCTCATAAATTAGCATCTCGTACCACCTCGTGTGTCTTCTTAGGGTTCCCACCCAATCATAGGGGTATTTGTGTTATAATTTATCTCCCGTAAGATCATCGTGTCCCGCCATGTCACATTTAACGAGGCAATCTTCCCATTCACTAATCTCCAAAAATTCCGGACTACCGATTACACGTTTCTCGAGGAGCCTTTCTCATTAATACAAATATATATAGTGGACAATGAGAAATCCTAATACAATAAGGACCTTATATCTACCATAATTATACATCACTAAATATTACATAATATAAACATATATTCTAATTATGGTAATGATGTACACGGTTAATACTTACGAATCCAAGCTGAATGAAGTTACATTTCAAGTTTTCTCTTGAAATACTATTTTTTCAACATTCTGGAAATCCTATCCTGTTTAACATTATCATTTTCTTACAAGTATTCAAAGTTGTTAGCATCTGTGCTTTTTTATGGACTGCCTGAGCGCGTCTTTTGTTTTGTTATGGGATTAATATGGCTTATATGAAGAGAGTAGTTCTGCTTTAGTTTCCGAAACTGCTCACATTGTGAGAAAGTGATGCAACAAAGAGGGTTAAAATTGTCATTAGATTGATCCAAATGATCAATTCTGATACTTTATATAAAGTAGTGTTAAATTTATTTTCTTTTTGGCATAAAAGGTGACGTGGTGTCCTTTTCGCAAAACAATTTAATGCCAGTTCCCAAACTATGACCCAATGAATTGAACCAAGCAACGACTCTGTTTAGATTAGTTGATTATGAATAGCTAGTAAGTATTTTTAAATATTAATATTAGTCTTATAATAAGCAATTAGTATATGAATAAAAGTACTGAAAGCTTGAACTGATAATAAACGATTGATAAAATATTGTCGATAAGCTATTTTTTTAGAATACCTTTAAGTTTTACAAACAAATTCAAAAGTATTTTTGTATGGAAAATGATGAATGACAAATGTGGAATATATGTAGAGCAAGTTATGAATTTTATTTTGAAAAAATAATATGAGAATAAAAAAAAGATAGTAAATATTTAATTTGTTCAAACTTTAAGTGCTCGTAAGCTGAAAAATCATAAATTGGGGTGATCATATTATGACTTTTACTGCTTTTGACTTATAATCACTTTGAGTGCTTATCAAAAGCATAAATAAATTAAATACTGTTTATAAACTAATTTGACCCGCTTATAAGATTAGTCTAACACCCTGGATGTCCTCTATTCCTATTATTTTCCTTTTTGGGTAAGTTTCAAATTTGTTTAGTTGTGTACAAGGGTGAGATCAATTTCATTTTCATTATCATATATTAACAAATTCAATACCAAAATGTTTACTTTTCTATAGTTTTTTACATTATTAAAAAATATATTAATAATCTTAAATCTAAATCGTAAGTGTATTTGCCGATACTATCTTTATTTATCTTTAAACGTCTTACTTATTTACACTCAACTAGTTAAAAAGAGTAAATTGAAAAAATAGCAGTTATTTTGAAACAATTAATATCCAATTTCATTATAGAGCCACAAATTATAAACAGGGAAAGCAACCCCTATTTAATCCATAATGTACCAAGCCCCTTTTCGAATGATGTATTGAGCACTGGCTAAATCTTGATCTTCCATTAGATTATACTTGGCTTAAATTATAAATGAAATTTGACCACCTAATGTTACGATAGGATCAACCTCTTGGACTAATAGTATCAAAGTACAAATCTAAATATACAATAATTCTGTAAATAGGCAAGTCACCGGCTCAAATCAGCCCTAAGGCGTCACCCTGTTTCAAATATTTAATTGGTTTTAACCGATAGAATACCGTGTATATCCTTATGATATACACGGTTTTGACTAGTATTGTACCATAAATAGAAGTTGTAAATTATGTTGTATAATTACCATAATTGTAGAATTATTGTACAAGTAGAACTAGGATATTAGAAGTTTAGTAGGAATAAAATTTTTCATATTTGGAGATCGTAACTTGTATATATACCCTATTCATTAATGGAGGGATTATTTCTTTCATTAACTTTCAACGGACTATTTTTTCTCATCGTAATTCTAGTTAGTGAAAATCAATTGGATCGTTGTTTGGTAATTTATTTTGATACAAACAATTTTAATGGTATTATTGTTTGCTTACTCTATTTACTTAGGTGGCGTTAAATAGTTTTGTTTTTGGTTTATGTGTTATTTTGTTTTGCTCCTTTAGTTCTTTATTGTTTGAACTAGTCTTTACAATGGACTGGGCCTGAAATAGATTTGAATTGGGCAATTGGCAGGAATGTTCTTATTTTGGGGTGGTCTTTAATTTTTTCCCATCAAATTAAAAAAACTAAATTTTTTCCCTTTGTTAAATACTCTTGAGTTCTGGGTTCGAACTTCAGCCCAGTCAAAAATTTTAAAAAAAAATCGCAAGGTATAGTTTGAATTCACAAGACAAAGTTTGCTTTCAAGTATAAGACAAAACTATGCCTTATAAGGTAGGCAGAGTTTGTCTGCCTTGCGAATTCAAACTCTGCCTTGTGAATTTGTTTTTAAATTTTTGACTGAGTGGGGGTTCGAAATCAGAACCTCAGGTTATTTTTAAGCGAATGACAAAAATTAAAGACCAACAATTTGAGGGGTAAAAATTAAAGACCAGTGCTTTGAAGGGAAATCCGCACAAAAAAAATGATTTGAATTCAATCAAGAGAGCTTGTAATTGGGACCGCAAGGTCACGAGTTCGATCCCCTGCATAAACCTTCTTGGTTGAGCCTGTCACACATGGCTTGCCAAGTGTGGTTAATCGGCTGACGTGGTTTGCAGGCTATTGCGTCAGTCCGGGATTTACCCTGTGCGCACTCGAAAGAATAGCGAAAAAAAGAAAAAAGGAAGCAACTAAAGCCCAATTACAATAAAAAAGTTGTCATATTTGATCAAATTCAAAGAATCTCAATACATAAATGAATGAATGAATGAATGAATGAATAAATAAATAAATAAAAGAAGCTCATGCAATTGGAGGAACCAGTGAACAACCATAATACTAGGCCATGATGAGCAGGGACATGCAAAAATGTTAGAGAATAGTTGGGAGAACATGGCTAAAATAAGTGCTGGACAGGTCCAAAGCTAGTCAAATTAAATATCTATGAATAGATTTGAAAATTGTACGTAGTAGACAACGAACATCATCTACATTTCACATATCAAATTCCTCTTGTAATCAATTATATTCAGTACCTTCAATTCAATTTACAAAAGCTTTCATTTTATTTGCGAGTCTGCCCTACAATAATCATTTACCACTTTCTTTAATAGTTAGTACATTTATAAGCTTCCATTTAGCTCATTCCAGTCCTCCAAAATTTTGTTTGGCAACAGAGTGTGATTTTTTATCAACTAGTCATTTTAAAGCAATATTAGGCCTGATAATTTGAATCATGCATTTGATCAAGGGAGAATAGTCTTAGGTGGTTCGAGCATCTTATCTGATTACAAAAAAAATCACTAACATGCACAGTAATACACATGTGCGTGCACACATATACGTACACAGCGAATTGAAATTTCTAAAACATGGGTGAATGCACCACTTAAAAAAGAAGAAGAAAAACTGAGCAAGTAGGAATTGATCCCTAATCCTTTAGATAAATAATTTGGCATTCATCCAAGTACAACATTCAACTTTTTTGGAGTATGAGTGTCAGTAATTAATATTATATCAATTCTAGAAAATATGTACATAAAATAACTAATTTTACGGGAAGACCATGAGCTCACGTTCCCCATAATTTATATGTAAATTTTCCCTATACTTACATATGTATGTATGTATATGTTTATAAGTACGGGTTTGACCGAACTCAATATATATAACTTTAGTTCAAATTAACTTGTATTTGTATTAGAAAAATCATGTAATATGCATAAAGAATTTATAGCAGGCAAAAAGGATAATGGACATAAACTAAAAATCTTGACTTTAGACACTCACATTGTTTATATATATATATATATATAGACACACACTCTGGTAGGGAAAAAAACAAGGAGTGTTAGGATTTATTCTGAATTTTCTATTTTATTTGAATTTTATCATAATTGTGTTTTATTTCAAAAATACTTTCTTGGTGGAAAAGGTTTTTTTGTAAAAAAAGACTATCATATTTGTCCTTTTCTTAAAAGAGAAGTTTGGACCTCTATAAATAGAAGATCATTCCTTTTCATACATAAAACAATAGCATCCACGATGTAGTCATAAAAGAGTCTTATTTAGGAGGAGATTATTCTCTCAATAGGTTTTTCTTTTTATATTAATTTTTCTAATATGTAAGTTGTTTGATCAAATCATATTAAATATTATAATTTTTTCTTTTAGTATGTTTTTGTGCCGTCTGATTTATCACCGTCATAGTTTGCAATTGTTAGCTTTCGCATGACGCCCTGAATATTATTTCGATCCCCAACAAGAAGTTACTTCAAAGCGACATAGGCTAGTATTAAATTTGAGAGGCGATGGAAATTTAGAGAGAAGAAAAATATTGGGAGAATTCTTTCTTGCTTTTCATTCATCACAATGACCTCCTTAGATAGAGGTAAGTTCTTCATTTCCCTAATCTAACAAGGAACCCTATTCTAATAAAATTACCATAATTATAATTTACCAAATATACTTAGACTAGGATTCTACCATAAAACTATTAGAGTTAGACTAGGTTTCCAATTTGGGTCCGGACTAGGTTCGTCCATCAATACCCCCCCCCCCCTCAAGTTGGAGCATGGGGATCTCGAATGATCAACTTGCCAAGCAAATATTCATGGGCTGGATGAGCAACCTTCTATCTGGCCTCTGTACCAATAGTAGAGTGGCTTGCTACTTTCAATCCTTTTGTGATTTGCTCAAAGTCTTTGTAAATATGTTGGCCAATTGTTCGTTGGTTGACACATAACTCGAAAGAATTATACCCGATTGGATTGCGTTTCAGACATAATGACAGTCAATTTTAACATGTTTAGTCTGTTTGTAAAATACCGGATTTCGTGTAATATACAATGTTGCTTGACTATAACAATACATTTTAACCGGAGATTTATGTTTGATGCCCAAGCTATGTAGGATTCTCTTCAACTATTTCAATTCACAAACCGTCATTGCTATTGAACGGTATTCCGCCTCTGCTAACAAGTGAGAGAAAATGTGTTGTTTCTTGGTTTTTCATGATACCAGTGAATTTTTGAGAGAGATAAACCATCTGATGAGCGATCTTCATGTCAACGGACATCCAGTCCAGTCCGCATCACACCACCCATACAACTGGAGATCACAATCCTTACTTAACATAATTCCTTGCCCAGGGTTCTTTTTCAAGTATCTTACCATCCGGAGGGTGGCTCTCTAGTGCGCTTTCTTCGGTTGGTGCATGAATTGGGACAGAACATGTACACAATAGGACAAATTCGATCACGTAAAACTGAGGTATATCAATCTTCCAACCAGACATCGGTATGGTTCCGATTCTTCTAAATTAGCTAAAGGGGCCAACGCCTGATTGTGATTTTGTTTCATGAGAATTTTAATCGGTTTTGCTCCCAGTAGCCCGGACTCAAAAATTATATCCAAGGCATACTTCCGTTGACAAAGAAATAATTCGGTTGGTCCACGCGCAACTTCAACCCCTAGAAAATACTTCAGGGGACCCAAATCCTTCATGTGAAAACAGGCTCAGAGATAGTCTTTGAACTATGCATTGACACTATGATCATTTCCGGAGATAATCAAGTCATCCACATAAACTAAGACGTTAAGTTTTATACTTCCCTGGTGCATCGTAAAGAGAGAGTAATCATAGTATGACTGTTTGAACTCATATTTCATCAAGGCACTTGACAATTTTACAAACCAGCATCGTGGAGCTTGTTTCAACTCATACAAAGATTTTTGGAGTCGACATACTTATGACTAGACACACGGAATCTCGATGGTAATTTTATATAAACATCTTTCGCCAGTTCGCCGTGCAAGAAGGCGTTATGAACATACATCTGATGCAACTCTCAATTTTGAGCGGCTGCTACCGCTATCGCTAATAAGGTTCGAACGGTCACTACTTTTGCAACCGGAGTAAACTTTTCATTGTAGTCAATACCTTCATCCTCCTTATTACTGAAGATGATCAACCGAGCGTTATATAATTCAATTGTTCCGTCCAAGTTATATTTGATCTTGTACATCCATCTACATCCGAGTGCTTTTTTATCCGACGACAATGTTTCCAATGTTCATGTGTCATTGTCCTTTAATGCTTGGATTTATTGTTGCATGGCTTTTCTCCAACATTCCTTTTTCATAGCCTCCGAGAAAGATTTTGGTTCAATTCTTATGGTAATTGCTGCAAGGAAGCTTTGGTGTTGCGAGGAAAAATTATCACAGGTTAAATCACGAGCTAAAGGATAAGGTGCACCTGAGTGTTGCTGAGGATCGGGCGAACTTATTGATGGACTTTCTTTCCAGAATATTTCAGTAACGTAGTCACGTAATCGAACTGAGTCATGCTTCTAACATTTATCTCGACCCAATTGTTCCTCTGATGGATTTTCATTAGCCCGAGTACCTTCTGGCTGTACTTCTTCTACATTTTCATTATTTGGACTAGCATCTGCCCGGTCTAATTCTGACTGATCTGTAGGTTTGGTATCCGATGTCTAAATTTCTTCTATTCAAGCTTTGTTCGTACCTATATTATCTGTTTGTTCTTTTTTGAAAATGAGTTGATTTCTTTCGTCCTTTGTTTCATCCGTGATCGCTTCTATGTTATCGACCAAATTACTTGTTCCTACGGCAAAAAGGAACTTAGTCTCGTAGAAGTCCATATCTCTTGAGATTAAATATTCATCATTTTCTAAGTCACACAATCTCTAACCTTTTTGTCCGTAGGGGTATCCCAAGAAGATACACCTACGACTTCGACTCTCAAACTTGTCTCTTATTCTTCCATTTGTATGTGCATAACATAGTGACCTTAGCACCCTTAAGTGATCATAATGAGTCCGTATAAAATTTCATAGGGGGTTTTCCCATTCAAAACCGAAGATGATGTTCTATTGGTCAAGTATCTCGCGGTCAAAATGCATTCTCCACAGAATTTAATCAGAAGGTGGCCATGAAATCTCAATGCTCGAGCCACATTAAGAATATGACAGTATTTTCTTTTGACTCTTCCATTCTGCTGAGGTGTTCCTATGCAAGATGTTTGAAATAGAATTACATGTTCGAAGAAGTAAGTCTTTATACACGTGAACTCAGTTACGTTATCACTTCTAACTATTTTCACCCTTTTTTCAAACTATCTTTCCATAAGAGCGAAGAAAATTTTTAAGGTTTGGGACACTAATTTCTTATCAACTAAGAGAAAGATCCATACGACTCATGAACGATCATCCACAATAGTAAAAAAAATATAAAGTACCACAAGAGGAAGGAGTCCTATATGGTCCCTATAAATCACAATGGATCATTTCAAAAGTATCCGAAGTAATATTCTCACTTAAAGGAAAAACACTTCTCATTTTCTTTGCTCGTTGACATACATCACATTCTCTATCCAATCTATCACCATTCTCATTTAAGCCTAATGTCGTAATAGACTTTGTTACTTGTGTTGAAGGATGACTCAGCCGTTTGTGCCAAAGATCGAACCAATCAACTATCTCTGCCTTCATAGTACGTATCAGTGACACATTATGAAAATAGTAAAGCCCACCTCAATGCTCACCCTTTCCAATCAGCTTCCTCGTGGTGGAGTCCTGTATTGCACACATAATTCTATTAAATGTCACATCACAATTTGAATAATCAACTAGTTGTGACACAAAAATTAGATTACATGTCAAATTCAGAACATAAAGAACATTCTTCAACAATATATTGTCATTCAGCCTGGTTGTTCCTTCTTTTGTAGCCACCGAGCTACTTCCATCCGGAAGCCCAACCGGACACTCAACAATGTCTCGCTGATCTCTCAGCTTCTTCAGATTACATGTCACATGATTGGTAGCTCCAGAGTCAATAATCCAGGATGAGTTTTCGGTCTTACCATCCTTCTTGCCATTTGGATTTATTCCTTGTGAATTCAACACGTGAATCACCATTTTCCGGATCTCCTCACTCAGATTGTGAGGTCTCATCCCGCATGTGTTCATCTATTTTATCTCCGCTTGTGTATCATTTATAACAACGATATTAGCCTAGTAGTTGCCTCTTACGTGACCAGATCCCGGGCCTCTCCTCTACTGTTGTTGTTGTCTTCGTCTTCTTTCTCCGGATTTTCCATCTCCTTTTTTATTTTCTGGCCATCATTCCAGATACCCAATAAGTTGAAAATATCTTTCCATAATGTATCCAGATCTCTTGCAATGTGTGCGGAATGCACAATCGTTCTTCCCTTCACCTTGGTCACGGTAATTATTTTTCTCTTGTACGACAACATGCACAGTTTCACTCCGTTCTTCCATTTTTCGTGTGAGAGAACTCACACGCTCTTCTTGCACTAGCTTTGAGTAGACTTTGTTTAATGATGACAACAGTTCTTGGGACAGTATGTTCGATCTCACCATTTCATACATTTCCTCATCCAATCCCATGAGGAAAAGATGCATTTTTTCTTCTTCTCTTTTGTTTTCCAAGATCATCCTCAGATTGCACGTGCACTTTTTGCACTTGCAAGTCAAAATCTGTTCGTAGTTTGCCAATTTTTTCCATAACTTAATTAGTTTTTCATAGTAAGTCACTATGGTCCTTCCCTTCTTCTTGCACTCTTCAAGTTCTGCCTTCAGTTGTTGCATCTGAGGGTCGTTGATAACAGCGAACCGCTCCCGGATGCTCGTCCATAATTCTTTCGCTTCCTCTTTATGTGAAATAGTTTAGCGAAGCGTTGGTTCGATGGTATTGCGAATCCATGACACCAACAAAGAGTTTATAATCCATCAATCTTCTATGTCCGATGACTCTTGATCCGGCTTCTTGACTGTACCATCAACGAAACCGAATTTCTTCCTTGCTCTTAGGGTCGTCCTCATGGATCTAGCCCATTCTTCGTAATTTTCTCCCTTCAATTGGACTTGTGTCACTACAATTCCGGGATTATCGTTTGACGTAATGTCATAAGGGGAGATTGTCTTTCTTTGAATTTTATTTTTTTCACCGGCGATTCTCTTATTTTTATCGCTGATTTTTCCGTCACCCGCGCATTATTTAGGATTTTTGTATTCTTTAACGAGACTCTAATACCATGTTAAATTTGAGAGGTGACAAAAATTTAGAGAGAAGAAAAATATTGGGAGAATTCTTTCTTACTTTTCATTCATCACAATGACCTCCTTATATAGAGGTAAGTTTTTCATTTCCCTAGTTTAACAAGGAAATCATATTCTAATAAAATTACCATAATTACAATTTATCAAATATACTTAGACTATGATTCTACCATAAAACTATTAGAGTTAATACTAAATTTCCAACCCGGGTCCGGACTAGGTTCCTCCGTCAATAGCTAGGTACCTAACTAAATTGGCTAAAAACTAGTTGCTTATTGATGTGATTTTATATTTTGACCATTAGGAAAATGATACAAATTCTTGTGGGCATTTTCTATATGTACAGTGTGGAGGAAGTGTTTGTGTTGCAACAGTCGTTGTTTCTTGCTTGAAAATTACAGGAGATCAAGAACAACCATTGCTAACAGAAGAGGATAAGAGATAGATTGAACATTTTGCAACGATTACTTCAAGCCCATCCTCTTGAACAAGACTTCACCTCGAACACACACTCTTCCCGCAGCGTATTTTCCTCTTCGCTGATAATATGTGGCCTATGTATATATATTTTTTTATTAAACAAATGAATGAAAGATATTTGTTTTGTATATAAAGATATTCACTTAACTATGATTGAATCATACTATTTTATCTTATTTTATGTGTCATAGTGAAAGAATATAATCCCTTGATTATTTTCATTAATGGAAGAGTATATATATACAATTTACAATTTTTCATAATAGGAAAATCTTATTCCTATTCTATTCCCAAAATCCTATTCTAGTTGTACAAGAATCCTATAATTATGGTAAGTGTACAATGCTACTTTAATACAATATTTACACTAAATAAAGTCTTCCAAAAACTGTGATATATACGGGCTTGTATACCGTGTATACCACGGTTTCACATATGGTAAGTTGCCTTGTGAAACCATGATATACATGGTATACACGGGTATAACTAACACACCCCCGCATTCATAGCGGACGATCTTCGTACGCTGAGACTGTCCCTAAAATCTTCAAAGAGAACGGACGGAAGACCTTTTGTAAAGATGTTGGCAATTTGATACCTGGAAGGGACATGTAAGACGCGTACTTGTCTACGAGCTACCTTTTCGCGAACAAAATGGATGTCCATCTCAATATGTTTAGTGTGCTGATGTTGAACCGGATTGTCAGAAAGATATATTGCACTAACATTATCACAATAAACCAAGATAGCTTTTTGAATGGGAAAGTGAAGCTCTAAGAGAAGATTACATAACCAACATGATTCAAAAACCACATTGGCCACCTCTCGATACTCGGCCTCTGTACTGGAGTGGGATAAGGTAGCCTGCCGTTTGGCATACCATAAGACCAAGTTATCACCAAGAAACATACAGTAACCAGACGTAGAGCGTCTGGTGTCCGGACAGCCACCCCAATCAGCATATATATAAGAGACAAGAGTAGAGACCGACGACGGATATAGATGCAACCCATAATCAAGTGTGCCTTGTAAGTATCGGATGATGCGTTTGAGTGCATTCATGTGCTCAACTCGAGGATCATGCATAAACAAACACACCTGCTGGACGACATAAGTAATATCATGTCTCGTGAACGTAAGATACTGAAGTGCCCCTGTAAGACTGCGATAATGGGTCGGATCCTCATACGGAGAGCCAGTCGCAGCACCCAGCTTGGGTTTAGTATCAACTGGAGTGAAAGTAGACTTGCATGAGGACATGCCAGCTCGTTCAATGATTTCAGTTGCATACTTTCGTTGTGATAAGAATAACCCACCTGCATGACGAGTGACAGCAATCCCCAAAAAGTAACTCAAGGACCCCAAGTCTTTCATAGCAAACTCAGAACTGAGCATTGTCATGATAGACTTTCGCAAAGCATCAGAAGAGGCAGTCAATATAATATCATCAACATATAATAGTATATAAGCCATGGAAGTACCAAGACGATATATGAACAATGAATTATCAGACCTGCTGTGTGAAAACCCAATAGATGAAACATAGTCTGCAAATTCCTTATACCAAGCCCGTGGAACCTGCTTAAGCCCATACAATGACTTCTTCAATAAACAGACATGATGAGGATATTTGGGGTCTCGAAACCCCATGGGCTGATGCATGTAAACAGTCTCCTTAAGATCCCCATGTAAGAAAGCATTTTTCACATCTAACTGATGAATGTGCCAGGCTTTTGAAAGAGCCAGACTGAGAACAATGTGAATGGTAGCCGGTTTTACCAAAGGACTAAATGTCTCACCACAATCCACGTCAACCTGCTGAGTCTTACCATCACCTACAAGACGAGCCTTATGTCTCGCAAAAGAACCATCAATATTATCCTTATGAGTAAAAACTCACATAGACCGAATAATATTAACACCAGAAGGACTGGGTACCAACTCCCACGTCTTATTCTCAATAAGAGCATCATATTCGTCGTTCATAACCAATTTTTAATTTGGGTCATTTAAGGCAGACACTGGGTTATGGGGTAGAGGGGATTTAGAGAGATTAGAATTTAGATTAAAATGTCATTTTTATTTTAAAATACCCCGTTGACTACGACTGACTGGTCTATGACTCGGGGGAGAAGTGGGTGGATTTTAGGGAAAATGCGGATGCGGGACGGGCTGGCCAGCAGATAGTGGGCCTGCTGGCCCAATACTGGAAATGATAACTGGGACAGAAGCCGCAACCGAAGCAGTATCGGTATTAGGCTGGGCAACTGGCCCAATTGCCGAAAGAGGGGCAGAACCCGTGGGTAGTGGCGAAACAGAAGGCTCAGGAGATAGTGGGTTCGTTGGCGGATTTTGGGTGCGGGACAAGTCTGATAAATGGTGGATAATATATGGGGAGACATCGTCATCTAAAAAATTATACGAACTAGGCCTAGGACTACTTACTTTAGCAAACGAAAATTGGGATTCATAAAAAATAACATGGCGACTAATTAAGATTTTATTAGATGATAAATCAGAACATTTATAACCACGATGATTGGACGGATAACCCAAAAACACACACGGAGTAGAACGGGCTTGAAGTTTGTTAATCGTAGTTGACGGAAATAGTGAATAACATAAGCACCCAAAGACCCTAAGGTGAGAATACGAAGGAGGTTTATTATATAAGATTTGGGGGGGGGGGGGGAATATGCCAAACCCTTGGTAGGAAGAATGTTAAGAAGATATGTAGCCATTTGTAGAGCATGATGCCAAAAGGAATGTGGTACGGAAGCATGGACCAATAAAGTTCGGACAATATTATTAATGGTACGAATTTTGCGTTCTACTTTTTCATTTTGTGAGGACGTATGAGGACAAGAGAAATGAAAATTTATTTCATTAGTACTACAAAAATCCGAAATAACCCATTATCATATTCTTTGTCATTATCACATTGAATATTTTTTATTTTTCGTTCGAATTGGGTACGGATGAATGCTCTAAATTTTTAAAAAGTGGAAAACACTTGTGATTTTTCGCTAACAAAAAAGCCCATAAAAATTAGAATAATCATCCAAAAATAGAACATAATAACGATGGCCAAAGAACTAAGAACAAGAGATGTCTATAAATCGCTATGAATAATATCAAATGGCATTAAAGTACGAGAAGTAGAGTCTACAAACGGTAATTTAACAAGTTTTCCTAGAGAACAAGATTGACAAATTGGAGTACTACGCATAACCTTACAAGAAATAAAATTATTTTTATGTAAGGAAGAAACAATAGATGACCCAGGGTGACCCAAACGTGCATGCCATAAGGAATGAGCGAGAGCTGCAAAAGTAGATGGCAAGGCTTGACTCGAGAGACCAGATGTGGACGTGATAGGATAAAGATCTCCCATACTATCACATCTCATGAGAGGAATCCCCGTCTTGAAATCCTTCACAGAAAATCCAAAAGGATCAAAATCAACAGAAATCCAATTACTAGTGGTGAATTTACGGGCAGGCACCAAATTTTTAATTAAGTTAGGGGCATGACATTTTTCAAGACGAGTGGTGGATGGGTGGAGACAAAGTTCTATGACCGTAACCACGAATTGGAATTGAATTGTCATTACCAATAATTATGCCACATTTTTTGCTCAAATTAGAATAAAACGAGAGAGTACCTTGGTCGGACGTCATGTGAGTAGTGGCTCCGGTGTCCATGTACCAATTTGCATCCGGATGATTTAATCTAAGCGTGTGCATCGCAACTTCAATGTCGATATGGGTGGGGCCCGCTGCATGATGGGCTTGCGGATGCCGAGACCCAAGCACACCCGCTTGCTGCCCCAGCCCACCATTTCCCCTCGGGTACCACTGCTGGCCCGAGAAATTGGGCCTGTTGTTAGGGGGAATTTGGGCCCAATTTCTCGGGTACTGTTGTGACGGAAAATAGGGGTTGTTTGGCCCAGGCCTACTGGCCCAGTTCCACGGCTATGGGCCTCAGGGCTGTGGTCAGTTGGCTTGCGGCCCACTGCTCCAAGGCCCATTGCCACCCCCGTTATTGCCACCTCAGTTTTTACCACGGTTTTTACCGTTATTTTTGCGATTCTGACCCTTTTTGCGACCACCGTTGTTGCTGTTTTGGCTGAAATTGTTGAAAAATGAGGAGAAAAGTTGGACTCGGTCACCATGATGATCGAAGGGGCCCCAGTGGCCACTTTCTTAGCCAAGCCTTCTTCTTCGAGCGTGAGCATGGGACAGGCCTGATAAAACTGCGAAAGAAGACTGCTCTGACGAAGAAGTGTACCGATGCCACTATAGGCCTCAGATAGGCCTGCAACCATTTGAAGGACAAGACGATCATTGGTGATGGGCGCACCAACGTTGCGGAGTTGGTCCGCCAATTCTTTTAACCTTTTGCAGTATGCTAAAACGTTAGGGAAATCTTCTATATTGACGTGGGAGAATTCCTGCTCAAGGGTAACAACACGAGAATTTTGATTATCTTGGAATATATCACGTACACTATTCCAAGCATCCATAGCTGTAGCGTCTGGTTCGATAATCGTTTGCAACAGGTCGGTAGAGATAGTGGAGTAAATCCACTGAAGAACGGTAGTATCAAGGGTCGTCCACAACTTAGGATCATCCTCGGGTTTAGGCATCTCCGTATCCGTAAGAGCCGCGGGGATAATGTGTTGGAGAACTTGATGCGAGCATGCGTGAACTTTGAACAGTTCGGCCCACGTCGCGTATTGGACGTTTTCTATTTCAAGAATGATAGGGATGTGATTCTTGATGTTAGAAACAGTAAGGGCAGGGTGAAACGTGTCCTTAGCCATAATAGCAACGCAAAACGTGATGTAGGGATTCAGAAGAAAAATTTGGGAAGAGGGAAGGTACCGCTGGGGCACGAAATCCGAGAAGAGAGGCTCGGAAATCGATGCAAAAGTGGGCGGAAATTGGAGAGAATTTTAGACCTAGACTTCTGATACCATGAAAGAATATAATCCCTTGATTATTTTCATTAATGAAAGAGTATATATACAATTTACAATTTTCCATAATAGGAAAATCATATTCCTATTCTATTCTCAAAACCCTATTCTAGTTGTACAAGAATCATATAATTATGGTAAGTGTACAATGCTACTTTAATACAATATTTACACTAAATAAAGTCTTCCAAAAACTGTGATATACACGGGCTTGTATACCACTGTTTCACATATGGTAAGTTGCCTTGTGAAACCGTGATATACATGGTATACAAACTCATGTATATCACGGGTATAACTAACACATAGTTTAATTTGATTTGTACGAACTAAAGAATGTAAAAAATAAAATTTTAGAATTTTGTGATCTTAAATTGAGGTTATGTATACAAATTAAAAATAATATTTTAAATTTATGTCTTAAAGTCATTCTTATGGGGTAATATTGTCATACATGCATTAGGTATAAGATGGGATATTAAAATTTAAAACTTACTACTAACGGTAGAAAAATACGTTCTCTTTTAAAATAGACACTAATGAAAATAAGACATAAATCGAGAATAGGGGAACTGTAACTGTTTGCATTGAATTACTTAATTTGATATAAATGCTTGGAGTCGTAAGTGTTAAGAGTGTCCCACATCGGATATTAGGTCCAGGATATATTCTTTACATAGTATCAGAGCCAGATTCATCCAATTCTCTATTCACCGATGTTGGGCTCCCAAATTATATTATCCACGCTCCAGTTAACAAGGTCTGGGCGTGCGGAGGGGTGTTAAGAGTCCCACATCGGATATGAAATGGGAACATGGACTCATTATATGCACTTGGATAATCCTCACCCTACGAGCTAGCTTTTGGGGTTGAGTTAGGCCCAAGATCCATTTTTTACATGTTAAGAGTCTCATATCGGTGAACATAGAATTGAAGAGGGACTAGCTCTGATACCAGAATGGATCTTGGGCCTAACTCAACTCCAAAAGTTAGCTTTTGGGTGAGTTAGGCCCAAGATCCATTCTTTACATAGTATCAGAGTCAGACCCATTTCAATTCTTTGTTCACCGATGTTGGTCCCCCAAATTATATTATACACGCTTCAGTTAACAAGGTCTGGGCGTGCGGGGGAGTGTTAAGAGTCTCACATCGGATATGGAATGAGAACATTGACTCCTTATATGGACTTGGACAATCCTCACCCTACAATCTAGCTTTTGGGGTTGAGTTAGACCCAAAAATTAGACCCAAGATCCATTCTTTACATAGAGTCAGGCTCATTCCAATTTTATGTTCACCGAGGTGGGACTCTTAACAATACGTATTTAACATTTTCTTCTCCTTTTGTAAATCTAGTCGTTCTCTTTATGAAATACTCCACTGGTTTAATTATAATTATATATATATATATATATTGTAAACTTGTATTTTAAATATATCATGATATAGTATATGTTACTATAAAATCATGCATTAAAGGTAAATTAAAAAATTTAAAATTAAATAATTTAAATATAAAAAGTTATTATTATTATTTTTTAAACCAAGTAAAAAAGGAAAACAAATCTCACATAAAATATAACAGAGCGAGTAATTAGTTCTGTCATTTAGCAGTCACGAGACAAACTTTTTTACTTACAGAGATACTGCTACACTCTTAAATTTTACTTTTCCGAATCTTGGTCGATTCTTGTCAGTGGATAAAACCCAAAGTAATCCATGTATGAATGCTGTATTTTGGAGCTATTTTCCTGGTGGGTTTGGACAATGTTCTCTAAGTTTTACTCCTTTGGTCTCATTTTAATGCGATTCATTTTAATTGGACGCAAATTTTAAAAATATATAAATCTTGTAGTCTAAACAATCATGGATATTATTTGGTTATAAATAGTTTCATTAAAGGTAAAATAAAAAATTTAAAATTAAATTATTTTTTATATAACAAATAAATTCTATTATTTGTAATATATTTAGACTAAAAAAAAATATATCAATGAATTGGGACGTAAAGAATAATTTTTTCCTTCTTCCAAGTCTGTCCAACGCCTTAAACATGAAAGGAAAAGTACAATAATGCATGGTGTGGTGTGGACACTGAATTCATTGTTCTGATATATGAATAAGCTGAATGAGAAGTGGGGAAACAATAAAGGGGGACCAAATTAATTAAAGCATTTTCTGTCCTGCAAAAGTACTTAAAATCATGCAGGCACTATCGTAATCAATACTAGTAAACTTTATTATTTGGTGTATGGTTCTGCTTGATTAGCTTATCGTTCTTCTTTCATCACATATCTCGGGTGGGAGGGGGGGGGGGGGGAGAACAAGAATAAGATAGACAATTAATTATGGCATAAGCTAGCATGAAACAAATCAGGAATATCGAGCACTAATGTGCTTCATATGGGTCAAGAGCTAATTTCTACTTATATAATGTGGAAATTAAGTTCTCCATCAACATTCTAATAAAAAAAGTTTCTTCATACTATTGATTTGTTTAATTTTTTCCCATGCTGAGACTAAAAGCAATAAAAAACTATTGCACAAAAAGTTGAAATTAGGTATGAACTTAATTCAACGCTAATCTGTCACTAAATAGATTGTAGTTAACATAACATTTTGATAATCTGCCGCTCCTCCATCACTAAATAAGATTAGCAATGAATTTTGTTATTTAACTATAAAATTTGTATGTCGCTAATTCCTACTTTATTTTAGCAGTGAACAATTATTCTGCAGTATCATTTTAGCCATGGCAAGAAATGATGCAACATGCATGATGAATGGCAATGGAAAAAGGGACAATTAAGTAATTGTTGATTATGAAACTTGCTGGGTTTTGTGCATTGTGCATTGCGCAATGCTTCTGTTCAAGTGGTCTAGTTTATGGGTATTCCATTATAGAGGTGCATTGGACACTTAAATTGATGAAAATTAATTGTTTCGATTTTATTAGTCATAGATGAAGAGATATTATTAATATATTTGATGTAATCCATGCATTGTCGGGCATTACATTCTAAAATTGTCTCTGTTGGGTCTCAAATTTGATAAGAGTTGGCCCTTGAATCGGAAGGTTCTGTTACCTTTGCCTTGATTAGGAATCCTTCAATTTTGTAGCACGAGATAAATATTTGTTTACCCACATTATGAGATTTTACTGAGTATGTTGTTGTTGTTGAGATAAATATTTGATTTAATAAAGTAATTCAGTTAAGTTGGACATAGAGTTCATATATACTTCATTTGTTTCGCATTTCTGGTTATCTCAAATTATATTTTCATAACCTTGGTATGAGATAATTATGATAATTAATTATAAGAATTACATTTGTGTTGGGAGTTTTTTAAGCACTTTGCTTATTTAATTTGTGTGCCAATTTGACACTTATCAACATTTGATGATATGTACTTTATAGCTTATGCGTATATGTATCCTTGGTATATATGTAATTTTTACAGCTTTTCCAACCGCTATTGTTAATGAGAATGCTTAATTAATTCAAATATTTTTCAATAACAACTATGATGAATAGAATGAGAAAGTTTTTCTCATTTCTCACTTTTGGGGTGCTCGAATTCGAACCTGACATTATGTGTGAAAGAACCACCGATTCTCACGGGATCAAGTACGACACAGGTTAAAATTTATTATGAATGGCGTGGGGTTGATCCAAATACTTAAATTTAATGCTTATAAAATCCCACACATGAGCCAAAGCATTAGGATTCAATCCCTAATTGCAATAATATCAAAACTTACATGCATAAGATTGATGATCAGTTTGTAAGCTCTAACAAGGTGTTGGACGACAACATTGTACCCTTATGAAGTTTCTCTTAAGTATGACTTTGACAAAAATAGTACGGTGTATGAGCACATTTTGGAGAAAATATATGGAAAACCTTTATATAATGTACCTATCGCCTTTCAAAATCAAGTTACAAGAAATAGTCTGTTTCATATGATGGAAAATATTTTCTGATAGAGAATTATATTCTCCATATATTATGTATTATTATTCTAGTATAATTATATAAAGTAGAGATCATTCTCCAATTATGTTTGTAAATTGTAAACACCTATAAATATTGCATTAATGAAAAGCCTCCAACCAAGGAGAATTACTATTTTACATGGTATCAAGAGCCAAAGCCCTAACACCCTAAAATTCTTTCTTTTTTTTCGACCGCCACCCCCTTCACTCCTTCCAGCGGCAACCCCCCCCCCCACCCCACAAACCCTAAAAAAAATCCGCCGCCCCTCCCCTCTCTTCCCAAACTTTCGGCGGCAACATGGGTTCTCATGATTCCTCCTCCACACAAGACGTCCCACATCCTCCTCCTCCCTCATCTTCTACCAACCTCTTTCATCTGGCCTTCGCCGTCACAAATATCAAGAACTTTTTCCCTTTGGTTCTTGATCAAGAGGATGGACAATACTCTTCATGGGTAGAATTATTTCAAATTCATGCTTGAGCCTACAACGTTCTTGATCACATCGACACCATCATACCCCATCCGTATGATGTTGACAACACAACATGGACACGGCTTGATGCTATCGTCAAACAATGGATATATGTCACCGTATCCAAGGATCTACTTCATACTATTATGAACGCAGGTGCTTCGGCTCACGAACTATGGACAAGACTAGAGAAAATCTTTCAAGACAACAAACATACTCGTGCCGTCTATTTGGAGGAACAATTCAATAACACCCATCTTGAAAACTTTGCGAATATGTTCGACTATTGCAAACAATTGAAATTAGTTGCAAATCAATTAACTAATGTGGGCACAAAGGTTTCAGAAACGAAGATGGGTTTGCAACTAATAAATGCCAAAGGGTAAGTGCGACACACTTGCGATAATAATTCAACGAGACGATCCTCTCTCTAGTATCAACAAGGCTCGGTCATAATTGCTCTTGGAGGAAACTAGGCGTGCCAAATAGGATGAACATAAACAAAAAGCCTTGGTAGTTGATGCACTGGTGACCACCACCACACTTGTCATCCAGCCGCAGCACATGGAAAACCAACAGCCGCGGCAGCGGCAGGGGCAGAGGTTGCGGTAATGGCCGTGGTGGCAAGGTAAAAGGCCGCGGGGGATGGTCTAATTCTGGCGGACAACCACAGCAGGCCCAATACCCATCTCAGTGGGTTGGCCCACTGCCTTGGCCTATTTTCGGAACCTAGGCCTTGCCCCCATATTCCTACCCGAATGTCTCAACCCAAGCCACTGCCCAGTGGTAGTAGCCCAGTGTTCTGGGCCCTCCTCCAAGACACCGTCTGACGGCCCATCCACAACAGGCCTACTTCTCGATAGCCCAATAACAACAGAAACCGTACGACCTCCTTACCCCTACCGAACTAGGCCATGCCTACAGCATCATGAATTTACAGCAGCCCGAGAATGCCTGGTATATGGATACGGGCGCCACATCCCACCCCACTCGTAACTCCGGTAATCTTTCTCAACTGTTTAATTTGAACAATCCTCAAATTATTTTGGTCGAAAATGGCTATCGCATTCCAATTCAGGGCTATCGAACCACTCAAACTCCACCACATCACCCTCTATTTTCCCTAAAAAAAACGTCCTATATGCTCCTAACATTATTAAAAACTTAATCTCTATTAGAAAATTTGCTAGTGACAATTCCGTATATATTGAGTTTGACCCTTTTGATTTTTCTGTGAAGGACCTACGTACGGGGACAACTCTTACGAGATGCAATAGTGTGGGTGTTACGGTATTTCTAGATGCTACGCAAGTGTACGTATCGCAATTTGTAATAAATTTTGGTAAGACCGAGTATTGTCCACAGAGACTGATTTATCAAGTACCAATTAACTAATCTTTGGTTTTTATTTGGCTAACGAATATAGGTGATGATTTCTAAACTACAGAATTAACAAACTAAAGTAAATTGCAGAAATAAGGTAGTAATGAAAATACACGAGGTTTAATTCAGTAATGAAGGAATTAGGGTTTCAAATCTCCTCAACTTTCCGATCTATCATTCATTAATGCAAGACTAACGATTCTTTTTCTTATTAAGATAGCAGGTTAACTGATATGTTCTATATTCTGGTTAGGATATATAAAAACTCAACCTAAGTGAGAACTTTCTATATTTCTATGATAAGTTCAACCACATATGAGGATTAAGATCAATAACCAAAACAACTACACAAGCAATCGTGATACTCTCGTTCAAGATTAAACTTAGTCTAATCAACTATAGCATATTCAAATCTCCCTTTTCAGATCTTGATTTGAAATCATATAGGTAATGAAAACTAATGGCCAATTAATTCTCATTCAATAAATGCAAGTTGAAAAGATCTTAATAGATGAAGAAGAACATTAACAATGCATTAATTCATAATAGAGTTTCAAGTGATGCAACGGAAAACCCTAATAAAAGTAACTAGCACATAGTCATGCTAAGAACTAATTAACTTAATATCCAACATTAACTGAATTCAAGTAAAGAAAAGGAAAAGAACTTGAACAATAGATGTCTCTAATGGCTCCTTGTTCTCTTGTTTCTTGCCTCCAAAACGTCCCAAAAAAACCCTCTCGTCAGAAAAATGTTTCCCCCAATATATATATCATGAAAAAAAACCCCATAATGGACCTTTTCGCCCTTGTTAAATTTAGGTTTTTCGTTGTCCTGACGTCGTCGGCGCCGCGACTCAGCTATTAGAGCGTCGCGATGCTAATTCGCTTCTGAAAGTCGCTCACTTTCTGCCAGTGGGGCACCGCGGCGCTAATATTGGGCATCGCGAGCCTTCAGCGCCACGGCTCCATGCTGTGTTGCGTCGCGGCTCTTCAGCGTTCTTCGTCTGAAATTTGTTTAGACTGCTTTCCAAGCTTCCCAGGGCTTCTTTGACTCATTTCTCGTGACCAGCTATGCATTTTTGTCCTTAATAACTACCTATTTCCTTTGGATTCACATTATTCCTTTCTGAATCCCTTAAAGCCTGAAAACACAAAACAACACGCATAATACTGCTCAAGAAAAATAAAAGACTCCCTAAAACACACTCTAAAACAGTACTAAAATCTACCTAACAGTGGGGGACTTATATCCTTTCTCTTCCAATTCTGCTACAAGTGTCAATCCATATACATCTCTAGATGCAATCTCTCCTTCTACCTGGCACATTCGACTTGGGCACCCAGGAGCACCCGTTTTTAACTTTCTTAGAAGTCACAATTTGATTCAATGTAATAAATGGAAATTTACCCACAACTGTTATTCTTGTCCACTAGGAAAACATGATAGACTTCCTTTTAAATCATCTTTGAGTGTTACTTTCTTTCCATTTGATATCATTCATGCAGATTTATGAACATCTCCCATTACTAGCAAATTGGGTCATAAATATTATTTGGTACTATTAGATAACTTCTCTCATTTTATTTGGGTCTATCTGCTCAAATATAAGTCTCAACTCTCAAGTATACTCCACCTTTCTTGAATTTCGATCCTATGTTAAAACGCAATTTGAAAAGAATATTAAATTATTTCAATGTAACAATGGTCGTGAGTTTAACAATTCACCCTTTCATAAATTTTGTACTGACGATTGGCATGGTGTTCCGATTCTCTTGCCCCCATACCTCACCGCAAAATGGTAAAGCCGAAATAATCCTTCGCACCATTAATAATATGATATGTACCATGCTATTTCATGTTTCTCCCCCCTCCATTTTGGGTCTACGTGTTACAAATGTTAGCATACCTTCTTAATATATTACCTATACGTACCCTTCAAAATAAAACTCCCACTGAAATTCTATTCCGTTGGGTCCCTTCCTATGGTCACCTCCGAATCTTTTGTTGTCTATGCTATCCTAATCTCGCCTCCACGACTCCTCACAAATTAGCACCTAGGACTACTCTTTGCATCTTCTTGGGTTTTCCGTCAAACCATAGGGGTACATATGCTATAATTTGTCCACACATAAAGTCTTTGTCTCTCTCCATATTACTTTTGAGGAGCACATCTTCTCTTTTGCAAATGTCCAAAAATTTCAAGTCACTGACTATGGCTTTATTGACGATTCGGACACTTCCTCCCTGTTTAATTATATGATCCATAGAGCTAGTAGTTCGACTCAAAACCCACTGCCCCAGTCATCTCCCCCGTCACCCACTACTCCCGTCACCTCCTACTGCCCTACTGCCACCCATGACAACCCCACTTCCCCACTACCACTCATAATCTCCCCTGGCCTACCCACTGATACCGTGACAACCCCACTGCCACCCAATACCATCACCGACCCCCTAGCCTCCATCGACCAATCCCCTACCTGCAAGTCCTATCGCCTCCTCACAACCCCACTGCCCGAGCCCCATCATCCCATCACCGCTCCACTGCCCGAGTCCTTACCAGCTACAAAACACCCAAACAACCCTCATTCCAACACACCACATGGAAATCCGTACCCAACACGGGATTTTTAAACTAAAAGTCTAGTTTAACCTATCCATTCAATCCATCTCACTTATAGCCAATAAACAAAAATTAGCCAAGCTTGATCCTAATTGGAATGCGGTCATGCGTGAGGAGTTTGATGCGCTCACTATATATCAAACTTTGGATCTTATCCCAAAACTAGAGGGGGTCAATGTGATTCATTGTATATGGCTATATCATCACAAATTCAGGGACAATGATGAGCTTGAACGCTATAAGGCGAGACTTGTGGCAAATGCCACAGGGTAACAAGAGGGAATTGATTGTGGTGAGACATTCAGTCCAGTAGTTAAACCATCCACCATCCGCACTGTTTTGAGCATTACTATAGGAAAGAATTGGCTGATTTATCAGCTTGATATGAATAATGTATTCTTACATGGAGATTTGAAAAAAATTGTATATATGCATCAACCACCTGCCTTTGTACATCCTTCGACTCCTTAGTATGTCTGCCGGCTTCGGAAGTTACTTTATGGCTTGAAACAAGCCCCCAAGTCTTGGTATGACTGTTTTTCCACTTACATCTTGCAGAATGAGTTCATGTGCATCAAATGTGATAACTTACTTTTTATTTTTCATGGAGGTAATGACATTGCATATCTACTGCTATATGTGGATGACATTGTCTTGATTGCCTTCTCAGATGTGTTGAAAAATGAGATTATCACCATGCTCAAATAAGAATTTGTCATGACAGACTTGGGCAAGTTGAGTTATTTCTTGGGGATTCTGTGACTAGATCCAAGAATGTAATGTTCTTATATCAGTATAAGTATCCCGAAGAGATTGTTTATGAGGCTAAAATGGCAAACTGCAAGATCATGCCCACTCCAGTCGACTCAAAGTCGAAGCTTAGCGCCGATGACGGTGATCCGGTGCTTGATCCTTCTCTTTATAGGAGTCTAGTTGGTGCACTTCAGTAGTTTACCTTCACTAGGCCCGATATTGCCTATGCCGTTCAGCAGATGTGTTTGTTCATGCATGCTCCCAGGGAGCCTCACTTTACCGCTCTTAAACGTATCATTCGGTACGTCAAAGGTACTCTTAACTATGTAACATCTTTATCCATCTACACAGACCAGGCTGATATCTTATAAGGACGTCGATTGGGGTGGCTGTCCAGACAAACATCGATCTACTTCCGGCTCTTGTGTATTTTTGGGTGATAACCTCATCTTATGGTCTGCAAAATGGCAAGTCACGCTTTTCCGTTCGAGTGCAGAAGCAGAATATAGCGGCATTGCAAACGTTGTTGCCGAAATTTGTTGGTTCAGAAACCTCCTTCTATAGCTTCATTGTCTCCTACGTAATGCATCTCTTGTCTAATGTGATAATATATCTGTTGTTTACTTATCTCATAACCCGGTTCAGCATCAGCGAACCAAACATATTGAGATGGATATTCATTTTATTCGTGAGAAGGTTGTCATGGGCCATGTTCGGGTGTTACATGTTCCTTCTTCGTATCAGTACGCAGATATATTTACTAAGGGACTCCCTCGGCAGCTGTTCCTTGACTTCAAATTCAGTCTCAGCGTCCTGCCTCCTCCCGCTCCGACTGAGGGGGTGTGATAGAGAATATATTAATATTCTAAAAATATTCTGTAATTATTATTCTAGTGTAATTATGTAAAGTAGAGATCATTCTCCAATTAGGTTTGTAAATTGTTAACACATATAAATATTGCATTAATGGGAAGCCTCCAACCAAGGAGAATTACACTATTCTACATTTTCAAAAAAGTAATTTTTTTTTTAAAGAATTGAAAGATGTTTTCCTGTGTTTGTTTGTGGAGTAGAAAATATTTTTCAAAAATTAATTTGATACTAAAAATAATGCTAGCAAATTAGATAGTTTTTTGATGGAAAGTTTCAATATCAAAAAACGATAGTAGTATCTAAGTGTTTGTTTGAGCAATGATGATAGTTAAGAGTTGAGATAGGTATAATTTATAAAGAAAATATTTTTTGTGCAAAAATAAGAAAAGTCATTTTCCCTCATTTGAGGCAAATGTTTTCCTTCAAAGTATTACCAAGTGCTCACTCTATTCGGCCAGTCAATATCACGTAATGGAGGCTAAGCTGATTTATGTCCTCCTCTATGTAATTGTTATTTTTTTCATATAAGATAGGTTGACAAATAGCCTAGCCCCACAATTACGTGGGAACCTTTTGACGATAAAAATCAAACATTAAAAATGTGACTTATTTTATAGAAAAGTATAGTTTAAAAATAGTTTCCTAACACACTTGAACGTGAAAACTTTCCAAAAGAAAAGCCAAAGAAGGAACATAAGGAAGAGTTTAAAAAAAGAAAAGCAAAGGAAACAAAGGAAAAGAGCATAGGAAATCTTTCTTTCATGAATAGAGTTCGAATACCTCAGGGATTCTGTAACAATCAGTTTTATTGATTTATTGTTTTGCTAAATCAGTTCATTGGAGATGAATGAATTAATGTGGTAATAACTCTATAAGGGTCCAAAAACGACAGATTAGGTAATAATCCCAAAAATATATGTGCAGCAACTAGAAAATGACACTGCACTGCACAAAAGTCCCTTTAACATTGTAGCTCGGATTCCAACCCTAAAATCTTCCTATCATCATCATTATTATTTATCCAAGACCCCAATTAACACAAAAACGAATAAATCAATCCATGAAGTTTAGAGAAAATCAAGAAAAGAAGTGGTCACAGAAATTCTAGAAAATTAATTACTGTATAGTTTAATTTCTTGGCATGTCATGTTGTTGATGATGATGATCTTCTCCATCCAAGTCTAAGCTCGAGATCAATTCCTTCTTCAATAATGGTTGAATCCCTTTCGTTGCTACCAACAGTATAGCGGTTATTGTCATTACTAGTACTATTAGATGCTGAAGGTTCACTTGTATCAAATGATGGGCTGATTCTTTGAGGCTGATTAACATGGAAATTTGAAGATGGAGGAGTGCAAGGAGACATCAAATTATTCGTCAAAAAGGGTGACATAGAGAGAAGATTAGAGGGATCCACACTAGATTTAGTTTTTGAGGGGTTGAAGATGACATTAGGGTTAGTAGGCATGGAGTAAAGAAGGCAAAGTCCGCCATTTTGGATGAATTCTTGATTTTGGATTAGGAGGATAGAATCGGTATTGGGGAAATTAGTAGGGGAGCTATTCGGAGCAAGTGATGGTGTTTGATTGAGCCTGACACGGTCACCGCGGTGCACATTCATGTGGCCACCTAGGGCTTGGGCAGACCGGAATTCTCTTCGGCAAAATGTGCAAGTATAGAACCTCGGTGGCCAAGTTGCACCCATGGAATTGCAAGTGTCTTCCTCAAAAGCCCTAATTTCCCACGAGTCGTCATCATCCTTAGGGTTCCACATTTAATATCCGAAGGTGGAGCTAGGGTTAGACGGGGTGGTAGTAATGATTGCTAATTTTGTTGTTGTTTTATTGACGATGATGATGATAATGTTACTGTTGTTGTAGGTGTTGATGTTGAGATTGACCTAGTTTTTAAAGTTGAGTCAAGGAGAAAATCCCAAGCTACTGTTGTAGGTGATGATATTGGGATTGGGCCACTTTTTGGAGCTGAATGGAGGAGAAAAGCTCAAGCTCAACAACATGATGCTACGAACATTTAAGATAAATGTGATAGAGATGTAACGAGGAGTGAGGATAAAAATGAACGGGGTGAAATAGAGAATGGGCTAAAGTAGAGGAAATAAAGACAAAAACTCTAAATATACTGAAGATGTATACAAGGTTCTCAAAGTATATTGTTGGAGTTTAGTACTCAAAACAAAGATTGGGAATTGAATATGATAATTAGTTTGTCTAGAAGAGTTGTAACCCTAATATTTGTAGAAATAAGAATATGCTTAAGCTTTAACGCCCATCTTTTCTTTATTTAGGAAGAAACTATTTTTGGTACCAAAGATAATACTTATAATATTTATTAATTTTGCATTTATAACAAAATACAGGGTCTAACAAAATCAATTTCTAATTTATCTACACAAGTGATTTAGGACGGCGATCTTGATTCACGAGTGCTTAGTTAATTGATACTTAAAGGAATGCTAGACTAGCCAAAATAATAGTACTATATATTTGAACTTGTTGGTATTGCTAGCTAGTGAAGCTTCCATTAGCCTTAGTTTTGGCACATAGCTTTTGTCACGAGAATGTAAGACACTTTGTGATGTGACCTGGTCTTGATAATTAAATAGTATTTGCACAAAGAGCATAGGAATTAACTTGTATCATTCGAGAAATTAGACTGATCACCCTCGTTTGCCAATTCACTGACATGCTTTTATTGTCACAACTCTCCTAATCAAGCTAAGATTCTTATCTTTATATTATATGTGAAGTAAAATCACATGTTTGAGGAGCTTGATATGCTTAACATGTAAGAATAAGAACCATCAAATTAATACGACTGTCTTTTGACATTATTTAAGTAGGAGTCTTTATTTCAATCTTGATGCATTAATTGGTAGTACTTAGCCATAGCGCCCAAATAGCTTTTGAGAAATACTATCAAATTTGCCTTTTTTTTGTTTAAGTAGATTTATTATATTAAAAACTTGATCAAAGTTATTACACATAGTAGTGCTTTTCTGAGCATAGTAATTTTTCAAGTGGGCCAAAATATTACAAGTATTCTCCAAAATTGTTCTAGCTAGCAAAAGTTATGCCAATGCGATCCTTCTCTAAAGATGTGTTCTTTGATGCAAGCTCAGCATCTAGATGTGTCATGTCTGCTAGTCAGAAAGCTCATAACTAAGAACGATATAGCAAGGAGTTGATATTCTCCGAGATATTTTAGATTTTCAATAATTTTGAATCAAATTCCACATCATTATTAAAAGTTGATTGTATTGGGTGAGAACGCCTCCAGATCGTTTGATGTATCCGGAAACTCCAAAGGCCACGAGCCTTCGCACAACTTTCTCTCACTCCCAACAACCCTCGTCACATTAGCCCTCCTAGATCAGAGCGTCGCGGCGCGCGTGGGTACAGTGACATCAGTACGCTCACGTTGTTACAACTTTAGAGGGGCATAATAGTCTAATTTTGTCGTATATATGCAAGACTTAGAAGAGAAGGAATGACACATTGTATTCTCTCTAAGCCTACCTTGTAACCAAGATCTCTCTTGGAAAACAATATACCTCACAGGGCACTTGTTCTTTATTTTTTCATTTTTCATCCTGAATCTAGCTTACTATACTCATTTTAACTAGCTTAACTTGTTTATCTTATATTCGCTTAGCCTTTTATTTTGTACACCCGTAACTTAGCTCGTGATACCGGACTCATTAAAGGGGGTCTCCGGATCGGATACAACCTACTTGCCTTTAAACCCCCAAATACAAATCTCTAACTGTGTTTTTTGTTAGAATCATTTTCACTGGAAAATAGTTTGGTACCGTCTGTGGGGATAGATAGTTGTGGTGTTGTCCCGATCTGTAGTTGATCTTCTTGAAAAAATTAAACAGAAATGTCACAATCAAGAAAAAAGAGAAGCATGTTGGGTCAAAATAACATTATTCACAGATCGCAGGAACTCAGAGAGGATCAGGTACCCATCGAACACCGGGTCCTAGTGGACTCTTCGGAAACACTATGAATGGAGTCGGGTCGTTCAAAAAGGCTACGAACAAAGTTGGAGGACGATAGCCTCCGAAAAGCAAACCCTTTGAAAGGAGGAAGGGGTGTTTGTCTTCAAAAAGCATTAATTTTTGGTTAATTGTCTATTTCCTTGACTGGGACTACCTATGAAATTAGAATCCCCCGGAGGGGATGGATACGCAATGCACTCTTTTCCTTGGCTGAGGTTTTATCCCAATCGGGGTTTTATGGTGAGGTTTTTAATAAGGCAACAATTTAAAATTACGTCAGGCTTATCGTATCACATATGAAACCCGACTCCTCAGGACCTCGCCCTCAAGTTCTGGGGGAAAGGATGGATCTACATATTCAAGAGGCGACATCCCCTCGAGGATGGACCTGCCCAAAATGGGAATGCTGGCAGTCGCTGCACTCGCCCAGTTTCTTTTTGTAAATCTTGTACAAGCCTAAAACATGGATCATGTACTTACAAGATGAGTCGTCCCTCGTAATGTTAAAAGAACGAAATAAAAAAACCTCTACTCAATCTCTGACTGAGTTGTACAGTAAAAATATATTCTAGGCAAAACCGAACTCGGAAGCCATACGACCCCGTAAAACTACTTCAAACAACACGACACGTCCATAGAGCCTTCTCACGTGCAGGTTCTTTGAATTTTTGTGCCTTTACATGGGGTTGAGACGTCTTCCCTATCAACACCGAAAATAAAGTATCTTTCTTTATTTCAAAATTGGATGTCTTAAATCCTAATTTCGCGTTAGGATTCCCGGACATGACATTCCCGAATTAGGTCAAGGCAAGATGACCTCAAACACAAAACACAAAATACAAAAATTACATAAGCGTGCTCCGGTTGTCAAACCTTGGCTTAAACAACAAACGCTCGAATATTAGCATAGTTCATGTTGACGGGCGTAGTGGTCATGCCTCAGCAGTTAAGTGCAAATTAAAAAACCAACAGCTCATTATGTGATCACAATTGTTGCAAAAAACAAAGTGCATGTCAAAGCGTGAGAAATCAAACTGGTAATAGTCGTTAAAACAAAAATAGCATGAAACGCTCGTACAAAAATGTTTCTTTTTTAAAAAGGGCATACGGGCCCCAAAAGATCCAGCAAAATAGAGCACAGAGGCTCAAAACTAAAACAACAAAGGGCACATAGGCCCTGAAGTATCGATCAACCACCATATAGTGCGCAGGGTAAAACAGTAACAAAGAAACATTCATTAAAAGGGCACAGGCCCATCACGAATTCACTAGAGTTGAAGAAACTCACACCAACCACCAGCATTGCTGCTAATCATCAGCGCAGGAATAGACCCTTAGAAGGCCTCCAAACCAATGACCAGAGTCTTAAGACATACAAAGCTAAGTCGAGGGGGAAACATCCTCGCCAGCAGAAGCATCGGAGGAAGGAGACCCCTCTTCACGTAATTCATCCATATCCGCCTCAACAGCTCCCAAGTCTACCTCTATATCTATAAGGGTTGATGAGACATCAATCTTCCACTTATCCACGCCTTGAAAGTCCTCGACCTGGGTCTAGATGACAGTATAATCCTGAAGCAAGATGGCCTTTTGACGGTCAACCTCCCGGTGAAGCATAATGCGTTGATTTCGGGCTCAAAGTCGGGCATGGAAAGCCTCAAGCGCTTGCGCCCGTGCCCGAGCAACATCACAATCAACCTCAGCCCGGACCAAACTCTTCCCCGTCAGTTGGTAAGCCTGGGTCATTGTTCGAAAAGTCTCAAGCCTACTTAGCCTCTTCCCACCAACCCTCCAGGGTAGTCTTTCATTCCAAGAGATATTTATTCTCAGACCAGAGCTGGGCAATCTCATCCCGGAGGCGCCAGTTTTCCTCTGTCAACATATCTATGACCTGAGAAAATAAAGGCATATTTTTTAAAAGCTCGATGGTGGAGGAGACGACGGCATGTCCCTAAAAGAATGTCAGATGGAATAAACTTAGGTCATGCGCTCACTCTAAAAGATATATGGTACGAGGAAAAAAATGCTCGGGTTACCTAAAGAAATATGCCCTCACGGTGGGCCAAGGAGGCTTCCAAACCAATGTTAGAACCAACAATAGGAGGGGAAGGAACCAAAGGGCCAACACCCGCGTCTCCATCCTTTATACTTTCGGGTTGTCCTTCACTGACTCTCGGCTCCTTGGCAGCTTCGGTATAGGAGATCCATGTGCCCTCGGGTGTTGTGGCTTCTCCTTTATTATCCTCCACATAGACTACCTTTTGCATCTCTTCTCTCCAATACTCATTGAATCGGCGGCGCATCCTCACACGCGAGCCGATCCTAGAGGTGGATACCCCAACATCATCCAAAAGCGCGCGCTTCCTACTCTTCCTGACCTCTGCGGCAGCCCTAGCAATACGAGCTCGGGCCTCATCTTGGGAGGGCACCTTCTTGGCTGAGCCCCCTCAGGTGGGGAGACCTTCAAGAAAAAAATGAAGAGGTTAGAATGGCACATCGACGCTTAGTTGGTAGAAACCTGAAATCAGCTGAAGCAAACTCATCATGGCCTTTTCCTTTCCACTTGTCAGCAGAAATAGCTCTCCAAGTTCGCTCAGCGCCAAAGGAGGCGTGAAGCAAATCCATCACCCAACCAAAAATATCAGACAAGAACTCAGGGAACACAGGGGCCGCTAGAAGAATAAAAAACAACACGACCAGAAAAGAAGTAGAAATACGGGAAACAGGAGTATGGATACTTAAGAGCACTGTCCCATTACTCCGGCAAAGGGCTGAAATCGGCATCATGGAGGCGGCATGTATGGATTATCAAAAATAGACCACACTATCATCGGTCGTGATCATCTTCGGCATTGGTAATAAGGGCTCTGGAGCCTCAAACAACCAAGTTAATTATTCCCCGTGAAGCACTCGGGGGGAATAGAGATGGATCAGGTGATCCAAAGTAAAAGGAAGGTGGGAGAAATCCGCCAAATGCTGCAAACAACTGATTATTCTCCGAGTTTGTGGGGTAAGATGTCCCAAACATATGGCTTAACGATGACAGAAGGTCTCTATGACCTGGTGAACCGGGAGGCCTCACCCAATAGTGAAAGGGTAGGTGTAAATCATGCACATCCCATGGATGTGCAAAGTGATACTAGCATTGGCCGGAAGAGGGTATATCTCTACGTCAAGACCCCATCGACAGTCAATACGGACTTGGGGGATGGTAAAAAAATTTATCATCGAAGCAATGCCCTCCACAGACTCATAGCGAAGGTTCAAGCGAAAATCCCTCTCAAAGTTAAAATTTGAGGGGATGATTTTGGAGGCAGATGAACCCAGGTCGATAGCCCGGATAATTCCGGAAGGCGACAATCGGCGATGAACAGACGTCGTTGTAGTAGCACCAAGTTCTTCCCTCATTCTAGTGAGGGTAAGATCATATGAAGAAGTGGAAGAAGACGAAAAGGTAGACATAGTGAGAATATGGATTAAAGAAACAAGAAATTTTGATTGCTTGAAAGGGGCAGATGGGAATAAGAGTGAGGAGAAGTAATTGGTATCATTGGTTTATATATCCGGTTGGGGCAATCATTACCCTAGGAAAATGAAGCAGTGTTCCCTATCAGAAAACGTCAATCGGTGTCTCTGAAAGGGCGTCGTCGAATGAGCGAATGGACACATTTAATGATCACCTAACGAAACGTCTGATAGAGGGAAATGATGTGACATTTCAATTCTCGTGAAAAGGTTTTGAAAAGGCAGACAAACTTTTCCACTTCCCGGACTCATGAAATGAAGGGCCCGAAAAGTGGGAGATTGTCTATATTAGGTGAGAACGTCTCTGGGTCATTTGATGTATCTGGAACTCCAATGGCCCCGAGCCTTGGCACAACGGTCTCTCACTCCCAACAACCGCCTTCACATCAGCCCTCCTAAATCAGAGCGTTGCGGCGTGCATGGGTACAGTGACATCAAAATGCTCACGTCGTCATAATTTTAAGGGGGCATAATAGTCTAGTTTTGTCTTACATATGCAAGACTTAGAAGAGAAGGAATGACACATTGTATTCTCTCTAAGCTTACCCTTGTAACCAAGATCTCTCTCTGAAAACAATATACCTCACAGAGCACTTGTTCTTTATTTTTTCCATTGTTCATCCTGAATCCAGCTTACTATACTCATTTTAACTAGTTTATTTTTATATTCTCTTAGCCTTTTATTCAGTACACCCGTAACCTAGCTCGTGATACCGGACTCATTAAAGGGATCTCTGGATCGGATACAATTTACTTATCTTTAAATCCTAAAATACAAATCTCTAACTATGTTTTTGGTTAGAATCATTTTTATCGGAAAACACGGGTCTTTTGTGTTCTAATATTCAGTACCCTATGCTCGAAGTGATTTGCCTAAGAATAGATAATGCTAGCATATATGTTTTTAAAGCGAAATTTGGTTCTAAAATTGCATTGATGCTAAGGGTGTTCTATGTTTCATATAATAAACTATAACTATAATATCTTTTTATATTTCTAAATATAAAATATGTAAATGTATAGACGTCCTATTGTGTGCTTGTATAGCTAGTCATCATTGAAGTGGGAGAGTTTCTAATATTGTCGTCTGCTTGGGCAGCTCAATTGGTTTCAAGGGGATATTTGGAATAAGAGACCAAGGATCGAATCCCGTCAGCGGCAGTGTGGGGGTTTCTTCTTGAAATAAAGGAGAGCCCCTTGTGCGCAGCGTGGTACTGGTCTAACCTTTGAAATCAATTGAGTCACCATGATTTACCTCCTTCACAGACCTGTCGGACCGGGTGTGGGGGCTCCTGGGGTGGGAGATTCCACCTTTTTGGAATAAGAGTTTCTAATATTGTCGACTCTTTTTCTTTTTATCTGATGACATATAACTTCTTATAACAACCCGTTGATTTATTCCTAGGGTCATACGATATATTAAAGATATAAATTTCATATAATGATTTCCTAGAATTTCATTAATTTGGCATTTATAAGTATTTAGGGCTCTAAATTTCACACAATCATTTCAAAATCGCGTTTGTTATCTTCCATGTAGGTTCTTGCCAGAAACAGAAGAGGTACTTAAAACTGCCTGTGACGATCACAGTGGCAGAGAAAAGGTTGAATAACTTTTATGCTATCTTCAAACTTATTTTAATGTACAAAAGAATGCCAACATGAAATTGAAATACTAGTATTCCAACAAAAGTGTCTTTAGTAAGTTAGTGGTAAGTATTGAGTTCTAAATCGTAAAGTCAAAGAGCACGTAATAAATCATAATCATTGTCTTTCTTGATCTCTTTTTCTAGTTGAAAAAGCTAACGAAAGTTTGCAACTCTTAAAATTAATTTGTAATAATATTTGCAGACAGAACTAATAAATAAGAGAATCAACTCGGTTAAAAGACTTCCCGCTCTTAATAATTCCTAAAACAAAGCTACAAATAGTCTGTTCTGCCAATCTCAAGATAAATACTGTAACCCCAGCTTACCTAACATATACAAACACCAGGAATGGCTCTAAATCAGCCATGCTTTTTACCACAGCTAACACAAAACAACATCCCAAAGAAGAAGAAGAAAAAAAAAAGGGGGGGGGGGGGGGGGGGGGGAGGAAGCCTCAAGTCCTAACCTACACTCTGCAACGCAGTCAAGGAACCATTTTAACATTGTTGTTTGACCAGCCCATGTTTGCATACATTGGCATACCATGCAATGGTTGACCTGCATTACCATAAGGTCCTTGTTCATGGCTGAGAGGACTACCCCCATTTTCATCATCGGAGTCACTCGAGGCATACTGGGAAGGAGGAGGGCTCGCCCCTCCCGAGGCTGGACCACCAAAATTCAACATATTGGAAGGTGGTGGTGTTAAAGACGGTGTCTTAGACTTTGGTTTTTTCCCTTCCGCAATGAAGCTACCAACAATCACCTGGTAATGAACTGAAGACAGTTATCAATTAAACAATATACAATCCAATGAGAGTGCATGAACAAAGGTAGTTAGAACAACACCTGTACTTGTGTTGCAGCCATGAGCGTTCCTGCAACTCCCCCGCCCAAAACTCTACCATCTGATCCAGCCAGTGACACACTTAGACTACTTGTTCTGGTACTGTGCAAGAATGAACCTGATAAAGAGATGATTTCAAATCGGCCCTGCATATGAAGAATACCACCATACACAATGACTGACCAAACAAGTTGGAATATGGTAAGCAAAAAATACTGTAGGTCATGTTTAGACAAGTCTGCATGTGCATACACAAATAGCAGACAAGTTCACCATTCTAGCAATACAGTGGATAAAAAATACATGTGCAATACTTGAGAAAAGATAGAGACCCCCACAGCTAGTACAAACTCCAATTCACTAATAGGTCAACAAGATATCGTTTCACAGCAATTCATTACTACATTAGGCTTCCCTTGAAGCTACACTCTATAATATATGGTACCTACAACCAACTGTACATCACCAGGGCCAACTGATAAAAGTCCATTTCCAATGACAAAAACAAGTCAAGTCAAAATTGAAATAGAAAACCTTGATCTCCAAGACTTATTTCAGATTTCATCCTTCTATCCTCTCAACTGCCAATAGCCCTTTGACTAACCAAGCTCATGAAAATACCGAACAAAAACAGATTCCAAAAGAAATAGTATCCCCAAAGCATATCTTGCTCAAGCACAAAGGAACCTATCACCTGTGGTTTGCAAACACGAGTATGATTTTGGAGAAAGTTAGAAAACTTGCACATCAATGTGATGATCCCATGTTGCTTGATCATAAAATGTGGATGAATTTGTTCAACACTCACCCAGACTATATCACTCCTCATTTTATGTGCCTAACACTGTAAGTCTGTCCAGTAAATAACCTAGTCCATGAAAGTGACCAGGCTTGATATGTTTTAATCCTGATAAAACACACTAATTTTTTTTAACACACTAATTGCTTACCATTTTCGGGTCTAGCTAAGAGTTAGATTCGAAAACAGTGTTACATGTTAATGCAAATGTTAAATGCTTGATGCATGAACAGTGTTGTCGAAGGCACGCTTAAGCTCTGAAGCGAGGCTCAAAACATGTTGAGCTCTTCGCCTGGCTTTATGTGCGCTTCAGTGTCATCATCAAGGCTCTAAGACATATGTTTCCTTGCCAATGAGCTTCTCTAGAAGATGTGACATTAAATAATGGGAAAAGGTGCAAATATAACCCTCAACTTTGCGATTTAGAGCAGATATACCCTGTTAAAAAAGTGGTGGATATATACCCCTACCATTACAAAATGGTGCAAATATATACTCTTTTTGCTAACAAAAGTTTTCTTAAAAATCATTAATCTTATTTTTGAATTAAAGAAATGCCACGAGGCTTTTAAAAAAAGTCTATCCATTTTTTTGTTAGACATATTTTTCTAAAGCCACGTGATAATTTTTTTCCCCGATGGGTCGGGTCTGGTTCGTTTAAAAAAATGGATAGACCTATTTTTTTAAAGCCACAGATATATTTTTAAACAAATCAGACCCGATCCCCCCTTAAAAAATTACCACGTGGCTTTAGAAAAATACTTGGAATGCAAGTTCAGTAACAGGAGGTGAGGCTAGATACTCAGGTCATTCCAAAGAAAGGAAGTTTCAAATACCTCGAATCTATTATTCAAGGGAATTGAAAGATTGATGACGATGTCACACATCGTATTGGGGCAGGGTGGATGAAATGGAGGCCCGCATCTAGAGTCTTGTGTAATAATAAGGTGCCACAAAAACTTAAAGACAAGTTCTATAGAGTGGTGGTTAGACCAACTATGTTGTATGGGGCAGAGTGTTGGTCAGTCAAGACTTCGCACATCCAAAAGATGAAAGTTGCGGAGATGAGGATGCTGAGATGAATGTGTGGGCATACAAGGAGAGATAGGATTCGAAATGATGATACGGGACAGAGTGGGAGTGGCCTCGGGGAGGATAAGATGCGGGAAGCAAGGTTGAGATGATTCGGACATGTGCAGAGGAGAGACACAAATGACCTAATGCAGATGTGTGAGAGGTTTTGGCTATGGACGGGTTCAGGAGGGGTAGAGGTAAGCCGAAGAAGTATTGGGAAGAGATGATTAAACGGAATATGGCGCAGGTGCAACTTACTGAGGACATGACCTTATATAGGGGGTTGTGAAAGACATGGATTAGGGTAAACGGGTAGTAGGTAGTTGAGCGTAGTCCTACTTACGCTTACAAACTGATAGTTGTAGTGTCATTATTGTAGGCCTGCTTAGCCTATCATACTAGTAGGCGAGGTGCAGTATTGCTTTATAGTCCCCTGTCGTCTGATTTCTGCTGTTGTGTTCTTTAGTGTACTTTGTTTATCTTATTTACCTGCGTTAGTTACTGCTTCTTTTTCTAGAATGTTTTAAATTTCTTGTCCGGGTCTGACCGTTTCTCTTGCTTTGCTTGTGCTTATGTTTTGTCTTGAGCCGAAGTCTTTCGGAAACAACCGCAATGTAGAGGTAAGGTATGCGTACACTCTACCCTCCCCAGACCCCACGTTATGGGATTCCATGGGGTATGTTGTTGTTGGCTTTAGAAAAATGTCTACTAAAAAAAATGGGTAGACTTTTTTTTTAAGCCTCACGACATTTTTTAAAATTCAAAAATAAGATTAATGATTTTTTAGAAAACTTCCGTCCGCAAAAAGGGTATATTTGCACCATTTTGTAACGGCAGGGGTATATATCCACCACTTTTTAATGGGGTATATCTGCTCTAAATCGCAAAGTTGAGGGGTATATTTGCACCTTTTCCCTTAAATAATTGATATTTCACTTTATCATAATGTTTTTACAATTTCTTTTTCCATATATTTGGAATTCATGTTTATTATTAAGTATATTAGCTTTGGACTAAACATATATATCTTTGTATTTTTGTACCATTGTGCCTTTTTTCATTAGCGCCCACGTTTTATTTGCACTTAAAGCCCCAGATAACCTTAGACCTTTTTTGCGCTTTTCGCTTTTGATAACACTCTGCATGAACAGAGTTTTGCAGTTGGAAAGCAGACAACCCAACTAAAGATGTTTCCACCCCTTCCTCAACTGATTTTTCTCTTTTTTCCTTTTCTATTTTAATATTAAAATAAGAGTACCCACTTCCTACTTCTACAGAGTAGTCAATCTAGGATACTTTTTGGGATGAATATTTGAGGCAGAGTTCCCATCGATCAGGTGATGAAATTGAGAAGCAAAGAAGAGTATGAATGCAAAGGAAAGAAATAGTTTGGAGGAATTACAGAAGGCAACCCTTGTGCTATAGCATCTCTTCTCGTCATCAAGGAAAAACATGTCAAAGCCATGCTGACAACCGAAGAGGTGTGCCAAGTTTCTCTTGCAACTCGAGGGAAAGTTAGGGCCCAGTTTTTTTCTCATTTCTTAAGTCATACTAGGACCTGTTATTATTAATTATAAGGCCACCTTTTGTGAAGAACAGTACAAATTTTACAGACTGTTTACTACAAACAAAGAGATTTTTTGAACAATCACTATAGCCAGGCAGACCCCAAAAATGGTTTGACATTATAATAGTTTCTGGAGAATCATGCAAAAGGCGCATTCAAGCCAACATATAAGTCAGTTTAACAGGAAATAACATTTGAAAATATCATCATTTAATCAAAAGACTAACGCATGACTAAAAATATATATATTCTATGTCCAAATCAATATTTGGGAATGAAAGGGGACGTCGGAGTAGATATTTTCACATGAGCATCAAGAAAAGCATTGGATAATTCAGCCATAAACCTCCAGCCGCATAGGAATTAGGCACAACTAAATTAATAAAGCAATTACCAACATTAAAAGCATAATGATACAGCAGGCATCTTAAAGCTCAAAAGCATACAAACCTCGTAGGCCACAGTGCCACCACCCATTGCTGGTTGGCGGAGGGTGACATTACAAATGGCTCCATGTGCAGATAGAATGCAAACTGTACGGGGTCCTTGCTCTGAGAAAGCCATTAGCTTTGATGCTAAGTCCTTCAGCCAAGAAAACAGATTTGCATCATAGTAAAAAGTCAACCTAAAACATACACAGTTAAAGGCAGAGAAAACAATGGTATCACACTGCACTAACGTTGTGATTTCTGAGACTACCTACCACAAATGATGGAATAAAAAACACATTCTAGAAGCAGTAGCACTTTCAGGAGAGAGGAACACGTGGTACAAGGTTAAAAAAATTGTCTTATCAAAAGGTGTATATATAACCTACCTTTTATCATTATTATTCAGTTTTCTAACCAAGATGCACTACATTTGCATGAACCTTGATATTTACATGAAAAGGATCTTGTGCGAGCATAAATAATGAAGAAAACTCCGAAAAACGAGACCTACACATTTTATTTACAATTTTCAGATTTAAATAATTGACATTTTCTATAAAATATGAAGGTCTAGAAAACGAGGAATGCAAGGACATGGAAGAAAATGAGAAAAATCTGAAAAGGAAGGTAAAGGAAAAGAACAAACAATCAAATTTCAAACTGCAATCTCAATGTTTGTTTTGCATCCTTTGCAAAATTATCTATGGGATGTGAGACTGCAACTCAACGGGAACAGAGAGAAGGGATTCACTCCAACAGCATATTGTTGCTTCTAAGTAGTAGAAAAATTCTCTATTATGAACGTAAACTGAACCAAAAACATGCCAAGATATCTGTGCAACCTCCTTCCACTAGAATACAATAAGTTATCTGCATAATTATCATTCACTGGCTGTAAAAACTCCAGATCAACTTCACATCAATAGTATATGTATACCTTGCCTACTAGAAAATATGCTAGGTCTACTAGAGTAAGGAAAAGGAAAACGAAGAAGATAAATTGCAAATCACATAAGAGTCCTAATAACGCAAAAACTAAATAATTATTGCTCCCTCCGTTTTTTTCTTTTTTTTGATAAGGTAAAAGTTCTTACTCCCTCCGTTTCAAATTATGTGTCGTAGTTACTACTTGGAGAGTCCAAGGTTATTTTCTTTGACCATGATTTTTTCAAATACTTTATAATATTTTAAATTGTTAATTATTGTGACTTATAGTACTTTTATGTAGTTTCTAAATACGTAATTTTATTTCAAAAAAATAAATTGAAGATTCTATGTCCAAAGGAGTAGTTATTTCCTCCTATCTACTTTGCCAAAAAAGCAACTACAAAACTATAACCAAAAGACACTTGGCTTGTATTGACATCTCATGACTCCGAAAAACTATCACATGTTAACAGCTTAGGATCCCATAGTATAGGGATAGGATCCAATAGCACTGGGGCAATGCAAACTAGTGAATTCCCAAATTTAACTACCTTTGCCTGAATAGAGTCTGTGGTCAAGATATTCATAAATAATGACTAACCATCCCATCAACCTCCCCCACTTCTTTCTCAAAGACAACTGCCAAAGCAAACTGAAATTCAGCAATCAACTGACTACCAAATTTTGAAACTAACACAACATGAATGATCTTGAACTACCCATCCCATCAACCTCTCCCACTTCTTCTTTTTTTCCAAGACAACTGCCATTATAAACTTGATATCCGGCAACCAATTGAGTAGCAAATGCTGAAGCTACTGGCCCATACTTGTTCCACCATGCTTCCATTCCTCCATCTGTCTTTTGGAAGCAGTAAAAAACTGCTTTCCATTTGTGTACTAATCTCTTTAGCCTGAGTTTTCCCAGCTATTTAACCCCTTCACATTTTAAGATACAAATTTTCATTTTCATTTTTCACCCTCTTACAATTATGCACACCCCTGCTCCTGTCTTCTTCAACTCCATGTTGATATTGAACTCTTAACTTCTTCAGTTCTTTTTTCCCATTCTGAGCTAACTTGGTGTTGGTTGTTAAAATTGTATCATGTCACCTTACCTGTCTTCACTTGTCAATTTTTATGAAGAACCTCAATGACTTAAACCGTCAAAGTCCACACCCAATTGATTTTTGAGCTTTAAAAAGTGCCCCTCTTCACTCATTCAGAAGCTTCTGTCACTGTCAGCAGCTCCTATAACATTGACAAGAGGTAGAACTTATTTGCATGAATCCTTACCCACCTCATTCATAGTTCGTCCTTGGGACCTTTTCAATAATTCTCTGCTGTCCGGCTTAACAAGTTGGGCCCAATTTGTTTCTCATTTGGGCCTGTTGTTATCTTTGGCCCATTCTTGTTTAGGATATTGTTTGAGTTGCCTCTTTCTTCCATCCGTCTGATTTGTTGAATTTTTCTGAACCAATTGCATCATGTGATGTGTGTTCCACCAACTCGTCTTTCTAAACCACTTTCGAGCAGTTGCCAGCAATTTCTAACCAATATATAGAGGATCTTTTTGCATAATTGTTGGATAATAGGTTGTTTTGACCTGCCAGATTCCAGCCACTGTTGTAATGGTTTCGGTCCATATTGGTATTCTGAATATTTTCTCCCCTTAATCGACCTTGACTACTATAGTTATGGTTTTATTTTTTTAAACTGAAATATGACTTCTTTAGTTATGGTTTCAATCAGCCCTTTGAAACAAAACCAAGCCCATCTGAAATGGGTTTTGTTACATGTATCTTCATCTATCTCCAAGCATCCACCGCAAGCCGCATTGAGTGCTCTATGATTTCCTTCATTCACAAATGCAGCGGTATCCCAGTAATTCTATCGAAACTCTCTTGGGTTGAAATGGTGGGTAGGAGACAGCACCCTATTTCCAGTATCCACCATAAAGGTATATTTTCATGTTCTTCCACACCCATTCCCTTATTTAATCCTCTCAGCCTCCTGCCTTGACTGAATTTTGAATAGAAAGTGGAGCTCATTCATCTCATATACTTTAATTTTAGCCTTTGAATATTCCCACTACCAAATCTCAGAAAATTTTGGAATGTCATCTTTTCCTCCCCGTAAAACTTCTTTCCAAACTGTTTATTTGGGACGTTTTTCCTATCCATTCAGTGTTGGTATTGCTTTGCCTTCTATAAATTTTTGTTGTGGGCTCTTGACACTGTTCTTTTCTAGCTGCCTCTATATAGCTTATGCATTGAGCAGTTCTTGTGGGGTTATTCTGACAACTTGCTTTTAGGATGAAACTTTGAACTCTCACAGCTACATCTTTCCAGCTTGCAAGAGGCAAAATTTTTGGTGTGATGATTGTCATTCTCCTATCTTCTTCCCGGGATTACGACATCCTCCTATCTCCCTGCAATGCTCCAATTCTCACGTATCTTCATTGTGGATTAAGTTTGTGCGTCAACTTTTCCATGTAAAAGCTGACCTCTTGTTCCTATTTTCTAAATATGTTTCAAGCTCCTTCTACTGCAAGTTGAAAGATTTGATAAATACATACTAATACTACTCCCTCCATTTCAAAATATGTCTTACTTACCTTTTTAGTCCTTTTCAAAAAGAATGTCTCTTTCCTTTTTTGGCAACTCTTTCATTCCAACTTTTCACATGGCATGTTTAAGACCACAAGATTAAAGGTCATTATTGTACATTCAACACATCTTTAATTTAAGACCACAAGATTCAAAAGTCTTCTCTACTTTCTTAAACTTTGTGCCAAGTCAAAACCAGACAATCTTTTTTAAACGGAGGGAGTAGCATTTTTGTTCTCCTTTCCATCCAGAGGCCAAAATCTAGTTTCAAATCAATCACTTTCTGATGGTGTTCAAGTCAAAACTTGGTTGACTTGTGATGTAGTGGGGCTATTGTTGGTTGTTTGATAGCTTGGAGGTCTACAAAGAAGGGAGAGCTGCTCTCTCTTCGTTTGTCTTAAACGAAATTTCTAAAAAGGAAAACAGACCTCAGAAGTACGTAATTTCGCCTTCCAACTAATTGATGTAGGAAGACTGGACCTATTCATTCCGAACTTGTTACTTGTGTTTGGTTAACTACTTTACTGACTTGGGGTTCTTTCTCGTAAATGGTATACCTACACCCTGCACGCGGTGGCACAATATTTCCTTGTTGGCATATTCTTCTTTTCATCTTTCTAGTGTATGGTGTGAGTGTTCCCGTGTATAAAAAGTTAAGAGTGTTTGAACAATGGTGAAGAAGTAACCTTTTTTTAAAATAACCGAGAAAAGGAATACGTAACCTTCTTTAATCATGAATAATAAGTTAAAAGTTTTCCTTTTAGAATTGACTAATAGTTCACAGAAAATAATGTGGCTACATCGAGTTGGGAGAAATAGAAAAAAAAACGTTGGAAGCTTTAAAGAGAAAGGCATGTTTCAATATTTCTCTCTTAGCCTAATAAGGGTTTTTAAGAAGATTTGCAAGAGATGTTGGACATGGTGATTGTAAACGAATGCTGAAAAGCATAATCAATAAACAAAATAGAACACATTAAGTTACCACTAAAGAAGTTCAAACAAGTATCTTCTGGTTCTTTTACTTATAGTTACTATTAAGGTTGCATGCTCTGGATGGGTTGCTATTCATGAGGCATGTTTGACACACAGATTTCTCAATTGTCAGGAGTAAGGAACTGATCCCAGTAACATAAGAAATCTGAAATCAAGTATCTGGTGCAGAAAGGCAACTTACAACAAACATAAAAAAAATATCCATAGTTTGAAAGAAAAAAATAAGATTAAGTGGGGAAAATAAGAATGTTACGCACAAAATAATTTAAAAGAGAACAAATTTTACCTCCCCAACGTTCACCACAATTACATGTGGTGTAAAGCCAACTCCGCCTGCACCTGTCAACCATCAAGAAACCCCAACAATCACTGTACCATAGAGGACAATAGCAGCCTAATTCCATACGAAGCTATTTTTCAAACTAAAGACGAGATATACTTTAAGAGTAAACTTGTTTACAAAAGTCAACATTTTTTAGAATATCCAAGTCTTACTTGATATCACCTGCTTCAACCAACATTTAGATTGTCCTTAACCTTTAATACAAGAACTAGAAAATATCACTGAAATATTATCCTAATACTTTATCCTATGTTTTGTACAATCACCATAGATCACCTACTTTTATATCCAATTGAACATAGAAAATGATCCAGAAATTATTTCTTTTTTTTATAAGGAAAATAGAGATACACAAAAATATGATCCAGAAATGATTTCATACTTCACACTGTTAAATATTTTTCAAGCAAAACATTTTCCTCCATATACCCATCAAACTATGTCTGGTATGGTGTGAGTTCTCTTTGATGAAATTATTTTCCAATATGCTAATTACCTTCTTTCCCCAAGAAAAATATTTCCCACCAGAAGAAAAAGAAATGTTACCTTTCCTTACAAATATTTCAGCTCTCACTACATATCACTTGCTTCAATAATCACATAAACATTGTTATCAACATTTAATCCTCAAAATATTTACCAAATAGCTATCTTCAAACACTATTATACACCCAGTGGTGGAGCCACCTTATGTTAAAGGGCCCTTCTCCGGAAAATTACCCTGTTTAGCTAAGTCAAAATTTTAGTTTTATGTACAACTACAATATGTTGATTCCCCTTTTTTTTTGGACGTCGCTCTCTGTTTATTTTTGAAAAATTTACGCCAAGTAGCCCATACTTTGTGTATAAACACCCGATTTTCAACATATTTGTGTACAAACACCTTTTATACACTATTATACACTTTATACAAGGTTGATACATTGTGTATAATGCTCTCCCCAGGTGTAACATTGTATAATATTATATAATGGCCTACTGGCCTACGTGACGTAAATATTTTCAAAAGTTGTATATTTTTTAAAATATCCCAAATTCCTGGCTCCGCCACCGTATACACCTAGTACAATATCATATGTCATCTACTTTTCTACGCAACCAAATTCTGAAAAAAACAATAATTTTTCATGGTATACCTAGTGCGTCTAGCTGTATCTTTCCAGGGGTAGGTGGTCTTCCTCTAATCTTCTTAGACGAGTTATCCGAAGAGGGCGTAACGGCACTACCAGCAGAATCATTATGAGGCCCCACTACCGATGAAGAAATTGGAGTAACTGGACTTGAAGATAAGCCCAATGCTATGTTACCATCAGGAGAGTACTTTCTGGGCCGGCCTCTTTTCTTCCTAACGGGCTCCATGCTGAACCCGGAAGCCCTAGGTGATGATCCATCAGAGTAATCAAAACCAAATCCAGGGTTTCGTTGTTGTTGCGTCATGGAAGAATTGTTAATGTTGTCGAGTAAACCGTAAGAATTGTGCTGTTGAGGTAGAGACGACATTATGACGTGGCCATGTAGTGGTGGTTGATGGGAATTCATGTTTGAAATGCAGGTTGGATTTTTTTGTGGAAATGGTCGGTACTGTTGTACACTGAGAACGTACTACAAGCCAAACACCGAAATATGATGAAAGCGGAGGAGAGCTCCTGTATTCCATTTTTTTTTTTTTATATTCCGAGCCAGATTATTACTGAAAATAGTAGTTCGATACTCAGCGATAGTAGCATTACTACCAGATAGTAGTCCGATCCTCAACATTACTATCATTAAATCGCGAGATGTGCACCCGTGTTTCGAGAGGAACAGATCACCTACAAGGTCCACTTTTTTCTTGGGTTTGGTGTATTTGCCCCCCAAAGTTTGAAAGAAAAAAAAACTGTTTTAGAAAAAAATGGTCCCTTCATCTCATTTTACGTCAAAGGTTCATACCAAGGTTAGAACACCCAAATTTTAAAAAATATATTTAAAAATTATGTGAAAATATTAAAAGATTGAGAGACAAGAAAAGGCTGTTTAAATTCTGAAATAGTAATTATGTTTAATAAAATTAAACAAAAAAAGTGACATTTAAAGGCTAGCTCATTTAGTAAGCTCCATGTCTTCTACAATTGAAGTGGGAAATCTAGATCTATCAGTATAAAAATTACTTTTTTAACTAAATCCAAAAAGAATTGAAACATTTATTATAAAACAAAAAAACAAATTTTCAACTAAAAACAAGCCCAAAAGGTTTCTAGTATATCTTGAGGGCTTGTTTCCTATTTCTCTCTGAACCTTTTTCCTTTTAATTTTATTAGTCACTGGGCAAGTTGTAAGATGACATACGAAATAGGTAAATGAGGTGGGTTAGTCTAAAGATCGATTAGCCAAAATAGACGCACTAATTTGACATTCTAATACCCTATGAAGGATTTTATTTGGAACAGTTCCAAATTGGTGCTAGTATGAGCGTCCATTTGACTATTCGATCAATTTTTAATAATCAAGTCAATTTCCATAATTAACCCCTTCCCTTTTTTTCTTTGTTATCGTTTTTGAGTGAATAGCACATTGCGTTTACCAATACACCGTGAAATTACTGAAATATTTATGATAGTCAACTAATTTTTATTTGAACCAACAACAACAGCGTATTGAAATTCATCTCCGTCAATAATGTAAATAAAAAAAAAACATTTTCATAGCTTAAATAAAAAAATATTTATTTATTTTGGTTAAAAAGATACTTTTGTTATATACTCCGTACTATGGTACTCTAACATACCATAATTACATGAATCTCCACATCTTTCTTAATTCAGAGTAAAACAAAAAACATATTTTGAATATTGATTTCCAGATAACCACTTTAAATTATAACAAGATAATAAATGTGTACCATCTACCATGTATACTATTGTTTGAGATGAGCTGCCAAGAGATGGGAGTTTCAAGCGGTTGCGCAATTCAGTTCCGTTTTCTGTTCTACAAGACCTTGGATTGACTTATTCTAAGTGCTTTTAAACCAAAATAGCTTTATAAGTGAATAAAATAAAAAAGTGCTTTCAAGCACTTATTTTTAAGTCAAAATAGTAAAAATAAACTAAAAGTCATAAGCTAAAATTCCTAGTTTATGACTTTTGGCTTATAAGTCACTTATAAGTCAAAAGTCACAAGTTCATCCAAACGGACTCTAAATTTGCTCTCATCCAGGTTAAAAAAAACAAATCTCATAAGTTCATCCAAACGGGCTCTAAATTTGCTCTCATTCAGGTAAAAAAAAAAACAAATCGAAGGAAAATACCAGGTAAGAAACATCACTCTAATCAATTCATATTTTCCATGCAACAGACAAAAAATATATATTACCATGGTGTACGGCCAAATTTGAATATTTCACTAAATATCCATTACCTCCTACTAGCACAACTATGTAAACCAAAGATTAAAAAGATGAAAAGAAATTACCTAGTAGTTTTTTTACAAATTCTTGATATGGATTTGTACCCTAGTCTCCCATGGTTTTCATCACTTCACTGGGGAAAAAACAAACATTTTCTTATGGCAGAAAATGTCAAATATACAAATAGAATGGAAACGAAAGCCTCTTCTTAGTCCTTGTAAAGAACTGACCTGTACAACAGAATAATAAATTTCAAACAACAAATATACTATAGACAAACCAAGTTTAAAAGCCCTCAAATTACAAGATGCATAAGTTGCATTTCCAGCATAACAAAACGGCGCCCCTATCTTCCATAGTTCTGATCCTATAAACTAGATCAGCTTACCTATACTTCAGCACCTAATCTCATAAGAACCAGCTTTTGTGATATAGCGAACCCATTCAACTGTGTTGTAGCCACTCTTTTCCCATACCTGCAGACAGTTACAAGGTGAAGCAGCATTTCAATCCAAAAAAAGGTCCCAAGTTAGTTGCAAGTTTGGCAAGCATACCTTGAGAAAACGAACTCGCAATCCAGACGCTGTAAACATGGGAACCTGCAATGACAAGAAGTGGGTTATTCATCTGCAACCAATTGTTTAACCATACGATAGAAACAAAGAAGCATAACAAAATTCAGAGGTCAATAAATCAGCGCCATAAATGATTCTATGAATCAGATCATGCTATAAAACCTACATTTTCTTATTGATATGCTGATTTAAGTCAGAAAAGAAACGACTATTGCCATCACATGAGTGCCAACAAAAGTCCCCCTAATAATGAGTGAAATGCACTACCACTTACTAACCACTTGATTGGAAGACAGAAAAAGGGGAAGAAAAAAGTTGGCTATATAATTTTCTCTTGCTTGAGCAAAGAGAAACTAGAAAGAAAAATAATAGAACAAAGTCAATTTTCTCCAAGTCCAACTTGGTCAATGAGAAGAAAGGCTTCTACTTCTGTTCCCTCCCGCTTTCTTGTCAATCCAAACCAAGAATGAGAATGAAATTGTCTCACCATTTCATTCCTTTATTTTCCTATCCCTTCTACAAAACGAAGGGTGAGATCCTCCAATCAGCCAGTAAACGTGGCTGGTATAACATTTCCACAAGGCTAGATACCAAACTCTACCAACTTGTGTCATAAAGAAGTAGTAGAAGCAAATAGTGACGATGATTATGTACAACATTCAATAGCAGTCTTCTATTCCTAGTTGTCCTTTGGAAATGTTTTCTAAGCATAAGGCTCGGTCATTTGCATCTAATTCCAAAATTCATTTACTTTCAGGCCCCCCCTCTGCAAGAACAAGAACCATTGCAGCTAGGAATACATGCTACCGTCAACGAAGTGAACACAGTTATCACCCATCCCCCTCCTCCCCCCCCCCCCCCCAAAAAAAAAGTTCAGGCACCTGGAATTCCATCTGAATTGGTGGCCTAGTCCAGGACTTCTTCTCTGCTATTGTTGAAATCAACTCCACTTCAGCACTCATTGTTGACTCAGTTTGCCCAGGAAATTTTTTTATCCTGCAATAAGAAGCCCATATTGAAGATCCACTAGAACTAGATTTACTGCTGAAGATAATATAGTTGGCATCCTCGTAAAGAAAACAGAACACAGTCAATACACAATTAGATAGTGTTCACAACAATATCTTGGATCAGTGGCAAAATGGAAGAGAACATTTGAGTGCACTCTACACCTCTGCCAATGTAAGATCGGGAAACTGAAATTATACATTACAACATAAACGGAAAAAGGGGGGAATAACAGATTTGTCAAACAAACTGAGCCATTATGCTACTATACAAACCCAAGAACTGGTCACTAGTACACCTTTTACTGGATTATGATAATCATGAAGAACTACAGACAATTAATTCCTTCTAGAAGCCACAAAGAAGAGAGTCAAATTTTGAGCTTTTGTAGTCTTCCACTGTCCATGTATAACAACTTGACCAAGAAGATTCCACTTCTTTTTCACCAGAGCTTCCTTCCAGTACAACACATTTCTCTCTTCTTCTTTTTTGGATCAGTTATAGAGTATATATTCTCCCTCAAGACATTTTGAGGCTGTATCATAATAAATGTTGAAAGGCTGGAAAAGCTCATGCAAAGAAAATTCCATATTGTTCGAAACAGAAACGAGCAATAGTATAAGAACATCTGCTTGTCAACTTTCAAGCATAAACAGATCAGCTTAGATGAAGTGTATGCAATTCTACTTGCTGAAAGGAAAGCATCTATGAGCGAGCAATCGTGCACATGGAGACACAAAAACACGTGAATACACAACATATTTCAAGGCACACTCTAAGCTAAACATTCCCTTCCACAGAAAAAGCTTTCAATTGCCTCCAGTTTGAACAAAATGGATCACTCTGAAGCACGCATTATTCGCCTTTGATTTCATAAAGAAACCAGTATAGCATAACAGGTTTCCTTTTGTAATGCTGTCTAGTTTCAGTAACAAGAATGTGGTGAAAACATTTTACAAGAGATTAAATGCCACCAAACAAAAAGATAAAAATTTAATAGAAAATATTCTCATCCATTGATTAATGGAAGCAAATACCATAGTAAAAAGGATTCATAAGTGAAGGGATGCAAGAAATTTCAAAAATGGCATTTTGTATATTATTTTGATAATGGTCACATGATAGCTGACACCAAATCTCCGCCTTGGGCTATTGAGATCTTTACTAATGGGATTACACCTGTGCTGACTGTTAAGTATGATTCGAGTTATTAAATGTTCTAATAAAACGCAGCCAAGGTCCTAATGCAAAAAGTGTATCAACAATCAACACCTTCAAGAACAATGTCCAATAGAGCTATAGGATTACGCCAAGAAAGATAAAAGCGTTGCATACTCACTTCCACACCAAAGAGTCAATGGATGGATTGTACTTTGCTCTCCCTGATGTCACCTGGAAGCTTGCTTTTGCAGTTTGCTTTGGCACGGGAACTTTAATGACAACTCCAAGAGCAAACATTTTCGCACCAAACACACTCTTAACCTGAAAAGGATACAAATCATGTTAGAAATTTCTAAACCGTATCAACGTGGAGCAACGTTTCAAATTGAAGTTCATTCTATACTGAAAGAAGAGCGACAAACCTTAACATTCACTTCCATTCGTGTACGACCTAATTCCTTGATTGTTGGCAATACCCGGAAAGGAAGATTTACTCCTTCAGTAATGCGGTACCTGAGGGGAAAAAAAGTTCGCAATTACAAATTCAGGCACTGCTGTGAAAAAGGTATGCCTAATTATGTGTATAAAATAAACTGTTGTTTTTCCTAAACCAAGTGCCAATATTTTGAGTTAAAAACCTTCAGCATATCCAAGCAATCAAATATATGTATGCGATATATATAGTCCACAAACATTACGACTTACTCCATTACACTACAGATGACACAGGTAAATTCAGAATTCTCAGGAAAATTAAAGAATTATTCCCATCAATTCTTTTAAGCTGCGTGACTTTTTAAGCTACTCAAGCTTTCAATGATAAACCTTTGCCTTTCTAGTTAGGGTGCGGAAAATATATTTCCACTTATATGCGGGAACGTTTGCCTCTTGCAGAAATGTGAGGTAAGGATACGTACAATAGACCCTTCCGTCCCTTCCCCGGACCCCGCGCATAGCGGGAGCTTAGTGCACCGGGCTGCCCTTTTTATATGAGGAAATGTGTACAAATTTCACACAAAAGAGAGGTTAAAAAAGATACTTTGATTTATTAGGATGTCCATTTAACAAAATAGGAACCATAAAATTTATCTCCGTATACAATAAGATGCACATATTCCAATTCAGGGAAGTGGACATTAATTTGAGAAAACCGATTACAGAGGCAATTAAATATTATACAAACATAGTAGTTTTGCTTTCGTTGAGGTGAGATTAGAGGGGATGATTGTGGTGCCAAAATGCAAGCAATTTAGATATCTAGACTCGTTTCAATAGAATGGAACGATAGTTGAAGATGTTACTCATACATATAAAATCGGACGTTTGAAATTGAAAAGTGTTACCGGGGTATCATGTGTTGTGACATATGCAAAATTGCCAAGTATATTTAGCATTGTTCTATAAAGATAAATGAAGAGCCACAGACTCACCTTTCCAGCTTGAGAAGATAATAATAAAAATAATAAAAACAGAGCCTAAAAACAACATTATGGCGAAAGAAGTAGGAACTTACTTCATCAGTTCAAATTCACCATCTGGTGGTACAAAGCTCACAGTCTTTTCTGAGTTGAATCGTGTCAAGTTTACACATTGGTGGAAAGTAACATCATCAAGCTCAATAGTTTTTCCACTGCACAGAGTAGCAGAGTAATGCATTATGTTGGTGAGCAACACAGAATAAAACAAGAAAGTAAGTCGTGGACTCTGCCGAAAATGGAAAAACAACAGACAAAGCAGTCCAACATTTAAAACACAGTTTACCGTTTTAGTTATATAAGGTTATAAAGATAACTAATATGGCACATTGAAGATAAACATTTTGAAAATTATGAAACCATGCTTAAAAATACTTGAAATCGTTCTGGTACTTGTAAAATTATGTTATTGGGTAAATCTTATTTATGGTCCCGGGCCAACATCTTAGGCAATTACTATTACCGTCCGTATCTTTTGTACCTTAAGAACAGTGGAATATATATAGTAAGACTTTACATTTCATAAACAGTAGAAGAAGCATGTGTGGTTTTTCTTGAAGAGTGCTTGAATACAAGAAAATATTTTTTCTTAAAATATTAATGTACACATCACCTAAAGATATATATTTTGGTCCCACAATAAACATGCATCACTATGAAGCAGTGTTTTTTTTATAAAGACACTAAGAAGCAACGTTAAACATCTAAAGCTAGCGTCAGTGGTCAGATAGATCGTTGGATGACACTCCTCTAATGGAGCAACTTCCAGATCTTTATGCAATCATCTCTAACAAGATTTTTCTGTAGCCGATTGCTATTCCAAAAGGGAATGGAACTTCATTTAAGAAGGAAATTGTATGACTGAGAAATTGATTGCATAAATGACTTAATTCAAAACCTGGAACCTGTCTCTCTTGATAATCAGGTCGCTCATTCTTTGTTGTGGAAGGTTAAGAAAGATGATAAATCTACTGTCAATACATGTGATAAAATCCTAGTGAGGAAAAATGGGAGGAACCCGTGAATTTTGGCCATGGAAGATGATCTGGAAGTCTACTGTGTACCCCCTAGAACTGCTTACTTCACTTGGATCGTCACTCGTGAAGCTTGTTTAACCCATGACAATCTACAGAAAAGGGGTCATATATGCAGTAGATGCTTCTTATGTGAAGAGGCTAATGAATGAGTGAATCATCTACTACTGCCCTGCACTTATCAGGAAAATTTGGTCAATGTTTCTAAGCATTTTTGGAGTCCAATGGATTACGCCAGGAAGTATAGTTCATTTGTACTTGCTTTATGCATCTGGTATGTACAGCCAGTTCCTAGGGACAGCAAGCATTACTGAAATGCAGTTCCTACTTACATTTTCTGGAATACTTCGCTAGAACAGTAGATGTTTTAATGATAAGAGTGATAACATAGCAAATGTAAAATCTAGATGCTGTAAGAGTCTTCATTTGTGGTGTAGGAAGAATGTTATATCTAACATAGCCTCCTTGTTGGATCTGCTGAAATCCTTCAATACATACAAGGAAGACCTCTATTCTAATGTACTCTTTTTTCAAAAAAACTGGTACTATTAAAAACAAACTCTATTCTAATGTACACTTATAAGTACCTTCTTGGTACTCCGTAATAAAATCGTTACCTTTTCATAAAAAAATAAAACAGTTCATGAACCTTCCACATCCAGAAATTTCCTGTTAATTCTCTTGAACAACCCAATCCCATTTCCTTATTGAGCATTAATATTCCTCTTCCAATTTAGATGCAATGAGGAAAAAAAGAGAAACATTTATTCTTTCCGTTTTGAGGAGATCTAATTTCAAATGAACTAAAATCTTCAATTTTCTTCACTTGAGAAATAGAAAGTTAGCCTAATTTGGAAAATACTTAAGTAAACCCTACTGAAACAAGTAGCTCAAGAAGCAAATTCTGCAGACATAAGTTCAGTGAATGAAACACAAGTATTCAGAAGTTACCTCTTTGTTGGACGGGATTTTAGCTGCGACTCTTTCTCAAGGCCAATTTTATCATTTAACCCCAACTTCAAATCAGGCATTCCAGAAAGGAAGCATTTCATGAGAACTTTCCCAGTTACATCGCAACGGAGCACACTACCTACAGTTGTCTTGTTAGTGGAAAATAGAAAACAAAAAAGCATCCACCAAGATACGCAAGAACTTTATACCTTTTGAAGACATAAGGAGATTAACACTTTCCACAATATCCAGAAACACCTGTCAAACATATAAATCCTAATTAAGTTAAGAAATTGGGCGGATAAGAGAACTACAGAAAAACTTTAGGAGGTAAACAGCAAAAACCACCTCATTCTTCTTATAAACAAGACCCTCCCTGCGCCAACCAACAGCACCCGTGACTTGTAATGTTGCATTCGGAACTGGTTTATCTAAAGACTGCTGGATTTTGTGCATGAGAGGAAGAAGTCAATAGAGTTATCCATACTTTTTTTGAGAAAGATTAGAGTTATCCATATTAGAATAATAATTTCTCTTTGCTATACCATTCTCTTAGATCTCATGACTGATCTTTTTTCTTTCGAGAGGTATGTCATGAATGTACTTTTAAAGGACACCAAACAGATAAAATATTCTAAACTATTCTATTGATGCTATGAAAGCAAGTAGAGAGACTACTAACCTTTGAAGAAAAGGGTGAGCGAACCCCTTCTTGAGTAATATAGAGCTTCAAGATTTCAGGTGAAAGATTTTGAGGGTAACCAAAGTCCATTATCTCTGTGATGTATGCAAATTAACGAAAATCAATCTATAAAGCACATTAGATAGGTAAATGAAAATTGACTGAACACTAAACTTTGTGGCTTACAACAAACGATTATCAGATTTATGCATATTAAAGTAATTAGCTTGTCCATAGACAATTGTAATTCATTATCAGACTCCAAAAAAACAAAAATCTGATAAAAGAAGTATATGATGTCCATGCATGGAACAAATAAGAATGGAAATACTAAGGGCTCATTTCATACACCAGATCAGCCTCATGTTAGGCAAGACCTGGTAGCATTTCAAAATTAGACCAAATTGGATTATCCTATCCGGGATTCTTTTTCCCTTTTATAAGGATCCAGATATTGTTTCAAGTTGGGATTGCACTCTACCTTAGAGATTTGAGGCAATACTGAATTGACATCCCATATAAATAGAGAAGGGTAACAACTGGGCTAAGGGACATTGCATAGAAGGTACAGATTCCATCATGACAACTAATTAGCAGGGCAAGGTTCCTCCTCCTTTTTGTCTTCATCTTCTTCTTCCTCCCCCTCCTATCCGCTACAACAATTTCAAGACCCTTCCACCCCGATGCCCTAGAGCACAGACGTCCTTTGACCCTCTTCAGGTAGCTTCTCTTCTTCCTTCCTTTTTCTCTTGCTTTGCCCCAACAGTCAAGCACCCGGATCAAACACTTCCCCACTAAACCACTGCTTTTTTCTCCAACGAAAGAATACTGATATTCAATCTCGCTCCTTACCGGCCCAATGAAGTATTCAAGCTCTCCCTCCACCCACCCTGCAACAATTTCTTTGCCTTTTTCCAAAATTTCCTGATATTTTCCATTTTCTACCAATTATTTGTGTTTTCTTAATCTTTTTCACCACCAATGTTTTTATAGTCTCTGCTATATCTGGTTGTCTTGAAATTATGCCATTTATATTGCTTTTGGTTTTGTTGAATTTGTGTGGTAAAATTTTGTTGTATACTTCCGATTATATAGAGATCAGAAAGTGGACAATAGACTTATATAACAATAAATTCAGATAGGGAATTTTGGAAATAAAAATTAAATTCACTGATTATTCGCGGTGTCATCAATCATATAAACACTAGTCACAAATAAAAATCCACACTCTATTGCCCTCACTAATAATCCAATCCTAAGTAATACGACCCCGCCCTGTCCCATTTAATATACCAAATGACCCCTAAGAAAACACATTTTTTATGTTGTGCACTGTCCACGCGAGTGTAATAAACTACATCGAGCACATCATGCTAAATCGGGTAAAGAGATGTGACTAGCTAGTCAATAAAGCAAGAAAATAAACATTTTCTGGCAGATAACAACAACAAACCCAGTGTAATCCCACAGACCTTACTCCTACCTTTGTGGAGTAGAGAGGTTGTTTCCGGTAGACCCTCGGCTCAAAAGAAGTGTAATCAAAGCAGGATTGAAAGGAAAATAACGACAGTAAATAACAAGAGGTACAAAGCAAATAAAGCATAGTAAACATTGAAGAACAAGATCCTACGCGGATACTAACTAATACTACCAAATAGACTAGCCCCCTGCCTCTCCCACAAAACGTCCTACAACACTCGGGTACTTATTACCGCTCTACCCTAATCCTCGACCTCCATACCTTCTTATATAGGGTGAGGACCGTCATGTCCTTAATAAGCTAAAGATGTGCCATAACCCGTCTAATCACCCTCCCCCAAGTTCTTCTTCGGCCTTCCTTTGCCTCACTTAAAATCTGCTATAGCCAGCCTCTCACACCTCCTCATTGGTGCATCCGCGCACCTCCTCTTCACATTCCCGAACTATCTCGCATACAGAAAATCACCAGGGTAGCTATCATATTCAATTCATTGGAACAGAGCTTTAGTTAGGGATTTCCGAAAGAAGTATTTCAATACAAGTATCTGGAGGGTTCTCTAGCGTGTATAGTGGAACAGCAGCAGCCATAGTAATGCATATGTATTGAAATTCTTCTTGGAGAACAGATTATTGCTTTAAAGGAGACTGTCACACCAAAAGCAACATAAATTTTAGCCCATACTTCCTTTCTTCTCGATTAGAAAAGAAAAAATCTTCTCCACCAAGACAGCTAAACATAACAAAAATTACTAGACATGCATGTTTCCTTAAGGTCCATAATACTTGTTTATACAAACCCCATGTTCAAGCAAACCACATTGGTAAAAACAAGCAACCATGACCATTAAAACTACAGCTGCGTGCAAGAGATGATATGAAGAACCACATCACCTTTCAGTCATCACTCAATTGAACTATTGAAGTGGAGGACTACGTAACCAACTTGGCCCCTCCTTAAGTTTTCTTTCCAGTTTCCACATTATCCTAACAGTGGTACTCTACAACAACAACAACATACCAGTGAAATCCCACAACGTGGGGTCTGGGAAGGGTAGAGTGTACGCAGACCTTACCTCTACCTTGGTAGGTAGAGCGGTTGTTTCCGAAAGACCCTCGGCTCGACAGTGGTACTCTATCCAGTTATAATTAAATCTACAACCTTTCCTCTCAAAGATAACAAAGTGGGTAATGGGGTAAGCAATCACACACATAAAAAATCAACATCACTTGAGAAAACAGAAAACCGAAAAAATATGTATATAATTAATACAGATAGACGTTTTCTTTTTTGATAAGCAGTAATACAGAAAGGCTTCCGTGATCGAACTTTTAGATTAAATTGTCAAATAAATAATCTCAAATGGCTTACCATCCAAAAGCTCATAGATTAAAACAAAGTTATTACGAATGGCATCTTCGTCAAAAGAACCACCGAAATAAGATTTGAATAGTGCAACAGCCTGCATGAGAATAAAAAAGAAAGTTGTCAAAAGGAGTAATCGCAACTAGAATCCACTGAAATTTAAATCCACTACCTACAAATTATAGCGCATTCATCATACCAGTTATAAAAAGAAAGGGTGGTAACAGTGACAAGCAGAACACAGATTTAGGCTATTAAATAATAGATACGGCATTATGCTCTCCTTCTCCTTTTCATATGAAATACCATGCATGTTTTTCCTGAGACAGTTGAAAATGTATGATTTGTTTATAACGGTGTTGTTTGGGCAGATTTGTGTAAACCTCACATATTCAAACGGATACCTGCTACTTCTCATCATTATAGGTACCAAGTAACTCCACCCACAAAAGCTTAGGCAGATGAGAAGATATCACCTAGAATGTTTTGTCTCTGCGGGGATTTGAACCGATTTTCCTATGGTTTCACCATCTCATTAACCATTAGGTCACATCCTTGGGTTGAAAAAATATGATATTCATGGAAGGGACACCTAGTTCTATTTATCCAAAGGGTTGGAGACTAATATCATGTTTGACCAAGCTTCTGAGAAGCTAAGGTGCTTATGTTTTTTAAAAAGTGTTTATTTTAGAGAATCGAGGTGTTTGTTCAAGCTTTCAGTAACAAAATAAGTGCTTTTGAGTAGTGGCAAAAGTACCTTTTTCCCAAAGCACTTTTGGAACCTTGGAAAAGCACAAATTACTTCTCTAATAATGGCAGAAGTTCTTTTGAAATTGATTAGCCAAACGCAAACTGCTGCTCTTCAAAAGTACATTTTTAGAAAGCACTTCTAACAAAAAAACACCTTTCAAATTACGCAGATTTTGGAAGCTTGACAAAAAAAGGCTATAAGAAAGTGGATATTTGTGTTTTGCAATGCTTCGGATACATAAAATACATATATTTATCACGTGCAAATGGTTTCTTTTAATCTTATTAAAGGCTATTATAAGCTTTTATATTTATTGCTAGTTGAACGAGGAAATAAAGTGTAGTACAAGCCAACAACAATAAAGCAAGTAGCCACGGAAAAAAAGAACTCCGGATATTTATCCAACAAAATGCGGTTGTTAAATATAAACAACCTGCTATGTCATTTTTAAGACGGCAAAAATGCCCGAAGAATGGAGTACGGTGATTCCGTTGTACAAGAACAAGGGTGATATTTAGAGTTGCAACAACTATAGAGGGATCAAGCTACTAAGTCACACTATGAATGTTTGGGAGAGAGTGGTGGAAATGAGGGTGAGGAGGGGTGTGTCTATTTCAGAGAACCAGTTTGGATTCATGTGGGGGCGTTCAACAACAGAAGTCATTCATCTTATAAGGAGGTTGGTGGAGCAGTACAGGGAGAGGAAGAAGGACATGCACATGGTATTCATCGACCTTGAAAAGACTTACGAGGCTAGAGGTGTGCCTGTGGCATACACTAGGGCGATCAAGGACATGTACGAGGGAGCCAAAATTCAGGTAAAGACAGTGGGAGAAGATTTGTAGCACTTCCCAATTGTGATGGTATTGCACCCGGAATCAGCCCTTAGTCCGTTTTTATTTGCCTTAGTGATGGATGTTTTGATACAACATATCGAAGGAGAGGTACCTTCGTGTATGTTATTTACGGATGACATAGTGTTGATTGACGAGACCAGCGGGAGAGATAAGCCCTCAAGTCTAAAGAGTTCAGGTTGAACAAGATAAGACATAATACTTGGAGTGTAAGTTCAGTGGTGTGACGTGTGACGGGTGAGGCTGACATGGAAGTAAGGCTTGACACACATGTCATCCAGAGGAAAGAAAGTTTCAAATATCTTGGATCTATTATCTAAGGTAATAGAGAGATTCACGATGATGTCACACGTCGTATTGGTGCGGGGTGGATGAAATTGAGGCTCACATCTGAAGTCTTGTGTGATAAGAAGGTGCCACCAAAACTTAAAAGCAAGTTCTACAGAGTAGTGGTTAGACCAATTATGTTGTATGGGGCGGAGTGTTGGTCAATCAAGAACTCTCACATTCAAAAGATGAAAGTTGTGAAAATGAGGATGATGCGGTGGACGTGTGGGCATGCTAGGAGAGATAAGATTAGAAATGAAGATATCCGGGACAAGGTGGGAGTGACTTCGATGGAGGACAAGATGAGGGAAGCAAGGTTGAGATGGCTCGGGCATGGTCGGAGGTGTGAGAGGTTGGCTATGGATGGTTTCAGGAGAGGTAAAGGTAGACCGAAAAAGTATCGGGGAGAGATGATTAGACAGGACATGGCGCAGTTGCAGCTTACCGAAGACATGACCTTAGATAAGAGGTTGTGGAGGACATGAATTAGGGTAGTAGAGTGTTGTCTCGCTTATGCTTCCTTACTAGTAGTCATAGTATTTCTCCTGTAGTTTCTTATCCTTCGATATAGTTATTGTTCTTTTTTCTTATTTGACCAATTTTGTTATTGCTTTATTCTGCTTTATTCTGAGTTGAGGGTCTATCGGAAACAACATCTCTACCTCCCAAGGTAGGCATAAGGTCTGCGTACACTCTACCCTCCCCAGACCCGACTTGTGGGATTACACTGGGTATGTTGTTGTTGTTGTTCAGATAGCAAAAATATACCCCTGCATTTACTGAAAATGATTTTGAAAGTTTACTGGAACACTAGTACACTATCATTTCCAGAGACCAAATCCTCAAAAACTCTGCAAGTATAGAATATTTTACAAACTTACTTATTAAGAGAGTGAGGTTACCTCAACAACAAACTTGAATGCACATGCGACATTTGCATTGGTGCTAACTACAATAACAATATAGACATTACTACTTCTCATGTAGAAGAAAGAGCAGCCTCCAATCTGCCTGACAGGACATGTCCCGAGCTCTTTTGTCTGCATTATATGCATCCGGAAGGCATCTACCATATTACCCCTGTTCAAATCAAGTTCACAGTGTAATGAGAAGATCACGGCTTATATTGCAATGGACTTCTTTATTTTTGACCAGTGATAGCAATGTGGACTTCTGCACAAATCTTATTAGAAAAAGGAAAGGAAGTACAGAAGCTGAAGACAAGATCTTCTTGGTTTACTGCACAAACATATCTATCAGTAATTAAAATGGTAACGAGAAAGATGGAGCAAGTAGAAGCTATTTATAAGACTTACATAATGGTAACTGCAATGGATGTCAAAGACAAAATATTGACTAATCCAAGCTTCACATTGGTCAGAATTTCTCGATAGTGGGATAAGAAGCACAATTCTTACAAGTGATACATGTCATGTTTGTATTCAAATTAACCAAATACCTATTAAACATGTGACCCTTGACAGACTAAGAGACAAATGGGCACTTTGTTTATCATTCCAAGGGAACAAGTTCAAACTTGAGAAACAAGAAATATCAAAGCTAAATAAGAACCGAAAAAAGAACTAAAATTATTGTAAAATAAACAAAATAAGAATCTGAGGACACTAAAATCAATTGATAACATTGTCCGCAAAGTAATGACTTTCTTCATTTGAAGCAAACAAGCATAACAATGGTCCAATTCAAATATGTATGTCAGCTTCTCTATGTCCTGGTTATAGGATAGACAAATGTCCAGCTAACCAACATCATTAAATGACAACCAGAAGATGGTCAAAGTAGACCTTCAGGTTGCCATTTTCCAAAGGAAAGGACGCTGAAAATGCAATTCCTGGCCTTTTTTCTTCAAAAATGTGACACTTCAATGGATTGATTTTATAGATAATTTAAGAAAATGTGAAGGTAGAGGTAGAGGTAAGGTCTACGTACACTCTACCCTCCCCAAACCCCACTCGTGGGATTGCACTGGGTATGTTGTTGTGAGTGAAATAATGGGTATATTCTTAGCATTTCCTTTGCTGTTGATGTTGCTGTTGCTTTTACTTTCATTCTTTTGACAAGTTTTGCTTTTAGTTTTCATTGTCTCACCAAGGCATCCAAAGACAAAAGAATGATTCCCGCTAGATCTGTTTCATCCCTTCCAATTTCAAGGGGGATGAAAAGATACTAAAGGGGATGATGATCTTAGAACGCAAGTACATCTCATGCAATTCAATGGAGGATTTTACTAGACAACATTCAATATCTACTTTGTCACGAATTTCTGGCCCAACTGACACTGGAAGATGCTTTCCACTGCAAATTCATCACATCATAAGCTTAATATTTTCTGGGAAGATAGCCCCAAGGAATTAGCTCAATTGACAAAGGTTGAGGGACTTTAGTCTTAGGTCACAAGTTCGACCCCTGCTTCAAGCAACTAAATCTAGTATTTAAGTGGAGTAAGGTAGAGGGGAAAGTCCATCATCCCCAAATTCAAGTGCAGGTGGCCAGTTTTTCAATAACAGTCAAAATCGGGAGAATCTCTATCCAGGGTGGAAGTTTGATGTCACTACCAATCAGTGATATCAGCTAGATACAATTAAGCGATAAGTGCTGATTCTTTTTCTTATAGTACAATTTCTGAATAAACATTGGAAGTCTATTACTTGCAGCAAACTGCCCAACATTTTGTCGAGATCTGGCTGAGAGTGCTACTTGGATTCTGGTAACTGATGCTACAGAGAATTGCAACACATACATACATGTATCAGTGCACCACTACTGCTTTGTGGCGATGCATTCCAATACAGTTAAAATACATAAATATTTCAAAAGGTTTCAAACAAATGCACAAATAAAAATGTATCTATACTAAATCCCAACACATTATTACAAAGTAGTAGCAAGGGTGGAGCTACAGCCTCCCAAGGGTAACACCCTTCGCCGGAAAATTATACTGTGTATATAGGTCAAATACCACCTTGTGTGAGATACATCATAATTTGAACACCCTTGAGTGGCCTTGACACAAGTGCGAGCTGCAGCCCAGCGGTCTAGGGTGTTCATAATGTGCTTGGAGGTGCGGGTTCGATTCCCAACTCGCAGTTTTTTTTTCTTTTTTCTTTTTTCTTTTTTGGTAAACCCAGGGAACCCTTCGGGTGAGCACTCATTTTTGGACCATTTTGTCGGTTGCTTCTATTCCTCTCTTTTTAAAAATCAATAACCTAAAAGTCTCTTCATAAAGAGTAACTCTTAAAACTTTAAAGTTGTGTAAAAACAAACAAATAATCTTAAAAATATTTTTTTTATTAAGAAAATGTTAAAGTTTTAAAGTCAAGTTGTAGAAAAAGCTCTAAAGCCTCTCGACTGCCCTCCTTTGGTTCTAGGCTTCTGGAGTTCTACTCTTCCGTCATAATTGTGATAAATCATTCAAATCGTACATTTATTAGTAGATTTTTTTATGTTAGTTCTGATTTATAAAATTGTAGTTCTATTAACGTATTTATATTGTTTAGCTAACTATTGCATTGTTTGATTTAAAACTTTCGGTAACACAAAAAATTATATTGACTTGTTAAAAGTTTGAACACCCTTGACAAGATTGTAGTGGTGTAATGATATTTTGTTGCACATAGACCTAACATCCTAGATCCATCTCTATGTTCAGACAATAATTTCCACAATACAATGAAGAAATGAGTAAAAGATATCAGTGATTTGGGAGGAAAGAGAGGAACATACCCGACATCGTCACGGTAGAGGCGATTGATGAGGACATCGCCGCGGAGATTAAGGAAGTATACAGCTGAAGCTGCCACAGGCATGGCTGCAACACCCAAAATGGATCTAAAAGCTTCGATCAACTCAGATCTAATTGATATCAAACCGTTATTCAATTCTAAGGAAATGAAAATTTAGGAAGAAGAGGCAGTTGGATGTATTTTTCTAGTAATTTCAACGCCAGGAACGACTATAGGGTCAAATTTGCCCTTATATGATGGTCCTTCTTACAGTAATTCTTAGTTACACTTCCTTGGGTCTAATTTTATCTCTAAATTATTGCCAAAAGTAAAATAAGTTAATTTATACCTACATTTTTCTTGATGTATTTTCACCTACATTTTTCTTGATGTATTTTCACATATGATACAATAGCTGAGTCTAGATCAATATTATTTAATAAACAAGTGAATTCGAAAGTGATCTCTTTTGAAGAGAAAATTACAAAAAGCAAAAAAAAAAAAAAAAAAAAAACGTTTACTAGGATAATAAAAATTATGCTTATTTCAAATAACTCAGCTTGAATACTGATACTCATACAGGAGACTTCATAAATAACATGGCAAAGTCCAAAACTATTTACTAACTATGGGAGTATAAATGAACTCGAATGGTAAGAATTTAATTTGAACTTATTTCCCTTCAAAAGAGATGAGAGTATCCCGAAAACAGATGTTATGCGTACACTCTATTCTCCCAGACTTTACGTTGTGAAATTTCACTGAGTATATTATTGTTAATTTTCCTTCAAAAAGTCTCTAACTAAATATTCATTTGCTCTAGTTATATTACTTTATATATTACTCATAATATTTATTTATTTTTAACATAAAGTAACTCTTAATTTCTGTAACTATAAGTGACGGATTTGAATAGTGTTCTGACCCTGAATTTTGTTCTCTGTCGATTTATCGACTTACCGTATCGGGAGATAAATTGATTCCTTAACTTAAACGATTTGGGCTGGAAACGAAACTCTAATTTCCAGCAATTGATTCCCCAACTACTCCATAAAGCGTTAGGACGGTGGTATGAGTAAACTAAGAAGTAAAAAACATGAATGCAGTTGAGTGCAGTAAAGTAAATGATAAAGATAGATAAAAATTGAGTTGTTTGATTGATTGGTTGTGTTTGTATATACAAAGAATGATCCTATTTATAGTACAAAAAGGGGGGAATTTGTACAATGTGATCCCCATGTCAGCCATCAAGTAACCCACTAAATTCAATGGCCGACTATGGGGGATGTGGTGCCGATTTTCTCGCCCTCTACTCCTCTTGCTCGGATAATGGTCTTTTCTTTTAGTTGTTGGACGTTACCACTTCTAGGGGTCCGAAAATCCTTTTGACTTGGTCGTTGAAGCGTCTGCATCTGAATGGGTCTCAGTCGTACCTCTAACTAACAACTCAGTTAAGATGCCTTAGTAGCCGATGAAGTTCTTGTAGTCGAGGGCTAGGAGTAAATTCGGCTCTGAAACAATTCGGTTGTCACTGAATTCGACTAAACACTTAAATTACTTTTGAGTGTTAACAATTGCCCCCTACATTAACTCGAGTGTGACTGGTGACTTGATGTATCCGAAAGTAGCCGTCGTTTCAGTCTGACAATCGCTCATGTCACTTCAATCTCGTCTCCAGTGCATGCAATGGTGATCATTTCTTGAAATGTGTTTCCCCTTTAACCGAGGCGTCTCCATTATCACAAATTGGCTCTGATGATTTTCAGTCGTGCTTTTGAAAATAATAAATTAATTTTAATCGCGCCTTTAAGGTTATTTAAGGAAAGATATCCCCATAGGTTTCTCACCTAATCTTTGGCTCTTTTCTTAGTCGGAAATCATGGCTTCATCTTTTTTATCTTGAAGATCAGGAAAAATCATTTTATCTGATAGTGACATGACCCCTGCCTTGGCCTTCGTTGATGAACAACTGGTTCTGACTCCATACGGTGGATCAGAACAAGGTTATTCTCTCTTGTTTCGGTACCTCAGCCCGATAAATCATGACTTTCTTTCTACTTGTGACAAGTTCCTTCAAAAAGTCCTTAACTAAATATTCATTTGCTCTAGTTTTATTACTTTATATATTACTCATAATATTTGTCACGAATTTAAATAGTAAAATCAGTCATTAATATTTGTAATTAGGATACGCGCATTATGCACAGGTTTCCCCTTTGTGTACGTTACTAGGCTAATTTGAGCAACTATTTGAACCTAAAAGGCTCAACTTTATACTAGTGCTTGATTAGGTCCTTTCAGCTTTGTGATTAATTGGGGGTAAAAACAGAAGTTAATTGCATTCCCAAAGTTCCAATAGGAAGAAAGTAAAAAAAGAAAGCTACTTTTTATCAGGTGGTCGCACGGCATAGTCGATCATTGTCATCCTCGATACTTTCTAATTCGCCGATCACCAGTCATCTCATCAGTAACGAAGACTTAAGATCTGGCGATCGATTGTAATTCTAGTATTGCCCTCGTACTTGAAATGCATGTATGATTGTATGTAGCACAAGTGATAATGGGTATATTTAGGAGATTAGCTGGGTTTCTAGGGTTTTCAAAAGACGAAGCGAGAGATGTACAAGACGAACACACAACACCTCAGAATAATAATAATAATAATGTACCTCATAAAGGATTCAGTGTACCTGTTTCTAGAGATCTACCTGGTCCTATCATTATTCCCTGTAATACAAGCACTGGCGGCGTTCAGGTAATTACTGGAAACTTCCATTTTGATCTGTAGACTATAAAGCCCTTAATACTAATGAGCAATCAGTCAATCCCTAATTGGTTAGGTCAGCTTAGTAACTGTCAAATTAATGCTACATAAGCTCAGCTTAATTATTGTCAATCCCGGGTAGTTTCTTGTCTTTCGATTTCTGCCATTATTTGCTCTATTTTTTGTACTCCAACTAACGTATTGCTTTGTGATAGTTACTGCTCCTTTTTTTTATATCATGCTTTTATAGTATTTTGCCATGGCGTATTCGCTTCCGTTATTCCTTTTTTGTACTGCTTTGGATTGCTTGTCCTTGGGCCGAGCGTCTACTAGAAACAACCTCTCTAACTCCAAGGTAGGGGTAATGTCTACGTACACTCCACTCCCCAGACCTCACTCTGTGTGATTTCACTGGATATGTTGTTGTGTAAGCTCACATAGGTGAAATTCCTTAGCACTGATGAATAATTTTTCTAGATCGTTCTCTTTCTTATTTTTTGGAAGAGTGAGTTTAATCATATTGCTTTATTATCTTAAATTAGTTTATACATTAGCTCAAATTAGCTTGTAATTTGTATACAAAAAAAATAGAAAAATAAATCCTGGATTAGCCTTCTTCTGCCGAAACCCAACCCAAATAATGAGGTAATTGGACTACTATATGTATCTAAAGAGTTGCATTTCCCTACTTAAACTGAAATCTGTATTTTTCTTATGCATTTATTGGGGTGTAGTTATTCACTGGACCTTTTTACAGTTTGGAATTGGAAGTTTCCATGCCCATTGATCTTCCATGAGTGGAAATTATGTTCTTTTTTAGGCCCTGGGAAAGGGGGGGGGGTGCTGTAGATTTTAAGTTGCATCTCTTGAATCATTTACCTGAAAATTTTCATTTCCTGTTCTGGATTGTTCTAAGTGTGCTCCTAATTTTAGAGGCATGGTGATAGATTTCCCTGCAAAAGAAAGGACATTAATATGAAGGATTACTAAGTGATTTAGGAATTCATTTGCAAACCTAGAGTCATTGTTGTTAATGGTTCACTTTGAGGAACGATTAAATGCTGAAAATAAGTGAAGTCCAAGTTGGATGTTTCGTCTCACTTAAACAGTGCTTTTGTGTGAGTTCGGAGGCGCTAAGGTATTGGAAGCTCTCTCTCGAAGAAGGTGACACTAAACAATAAATATTGTTGGTATATTGATGTATATGTTAAAATAATGTTATGAATGAACATGTTTTTGATTTGGAATATGAAATTAGAATTTAGTTAAAGAAAGCTGGTCACTAATTTTGAATTCGACTCTTAGAAATGCATCTTTGCATCTAAATCAGAAATTTGAAATGGTTTGAATATGATTTCATGATTTTTTACTTATACATCACATGGTGCTGATTTTTTCAACTTGTTCAAATAATTGTTTGTTGTGTGTAAGTATTTTTCTTGCACTATATATACATATATACTTGTATATGTTTCCTCCATTTGTGTCTTCTTCGCTAAAGCCCCATCACTGGTTGGTGCTTTTCTATGCATTCCGCCTTCAACAACTACCTAGATGCAAAGGCATTTCAACCGTGGTAATTTTGTTTTGAAAACATTATTTTTGAGATATCTTATGGAGTTCATCTTCCCTTTTTTGGGCATATAATTAGTTAGTCTGTTGGAAGAAAGAAATTGGTTCCGACACTTGGTTCTTATAATTTTTGAATGGACAAGAGGAAGTTCAAATTAGATAGTCTGTTATACAACTAATAATCGATTTGTCATTTGTATGTGAGGATTACTTGGAAGAAAAGAGGAGAGGATGTGATAAGTGAGAAGGTGAAATCCCTTCAAAGCTATTTTACATTGCTCATACAATTATTCTTTCTCACTAATTAACCCTATGTCCGATGTATTGGACTTCTTGCTATTTCCTTTCTTTTAGTAGCTCATGTCAATATCCTTGTTAGTTCTAGAAACCTGAGACGGCCACCTCTTTAAGAAATTTACTATTTGGTATTGGCAAGGATACACTTCCAGGCCACTTTTGGATTTACTAACTAATTGTATGTTAACCTGGCCACCTAAAAGGCTTCTCTGCTCTCTTAAGCTTTTGTAATGCATGTCGCAAGTGTATACAGCCATAAACCACTACACTGAAAGAGTACCACTGAATACTGTAATATGCCAAAACATGCTACTCGAAACCAGCTATCTTTTGTTACTGGGTTTCTAAGTTCCAGGGACTTGATGAGATAAGGAGAGGAAGTTCTCTGGAGATCTCCTCACTCCGAGCTTGTTATTGAACAAAATACTAATGACTCTGGGAGATCAGATGTCTTTCCGTTAACCTTTTGTGGTATGAACTCTGATCGTATGTGGGTATCTGATAAGTATTTGAAAGCCGGAAAGAAGAGTTTCTTTCATTAATTTGTTATTCTTCTTACTCTTTTAACTTCAAAGACTTCTTAATGCTCTGTATCATACTCAAATTTCCTCTACAACCAACCTTCCTCTCCCTCTAAAACATACTTCCTCTGTCCCAATTTATGTGGCACCATTTCCTTTTTGGTCTGTCTCAAAAAGAATGTCACCTTTCTATATTTAGAAACAATTTAACTTTGTAAGATGATTTACAACCACACATTTATATAAGACTTGTTTTGGACCACACATTTCAAAAGTCTTTGATAAGAATCAAGTTACTTGAATAAAAACAAGAAAATAATGCGGAAGCGAAACTATGAAGATTAAAGATGGAATTTAAAGATATGCAAAATTCGAAAATAAAATCCCTAAATTTCAAGATTAAGTGATGAGAACCCTAATTGATTTTAGTATTCAAAATTAGTGGATTAAGACTAATTACGATACTAATAGAGTCAATTCAAGAACTTATATCAAAAAGTGATCTAGACCTCTATTTCGAAGAAATTAGAGACAATAATTAGTATAAGACTATTACTTTCTTTAATTTACTAATAATAACCAAAGATATCAAGCACAAATTAATCTTACCTCTTAGAAGAATCGTTCTATAAGGTTGCAAGATAAATCCAAAGTAGCCACGCACAAAGGTGTAAAGAAGAGAAACTCTCAAATAATAATAATGTTGTCGGTTTGAAAATAACAAAATCCACCCCTATATATAGGGGAAACTTATCCCAAATAATATGGGATTAGAATCTACTTTATGGAAATAATTAAACTAAAATCTAGCTAGGAAAGCATGTAAAATATTACCAAACTTATTCCTAAAGAAATAAGGAAATGTTGCCAAATTTGGGTCCCTTGTAGGTGTGATTTTCCACCCAATTTGGGTGTAATTAAGTTTCTTTTTAATTGGCAGAAATTTCAGCACTATGGGGCTCCATGTGGGCCCCAATCTTCCTCTTCTTGGGCTTGGACTTGGATCATAAAGTATGTGTAGCATTTAGCCCATTCTTGTTCACAATTCTTGAACTCGTACTTGGGCTTTTCTTCCATGATAAGCATCTTCTTGATTTCCAATTGAAGCCCAACAACCTTGGCTTTCATCTCCTTAGCTTGTGACCTTGACGACGGTCTTCTTAGGCCTTCTATAGCGTCATCCTTGCCCATGGAGCTATCTGTCTTCCTTTCTTTCTTAAACTCCGTGCCAAGTCAAATGATGCCACATAAATTGGGACGGAGGGAGTAATAAATAGGAAAAGGGTGTCTAGTAAAAGAATTGATTTCCTAGGTTAGAGAGGACATGGGAGATTTTTTTAATCAGTTAGACTTCTTGAGACTGTAGTGCTGCTGCAGTTTTGTTAATGCCTGTCGGTGCTTCTTGAATGGAAACTATGGTGGGTGTGCTTTTCCTCTCCTTGCTATAATCAAAAACTTAAAGTTTAGCTCTTAAAGTTAACAAATAACACCAAGTGTTTAAGTTTCTTGATTCATTTGGAATCATACAAGTAAAGGTGCATGTTCTTTGACGGTGAACGAGAGAATGACAACTTTGTTTGACAGTCCACAATCATTTCGACTTGTTCATTCACTAAAACTATGATTTCTTGATTGAAGCTGAGTGCATCCTGTTTTGTGCTTTTGTTGTTCTATGAAATTTAGAATAACTGGTAAATTTGTGATGCACATCTTTAATAGTTCACATTTCTCGCTGTGCTTAGGGATTGAGATGGTATGTTGTTTGTAGGGATTGAAATGGTATGCCAAGCGTCTTAGAATAGATGAAGACGGGGATGTCGCAGACGAGTTCTTAAATGAGATCCCATCGGATACACCCTCTAGTACGGAAGAGAATCACAAAAAATTTCCTAGGTTTGAATTGAAGTACACTACAAAGCTTGCGAAGGTAACAAGCCAGGCACTCTCACCTGCGGGAAAAATTAAATATCGTGTGGAATATCAAGGAAGATTGGAGTGGATTTGAAAACTTACTCTGGGTAGTCACTGCATTTGAGATGGGGTTTTCAGTAACATGACTGCAGCTACACAGCTTGCTTGATATCTTTGCTTTATTCTCAAGGATTAACAGTGTGTTTATGTAGGGTGGTATTGATTGGGGATTCAGTTTCCTGTTGGCTCTGATTTGTGAGAAGCTGGTGCCAGGAAGTGATGAAACGTAAAACAGCATAATTGTGCTCTTATAAACTTTCAGTATACACATGCTATTGACCTTTCAAGAGTATAATGAGCTCTCTATCTTTCCCCAAATTCCTACTAGCATAGAAGTAAGAAGCTGATTGTAATGTTGTCTTGTTGGCTATTAACTGTATCATTATATGTATCGAGAAATATTAGCATGGACATAAATGACACATCCAACAAGCACTTGTGTAGAGTTCCATTTTCTTTGATAAAGTTATCGCACAAAATCTTTAGTACAAGGATTTTACTCACGAATTATGCTTTAAACAATGTTTTTCTGTGTGGAATTTATACTTGCGCCTCCCAAGTGAAATGTGGTTGCTTTGGCAACAGTTTCTTAGGGTTTTATATTCTGAAATGTTATATGTGGAACCTATAATGCTTAAGAGACTTATACGCGAGGCTTTTAGTTTATATATGTTTTCTAGATTCCTAGAGTCTAGCAACTGGCACTGTTAAGATTCCAGCTTCTCTAGCACAAAAAATATCATTCTTGAACAAATTCTTTGTTTTTCCAGACTTTTTGTAGCAAACTCTGAGACTTCACATTTATGTTTAGATGCGGTTGGTATAAGGAAAATGTTTTTTCATGAAAGATATTAGCTTGAGGAACATTGTTTTAAAAAGTTTATTGAGTCAAGTGGTTTAATTGTAGTTTTGATATTAGTAAAGTCCCTTGGTTTGTTTTTGCTTCTAATCTTCTTCTTTTGGTGCAAGCTACGTGCGCCATTGGTACATGGGTCATAAATTTGGGTATAGAGCCATAATCTACGGACTTGGAATTTTGCTTGAGCGCTTGTGAACCAGAGATACCAAGACGTTTTTAAAACTCTGTTCCCGAGTGTTTGCACATTCTGTTTGTTTGAGTTGTGATAGAATAATAATTGTAATTATCTAGTCATAATTGTAATTGATTATAGTATATTGTATATATGGTAGGTAGATATCTTAGTCAACTAATGACTTAATCCTAGCCTAATTCTAGCCTTAGATGATTATTGTAATTTGGGTATAATTACCACACTTTTCGAATGTAATCATTTAGGAAAATATTCTTACATGTTATCAAGAGTTTAAGGAAAAATCCTAGCCTAAAATATTATTACCTCCCCCGTCCCCCCGTCCCCCTCTCTCTCTTCTCGCCGGCCGGCGAAGTTCCACCACCAAAACTTTATTTTTTCCCCTTTTTCCGTCGACAATGTCTGACTCTAAATTCACATTCCATCCCGTTCTTGTTGTTTCCAATATCAAAACACATATTTCCATCAAGAGACTCTTGAGATGGAAAATGTTCATTACGCGACGTGGGCAGAACTCTTTAAAATCCATTGCCGCTCCCACCGGGTTATTCATCACATAATCCCACCGGAAAAAGGCAAGGAAAAGGTGTCGGGCACCGATGATGAAAAAGAATTGTGGCTCACACTTGATGCGACGGTTCTTCAGTGGATTTATGCAACTATTTCAAGCGATTTGTTGCAAAGAATTATTGAACCCGACTCCACGACGATGGAGGCTTGGGATCGCTTATGGGATATCTTCCAAGATAACAAGAATTCCCGAGCCGTCACTCTTGAGCAAGAATTCTCCACCACAGACATGGCAGATTTTCCAAATGCATCCGCTTATTGTCAACGCCTCAAAGTCTTATCGGATCAACTCAAGAACGTTGGGGCGCTGGTTATTAACAATCGGTTGGGTTTACAATTGGTTGTCGGCCTTACCGACGCGTATAGTGGAGTGGTACACTCATCCGCCAAAGCAATCCTCTACCGCTATTTTACCAAGCCCGCTCTATGCTTATCCTTAAAAAGACGTGTTTTGCCAAAAAGACCACCACCGTATCGAATTTCGCCATGGTTGTCGCCCCGTCCGATGATGCTTCTACACATTTTGACACTTTTCCACCAAACGGGGGACAAAAAAGATGAAATTGTGGTAAAAATTGTGGCGGTGGCAAGGGTGGAGGCCACCGGAATTGAGGCGGCGACAGGACTAGCGGCAAGGGCGGTGGCCAGCAGCCCGGGTCCGACCAGTAGTGGTAGCCCCGAGCTCAGTGGGGCAATATACCACCACAGTGGGCCAGGCAGTGGCCTTGGGTTGTGCCACCCTGCCCGTTTCCTTCAGGAAATTGGGCCAGTCCCAATCCAAGGCACACTGGCCAGCAGACTACCACCCAACAACCTAGTGTTTATCGGCCTAGCAGCAGCATCCGAGGTCCAACAGATTTTGGGCCACTGCTGAACCAGTGGCAGGAGGCCCATTCATCAGTGGCTAGCCCAATAGATATTAAGGCCGCTATGCACACTCTTGGACTTAATTCGCCCGATGTAAATTGGTACATGAACACCAGAGCGACGTCTCATACGACGTTCTCCCAAGATAATCTCTCGTCCTATTTTAATTTGAGCAAAAATAATGGTATAATTGTCGGAATGGTCATTCTATTCCAATTCGTGGTTATAGTTCTACCAAATTGTCTCCACGAAACCCACCGTTGACCACCAACGCACTAAGCATATTGAGTTGGATATTCACTTTGTTCGCGAAAAGGTTGCTCGTGGACAAGTGCGTGTCTTACATGTCCCGTCACGCTATCAGATTGCAGATATTTTTACAAAAGGTCTTCCGCTGGTTCTATTTGAAGATTTTTGGGACAGTCTCAGCATACGCCGACCTCCCGCTTCGACTGCGTGGGGGGTGTAATAGAATAATAATTATAATTAGTCATAATTGTAATTAATTATAGTATATTGTTTATATGGTAGGTAGATATCTTAGTCAACTAATGACTTAATCCTAGTCTAATTCTAGTCTTAGATGAAGATTCTACCCTTAAATGATTATTGTAATTTGGGTATAATTAGCACACTTTTGGAATGTAATCACTTACCGTTTTTGCCGGACAAGTTAAAACTTCCTGAAGTTGTTTTAAAAACTCAAGTACTAGTTGAAGTAAAAGAGTTCTCTTGTGTGTTGAGTGAAATTTGCTACTAAAGGATCCTAGTTCAATACGTGCGTTCATAAATTTTAGCAAGGGCACACTCTCATATTAACAAAAAACAAAAAATCAAATTGGAAAGATAATGCATCTTTTAATGTATCTTCTTTTAGTTTCAAAAAAATAATGCATCTTCCTCTCCATGACTTTGGAAGTAACTTTTGTTACACAATAGGAATTAAATGAAAAAAAGAACTAAATACTATATTTCACTTTGAGATGGAAACATAACAATTTTTTTTTTCCGTCCATTTTATATTTTCTCCAAAACTCTGAATTAGATTAGGATTGTCGGTTTTTAATTATAATGTGATTCAATTATTAAATAAATAAGTATTTCATGAAGTAACATGCTTCCAAGAGAAAGAAAACACCTCATAATATCCATTTATCTCCATGAAACTTGGCACCTTTTCATTTTAAAATTGCACATAATCTATCTTTTTTTCACATATAAATGGAAGTGTAGTTCGCTGTAGAGAACATCTTTGAAGGCAACTAAATATTATTGAGTTCAACTCTTTTCTGGAGTGCACATTGAAACACACCTAGGTAGGTCAATAGCTACTGTGTGCTATGTAGGGATTTTGTTGGGATTGTAAGATGATATTAATCTCCCTTGAGGAGTCTTTCATTAATATCAAGGTATATATAGAGTACAATATTCATCCCTTATACAATAGGAATCCTAAGCCTATACAAAAGAGGAATCCTAGTCTTACCATAATTATATTTACACAATATATGGAAATATTCTAATTATGGGTAGGGAATATATTTACACGTTTACACACCCCCTCAGTCGGAGCGGGAGGAGGCCGGACGCTGAGACTGGCTCTGAAGTCAAGAAATAACTGTCTGGGAAGTCCTTTGGTAAATATGTCTGCATACTGATAGGATGATGGAACATGTAACACTCTGACATGGCCTAACGCAACTTTCTCACGAACGAAGTGTATGTCTATCTCAATATGCTTGGTTCGCTGATGTTGAACCGGATTATGAGAAAGATAGATGGCAGAGATGTTATCACAATACACAATAGATGCCTGACGCAAAGGACACTGAAGTTCTAACAGTAAATTTCTGAGCCAACAAATCTCAGCTACTACATTTGCAACGCCTCTGTACTCAGCCTCGGCACTGGAGCGAGGATAGGGTAGTCTGTCGCACCAAGAAATCAGATTATCCCCTAAAAAAACACAAAAGCCGGAGGTGGAGCGTCGCGTGTCTAGATACCCTGCCCAATCTGCATCCGTATATGAAAACAATTTGTCTGGTGCAGAGGGGTATAGGTGCAAACCATAATCAAGAGTGCCCTTAATGTATCGAATGATACGCTTAAGAGCAGTGAAATGAGACTCCCTGGGGGCATGCATGAATAAGCACACATCTTTGAACAAAGATAAGCTATGTCCGCCTGGTGAATGTGAGATCTTGAAGTGCACCGCAAGGCTCCTATACTGAGTAGGATCGTAGACCGGAGCACCATCCATAGCACTGAGCTTAGATTTGGAATCAACTGGAGTAGGCACCTCTTTGCAGTTCGCCATCTTAGCCCTGTACACAATCTCTTCTGCATACTTACGCTGACACGAGAACATATGATTGGCAGACCTGGTCACTGATATCCCCAAAAAGTAACTCAGCTTCCCCAAATCAGTCATTGCAAATTCGAACTTGAGCAAGGCAATAATCTCATTTTTCAATCCGTCGGAGTAAGAAAAATATCATCCACGTAAAGTAATAAGTAAGCAGTGCTACTACCTCGATGAAAAATGAAAAGTGATGTATCACTCTTGCTGCATACAAACCCAATCTGCAAGATATACCTGGCAAAGCGATCATACCATGCACGGGGGGCCTGCTTCAGGCCATATAGTGACTTACGGAAATGGCACACATAGTGAGGAACTGCTGGATGGGTGAACCCTGGTGGCTGATGCATGTAGACTGTCTCTCTCAGATCCCCATGTAAGAATGCATTCTTCACATCAAGCTGATGGATCGGCCAGTGTTTGCCCATTGCTATGCTCAAAACTGTGCGGATGGTAGCCGGTTTGACAACCGGGCTGAAGGTCTCACCACAATCAATGCCCTCTCACGATTTGTGCCATTAGCCACAAGACGGGCCTTATACCTCTCAAGATCCCCATTGCCTCTGAACTTGTGACGAAATAGCCACATACAACGAATGACATTCACCCCCTCAGGTCTAGGTACTAGATCCCACGTGTGATGTTTAGTTAAAACATTGAATTCCTCATACATAGCCGCATTCCAATTAGGGTCTTGTTTGGCCAATTTTGGGTTCTTTGGAAGTGGAGAGATGGTTTGGGCAGACAAGTTGAAATGAACTTTGGGTTTGAAGATTCCATGCTTTGAACGAGTTTCCATTGGATGGGTAGGGACAGTGGGTGGCGGAGTGGTGTCTGAGATGGGGGTAAAATCGGATAAGGAGAGGTGGGGGCGAAGCCGTCGGAGGCGTCGCGGCTCCTGGATCGAGAGTCGCGGCGCTAGAAGGTTGACAGGCTTCTCTGAATTTTGGGTGTCGCAGCTCTGACGACGGAACAAAGGATGTGAGTTGTTCGATTATGAGGGGAGAGATGGCAGACTCGTCAAGAAATGAGTAGTCCTGTTTTTGGAATTTTGGAAGATTCGAAAACGGGAATGTGGTCTCGTCGAATGTGACGTGACGAGATATGTGGATCTGACGAGTCGACAAGTCATAGCATAGATAGCCCCTATGGTTCGGCGGGAATCCTAGAAAGACACATGGAGTGGACCTAGGAGCGAGCTTGTGAGGGGCGGTGGAGCTAAGGTTGGGATAGCACAGACAACCAAAAATCCGTAGATGATCATAAGAGGGAATTCTATGGTAGAGGATTTCGGTAGGGGTCATATTGTGAAGAGTGCTAGTAGGGAGAATATTTAGAGTGTATTCAGACATTTTAGCAGCATAGACCCAGAATGGTGGAGGGAGGGAGGCATGAATCAATAGGGTGCGAATCATATTGTTAATGGTGCGGATGATTCTTTCAGCTTTACCGTTTTGTGGTGAGGTGTGAGGGCAGGAGAAGCGAAAGACCATGTCATTATTGGTACAAAAGCGGTGAAACATAGAGTTATTGAATTCATGACCATTATCGCACTGAAATGATTTTATGCCTTTTCCAAATTGTGTTTGAATGAAATTGTGAAACTCAAGAAATTTGACAAACACTTCCGATTTAAATTTAAGAGGGTATAACCAAACGTAGTGTGAAAAATCATCAAGCAACACAAGATAGTATTTATGACCGAGAGAACTAGGGATAAGAGATGTCCATAAATCGGCATGTATGATATCAAAAGGAGCAAATGTAACACTAGTAGATGATTTAAACGGAAGACGAATATGTTTGCCTAAAGAGCAAGAAACACAATTTTGGGCAAGTTTCCCATTACAGGCAATGAAATTGTTGCCTCTAAGAAAATTAAAAACTGGGACTCCTGGATGACCAAGCCTATTATGCCAGGTTGAAGAAGAAACAACCGCTAGAGTGACGGGAGAGCAAGATCTGGCAGCGGAGGTGGAAGTGAATGGATAGAGATCCCCCGTGCTATTGCATCTCGTAAGAGGTGTTCCCGTATGAAGATCCTTTACAGTAAATCCAAAAGGATCAAAATCCACAGATACAGAATTATTACGAGTAAATTGGCGGACAGATATGAGGTTCTTAATCATGTGTGGGACATATATGGTGTTTTTGAGGGAGAAGGGTGGATGAGGAGGTTGTGTGTATGCGGTACCATAATCATTAACTGGAATGCGTTGTTCACTACCAATTGTAACATATTGAGGATGCTTTAAACAAAACAGTTTAGGAATAGTACCTGCAGACTGGGTGACGTGAGATGTGGCGCCTGAGTCCATGTACCAAGTATTGTCAGGTTGTTGCATAGATAGGGTGTTGAACGACTGACCCAACTCAGTGGGTGTCATGCTTAGCGAGGGTTGCGGGACGACCTTGCATGAAGTGGGCTCTTTGTGGGGCTAACAAAGCTGGGGTAATATCTGGATTGTATGGGCTGCTTTGCATGGAATGGACTTGGCGCCGCGGCTCTACAGGCCCAGGCGCGCGGCTACATGCTGAGTCTTGTGGCCTGTAGATGGCTGTTGAGATCGCGGCCCGATTGTTCTGCGATCTGTTCTTTGTTGGTTCTGTTGACCGCGACCCTTGCCACGACCACGGCCTCCTCTACCGCCGCGACCTTTTCCACCCTTGCCGCCGCGGCCCTGCCGCTGTTGGGAGTTGTCCGGTGGCGTCTAATTTTGGGGTTGCGTGTCGACAGCTAACACCTGCTGGGCGTGCTCATCCTGCTTAGCACGACGGATCTGCCTGTTGAATAATGGTGGCCAAAGTATCATATTCGCCCTTAGTAAGGCCAGAAATAATTTGTAACACCATTTTATCGTCAGTGACAGGCGTGCCGATGTTGGAGAGCTGATCCGCTAGAAGTTTAAGCTGCTTGCAGTACTCAGAGACATTGGAGAAGTTTTCAAGACGTGTTTTGTTGAGCTGTTCTTCCAAATACACGGCACGAGTGTGCTTGTTGTCCTGAAAAATTTCCTCCAAACGATTCCACAAGTCAAGGGCTGTGGAGTCAGATTTCATGATAGTAAGGAGCAAATCCTGAGAGATACTACCATATATCCATTGTTTGACGCCGACGTCGAGACGATGCCAGATAGAATCATCAACCTCCGTAGGGCGCGAAATAGTGTCATCAATATGGTCAAGCACGTTATAGAGACATGCATGATTGCGAAAAAGTTCAACCCAGGGAGAATACTGGTTGTTTTCTTGATCAAGAATAATGGGAATATGATTCTTGATGTTGGAAACAGTAAGGGCGGGATGAAACAGTGGTGAAGACTTTGTGGTGGGATTTATGGAGGTAGAGGCGTCAGAAAGTGTGGAAGAATCAGGGATAGCCATTTAGAGAAGAGAAGAAAGGAAGAACAAAACCTGAAAAACAAGAAGAAAATTCGGGAGGGCCGCGGCGTAGGAGAGGCAGCCGACGGCTGTGGAAGAGAAATGTTTTTAGGGTTTTGTTTATTTGGCTCTTGATACCATGTAAGATGATATTAATCTCCCTTGAGGAGTCTTTCATTAGTATCAAGGTATATATAGAGTACAATATTCATCCCTTATACAATAGGAATCCTAAGCCTATACAAAAGAGGAATCCTAGTCTTACCATAATTATATTTACACAATATATGGAAATATTCTAATTATGGGTAGGGAATATATTTACACGTTTACAGGGATGTTGTACGCGGCGGATATTGAAAACTTATTTCAAATCCAACAAACGTAGAACTGTTTGACTATAGGGTAATTTAAAACCGTAAACATAAGACTTGAATGATACTTACATATTTACAATATCTGAAATCTTTATCAACTGTGGGTGCGCACGCGAATGCCCTTTCAAATGCAAGCTCCAAGCTCCAATGTATTCCTTCTTTGGAAAGCTAGGAAATCCGGCAGAGGTTCGAGAAAGTGTTTTGGTTCTGAGTTTCTAAGACTTAGATTAATGATATGAAAATCAAGTGTCATGAATAATGAAGTGTAAGTCTGTATTTATAGGTGAAAATTTAGGTCAAACCGGATTAGGGTTTGACCTTGGGCCTGGCCCAAAATTCGAGACAAATTAGGTCATGGCGCCGCGGCGCTAACGTGGCCCTACACTGTCTCGTTTTATTTTTCGCACATTCTTAATTAAATCCAAAATCCAATTTTGACTTAATTAAAACAATCATTATTCATTTAAATATATCGATTTTAAATCGAATATTTAATACTCTCTCAATACATCCTTAGAACGAAAAGACAATCGACATAGTGTGACCCTACATGCCTTCATATATCGACATTAATCAAATTAAGGTCTACGCGGAACTCCTAGACGGCGCCGCAAGACGAACTCAATATATAAAGTACGTTTACACGAATCTAGTAAACTTAACCTCTATGTGGTAAGATAAAATTCTTTCATTCACGACACACCTGATTAAGCTTAGGATTTGTCAAAAGTCTATCCAAATGACTTAATCATTGTATCTCATCTATATTAGTTGACAACTAGACCATATTCTAAATATGTCTATTGCGTTGGCCAACGACTTAGTCAACCTAATGTCACTGAGAATCTGAGTGTTTTCTCGAATATACATTCGATGAATGAATCCTAATCTTGGCTCAACTACCACCTTTAATCCACATTGTAATGTACCCAATACAAGCAATATCTCAACCTATAAGACATTTGAGCTTAGGACATGATCAAAGTATATTACTCTATAGACAAGGTGCACATTGACCTTAAGTCTAAGGACTTCTATCTCCCACACGCTGATCATACTTTAGACAAGTATAACAAACAGTATATCAGCAGGGTATACCAATACTTTCAAAGTATCCATGTGTCCATCACGAGTAGCCATTACTCGTAGCAGGTGAGACATACTACATCCTCTAAGGATGTGATGCAGACCACATGTCGACTTATCACATATCATCGATATCTCATTCTCGATGATCATTAGTCGAGACTATTTTAAGAGTTACGTTATAATATTAATAGCTCACATTATTAATAACAACGTAACCTCTAGGGATACATATTATAGAATATTATAAACAATCAACTAATAATTCAATAATTGCAGATGCCAAAATATTAATCTCGATTAATAATAATACGAACGTGTATAAAATATATTTGTTCTAATACGGATTGTCTCTAGAACATACATATACTTTCATCCTACAATAATTTGCACCTTTTGTGAGTGAAAATTGATTCAGGAAAATCTGCCATCTGTGTTGAAGAAGAAGCTCCAATTTGCTTTCCTTTACAGTACTGCAGTTGGAAAGTTCTAAAAAATACAGATACGAGAAAAATAAAAGATAACCTAAATATAAATCTCAGTCCATATAAACACTAGAGAAGTAAGTATGTTATCAGGTTGAACATTATGATAATTGATAATCAACAGCAAATCATGGAATCAGTATTTCAGACCTTTCTCATCGGCAAGCTGATTACTCAAACAAGTAAGAGAGCTTGATTGCATCACCCACAGATTACAAGACAAAGGGGTTACTTCAAACATACACAAGACTGGCACTACAAAACAACACAGATGCAAGAAATTCTAGGGAACGATCTACAAATATTTTCAATACTCCTAACTTGATAAAAAAATCGGAAGAGTATGCAGCGATCTTTTGTCAGATCCTCCTACGCCATGTACAAAAGTCTTATCGGAAGTGATAACTCTGTGACTGAAGATGAAATACAAGAGATATCTGCCCATGAGTTTCCCAAACGTAATAATGAAAAGAGAATGGCAAAAGTGAAAACATGGTGATTAGAGTTGTGCTCACCTGGACAAGCATTACCTTCAGCAGAAGAACTCGGTAAATCCCCCCCACTAGGATGAATGAACAGAAAAGTTTCAGGCCCAGAGTAATGTAACTATGAGAAATAGCATAAAAGCCAAACCAAAGCAAAACCCGGCAACAACCGCGAAAGCCTGGATTACAGAGTCACATGGTGAATTGCAAAAACCTTGTTACATTGATGATCCCGGAAAAACTCACAATTTCACTTACTTTCTCTTGTGATTCAAACTTCATCTTGGTTGTAAACCATGATAATCCTCTGTCCACAAAAGGAGCCAGAGCTAAAGCCCTACAGAGAATCAGAACGTTGCCAGATTTTAAATTAACAAAGATAAGATACCTATCATGTAGAAGACCTAAAAAGTTTCTGCAGAGCAACTTTTGAAGACTGAACCTCATACTGAAGAGAATCCAACAAAGAACAAAAATTTGTAGTAACACAGAAATTAATATACAACCAGATTAATTCTATCTGAAACATTAACAGTAGTTTCTCCTTTATTCTCGTTCGATGGGGAAAATCTAAAAGGAAGGAAGGTGTATAACCTAAGGATGTCCAGAGATGCAAATGTAGGTCAAAGTACATGATGCAGAAGAAACTATTCACTCCTAGAAACATAGGACGGTAACAACTGACTCACTGCTCATAGTTCCAATGTTTCTCATACAAAATAATCTGTAGAAGTCAAATATCTCTCATGACAGAAAATCCGTAGGTGTCATTCGAAGAGACTGTTATATCTGTTGAATGAATTCTACATGAACAGGAACTTATCATGTTTATGCTGTGATCCTATTGGTGCTTTTATCAGCTGGAACATATTAACATTAAGCGGCTGATCTGAGTTGTAGGATCATAGGCCACACTGTCCTCTTCTCTATCTATCCTTCATCACTTAGTTTTATATGCATGTTCACTTCTAATATGACAATCTAGTTTCCTCATGTCTCCAAGGAAATACATAGAATGGAAAAAAAATATTCAGGTAGTGAAACAAAGACAGTAAGCAGATTTGTTTTATCTGATCTAGATATAATAATTAGACAGTTCCAACATCAAGTTTTGTGGTTTTTGAAGTCCATCATACTAACTCTCAAAGGAAAGGAACCGAGGACTCATAGTACACTAATATGTGGCTAACATGTGCATCGTTAGATTCTCATCCTCCTGCTCAGATAGCTTCGTAACTTGGCTACCAGCCCATACCATGGCCATTACTTTGAGAAACCTGCAGATGAGGCGGAACTACTTAAATTTCTCCAACGAAGACAAAACATAGACCTGCCGGAAAGGGAAAAAACCCATAAAGCTACAATTACCGTTCAACTGCAGCAAGGTAACCCATTATTCCAGGTGATGGAGCAACATAAAACCTAGAAACAAAGAAAAGTTGATGATAACGAAATGGATAAACCAAATGATATTGTGTAGCAGAGAAGTTATATGATGTAGTCTGACAGGTAGATGTAATTCTGGTCTGTCCAATTTTTTATTATCGTGAGAGACTTGCTTTAGATAGGAGCAAAATATTGTATATATTTTCTCCCGTCACCTCCACTTGGTAATATTACTGTTATCAACTACTACTTAAAACTTATTTGGCGTATTGCCTCTGGACACAACCTGGTTTTCACATTGGGCAGCAACACGCATTGCACATTTGATATGTAAGCTAGGGAAGCTGAAAAGGAAAAAGAGGAGGCAGAGTCTTTATTGTTACCCTGAAATTTAACCACTGATGTTTTGTCCGTCACCATTTTCAAATGTTTACCTTAAGCATGGGGCAAAAGCAACCAGCTATTTCTTTTGGTGTGTTTGCGTATGTGCTTGTGTTTATTTGTATGTATGTATGTATGTATGTATGTAAATATGTATGTATGTAAATATGTATGTATGTATAAACACATCAATAAGCTAGTTCTTAGTTACATTCATAATATTGCATAGGCATCCAAGAGCTCAATTAAATGAGATTTATAAAAAATCAGGGATTTCTTTTCATGAGAGGAAGAAAAGCTGAAACTTCTATAGTAAAGATCCAATATTCCTCATGCACAATGTTTACTGACAGAACTATATTTCCACTCAAGATTACTCTTCAAAAATAAAAACCAAGTCTTCTTGATCCACGGAGAATGGTATAAAAAAGATGCTAAATAAAGAGAAAACACTTTTAAGACCTAGTAAAATCAGGAGAGATCACTAGTTTCAAGAGACTAGCGATAGTCCATTCCACCTTCATGCTAAGATAAGATATTTCTTCTTCAATTGAAAAATTAAGTTTAAGATGCCATATGAACTTGAAAGTAGCAAATGTGTACATGAAACTAGCAGCATGAGCAAGTGACAATCATACGCTTTCTAAAGGAAAACGTACGTCATCAACAAGTGATAATCATAAGCTTTTTAAGGAGCCTAAGAAGATTTTTCTAAAACATTTTTGTACCCTAGCTACTGCTTTCTCGCTGAAAGTCACTTCACTCCCTATTTACAAACTATAATCTTCCATCACATTTCTGCTAAAAATTGATGGAATACCATTAATAAATCATCTGAAAAGCAATAACAACTGATTGTTCTTGTACTTGTTATTGCTTAAAATTCCAACCAAACCCAAATACCATTATATATACTTGGATGAAGAAATAGTCATTCCCTCCGTTCAATTGATATGATACACTTTCCATTTTGGAATGTCCAAAAATGTATGGCACCATCCTGTTCCTATTAACTTTCACAAATTTTATGATTTTAAGTTCAGTAAACTATTAAAATTTGAAACTTTGATGTGATATTTATCTATCAAACCTACTTTTTAACCTCTATGTAATTTTCACATTAGTATACAACTATAAGTTAAATTAACATCTTAAACCTATTGTGCAGTCAAGTACCTGCATATAAAATAGGACAGAGAGTCTCTTATGTAAATAACATGAAGAACCAACATGAAATCACATTTTCTTGATGACCTAAATATTTATAGATTCTGATAAGTTTCTAAATGAAAACTACCTTTAACACTTGAAATAGAAGAAAATATTAAGCCGAGACATAATAAAAGAAGAAAAGAGATAAATCCATAATATCAACTAGAGAAAGTTCCTCTTCCTTTTGCAGTCTTTCTGTAAAGCTACACTCACAACGCCCAATCCCATGATATACCCTTCTCAACCCAAGCTATTGTTGGAAATTTGCCTTTAGTGGGGAGGTGCGTCCACCCGTATTTAATGACTTAAACACTAGGGTTCCGCATGTTGGAGGCTTTGTCTCTTCACACGTGCATAATCTACTAAGTGAGTAGATGACCGTAGGGCCAAAGATCGTCAAATTTCGTTAAGAAATGAAAGAGATATTGGTCTACGAAGTAAGGTGTTTGAGGCATGAAAATATGGTGTGGGACAAATCTATCACATCGGTGGGAAAAGGAAGAATTGTTCTCTTTATAAGTCTCAAATTTGGCTAAGGGTTTGGGACCCCAAGGGGTAACACATGTGTTTGAAGGAGGGAGGACCTAGATGTGCTTGGGTTCAAGGCTAAGCCCAAAACGCCGCCGCCGCCCGCCACGGGCTTCGGGCTTTTCTGGAAAGATGAAATTCGGAACGATGAAAAGTTTCTGCCTACCGTTTAGGTTGATTTTTGGAGCGTTATTGCACATTAACCAGCCATTACTTGACTGATTAACTCCCTCACTAACTAATGGCCATAAACAACCATTACTCGGCTGATTAATGGTCATACTAATGGCCATTACTTGGCAGTTGAGGAGTCCCTCCCTTATGTTATATATTGGTGTCTTTTGGCACAATTGTGGAGACTACAACAGATAGAAAACAAGACAACAACATATACACACAGAGACAAACAGAAGAGAAAAACAACACAGATTCTGTCAAAAAACGTGAGCAGAAACAATGTCAAAAACAGAAACTCTTCCTTCCTTTTCCATTCTTCAGCAAGTCGTTTCGTGTTTGTTTTCTTCGTCAGAATCAATCTATTTGCTTTGTAGTGTTGATTAGTTGTTGTTTTATCTTGGGAGACTATTGCCCGTTAACGTAAAAGCATATATACGGGGCAATCTTGTATTAAAGACAGAGAGCCATCTCTCGACTCAGCCCACAGTTGTAACAATCCAGATTTAGTGTTTCTTGATTTCAGGTTATCAAGATTCAAGACTCAACAAGCTTGCGGCAGTTCTGAATTGCCTATTTGTTTATCCTTTCGAACACTTGTAATATTTATTTACTTCCCGTACTGCTTTACATATCCAACAGCTATCACAACCTTAAACAATGGATCTCTTCTATTTTCCTCTCAACCTCATTTACCTCAACATCTCTCACTGATAGGTAGGCTCCTTCACTTCCTCAAGGAGAAAGAATTTTTTCCACATCCAGAAAGACGTGCAGCAACAGTGATTGGTGACATTAATGAGTAGAAGTGAAGTGCAGGTTATGAATGAGGGGCAACTCAGTTTGCAGAACCTAATTCCCATGGGTCCATTGCTTGAAATACTTCTTCTTTTCGAAAACTATCATGCGTTTTTCTTATCTTTTGGGCTATTGTCTTCCATTTCATCTTTTGTTTTTTTACAACAGTTGAATGCAACCTCATCTAGAGAGATCAACCTGTGCCTTTGAGTTGAGGCTGCTGGTGTCGCAGAACAAACTAATCCGCGGTGAAGAACTAAAAGTTTCAGTTTTTTACACAAGAAGAATCTTTTTATTCTATTTTATGGTTGTTTACCTATGAAATTGAAAGATGAATTTCTCTCACAGGGTAAAACTGGGGGTAGGAAAGAATCTCCACATTCAGGCTTATAAGTTTTCTAAAGAGTGAATAGCTGGTGGAAATAGTGTATTGCTGGTCAATGATACTATTAAAGATTGTAATAAGAAATACAAATAACTATGGGTCCTGTTGTTCATATCACTTGACATACCACACGATAAGAAAGGTAATAAGGTAGTATGCAGTATTTAGTAGTCCATATGATAATACTCCTCCAACGCCATATCTTCTCAATCTTGTCAGAACCCTGATATCCAGCAAGGGAAATAAATTAGATCTCAACATTAGGTGCTCCACCAAATTGGAATATTGCTGGTGTTCGCCTCAGCTGCTCAGCATAACAAAGATGTAAAGTGAAAGCTAATTCCTTCTTTCATTCAAGAAGAAATAAGAAACATATACCAAGACCAGAGAAAAACTATGTCAATAACTGAGAAAGAGAAGAGGAATAAGATGTTAATAAAATTTGAAAATGTGGCCCCTATCATAAATTTTAAAACCAATAGGCGATAAAAGATATTACTAGAGTCCAGAAGGAGATACTGCAGGTTCCTTCTTCAATATTCTGATTATTGTAAGAAATCTCAATAAGCATTCAACACATTAAACAGCGAAGCACTCCTTCAACTTATGAACACTTACTCCATTTTAGTAACTACTCATCTTGTTAGTGCTCTAACAAAGAGACATATTCTCACAAACACTAACTAATCAACAAGTGAAACATATAAATAAGAAAACTACAGAAATTATGGTTTTTCCAACAACATGGCCCTATTGTAACTAAAGATGGATAGAAAAAAGAGTAAATTTTAATACATGATGAACACAATTAAATAAATCAAAATACAGAAGAACCGAACATGGAAAGCTTAGATACCAATATCAACCGTGTCTCAAAATTTTCAGACACTATTGGTCAAAGCAGTGCAAAAAGTGGCACTTACGTGTTTGATGTGGGTGATTCTGTTTGACTAGTTTCATCTTTTTCTGCAACACCTAGCAAGATTTGAAAGTATAGCCAATTACACGGTTAGTTGGGGGGAAAAGATAAGATATGCACTGTTACAAAGACATCACCACATACATGCTTTACTTTTTAGGATTTATACCTTTTTGATCTAGAGGACTATTATGAAATTCTGGTGACTCGTAAACCTTGGCTTGCAAAACAGTAGAGAGGTTAGCTATGAGATAAATCACCACATTATGAATGATATTAGGGACTTCATATGGATTAGAGTGGGAAAACATTAAAGTGAAGAAAGCTACATCGGTCCTTCGGAGTCTCTCTATAGGGATTGGTAGGGGGATAGCACAATTCTTCTTGGAAGAGGGTTGTTTGCTCCGATGACTGATCCTGTCATAATGTACTTCTACGTATTACAGAACTGGCAACCGAAGTTGAGCATACATACGGCGATCTTCATGACAATAATGCTTGGGTTTGTGCTTTATTTCATCCTTTAATTTTTTCCCAACATCCCTTTTATCCTTCCATTCCGCTCTTGTGCTCATTTAATAATTCTCCAAATCAGGGAAACCAGATAACTCTAAATAATATACTCAAGTATAGGCACTAATCGAATCAGTCAATCAAGAATAGACTCCGCGACTTCAATAGTATGACATGTAAACAATCAATCAATTGTATCTCAAATCCGACCAGTTAGGATTGGCTATATAAATCTTCTACCGAGATATTGCTATTTTCTCTTCACAAATACATGACCTCATTACTTGGGCACAACAATGTTGTAAAAAGTTGATCAGACGTATCTCTCTGCTCCGAAAAAACCAGCTAAAAGTTGAACTAACAACTATAATTCATACGTTCATTATGGAGGGTTCGTTAAGTGTTTGGTTTTGGCAACAGATTAAACAGCTTTGTACAGTCATATGTCAAGAGTACTTGATTTCAAAATTGTGTAAGGAATTGCATCCTTTATTACAAGTATTGGAATGAAATGGCCAGGGGCAAATTTATGTATAAATTTTGGGGCACGTGAATCCATCGTCTTTACGCAAAATTAGATATTTTATGTACATATTTTTAGAATTGATCTCATATTACTTGATGACACCGATGCTATAAAAAGGCTTAATGTTGCACTTAATTAAAAGTTTAGTTATTTATCAAGAGGAATAAGGATCAATTCTCACTTAACCGCAGTTGCCTGGCAGAGAACTGATTTTGCCGCAGAGTGCAGAGCACATTGGAAATGCTAACCTTCAAATTATGAAATTAAACAAAACAATGCAAATTCACCATATATTTGTTCATGTCGGAGACCCACTATGCTTTACCAAAACTCACATTATTCAGAACTAAACAACATAATCGGTTAATTGCTAAAATAGAAAAGAAAATTGGCGCAATTGAATGAAGAAATGGAAGCCGAAGGACTTATAGAAATTTTGAAATGAATGAGAATTGCCTTGGAAAAGGACATCATCTTCATTTTAATATTTTATTACGGAATTAGTAATCTTGAAATTTTTATCCCATATTAAAATGTGATACAAAAATAATACTTCCTCCAGTCAATATTATTTGGTATTTTTTTTTGTTTTTCACACACCCTTAAGGAATTACTCCCTCCATCTCAAAATATTTATCATATTTTTCATTTACATAATTCTTAATTAAGAGAGATATTTAATTATTTTACTTTTATTTATGTCTTAAGATATAATCTCTTTTCATTAAATATTTACTCTATTTATATGTCAAAGTTGAGATGTTTATAGTGTTCAAGAACAATTACAACTAAGGATAAAATGAAAAAAATAATTAACTATGTTTTGGACTTCTAAAATGAAAAGTATTTTGAAACGGAGGGAGTACTTACTCCTAGAAACTAAATGACCTTAAGGTTTTTAACTAAATTATTCTTAATTAAATTTATATTTTTCTCTGTATGAAAGCACTAGGCATAATTTTATATGTGCATATCAAATGCCTTTAAAAAAATAGCAGGAATATCTATTTAATACTCGTAGAAAATTACAATTGAAAAGACTTCTTAAAATGTGTAAATAAGAATAAATTTGAAAAAATAAAATTAATACCTTCTTGATTAGATATACATCACTTATGTTGGATCAAAATGAAAAGATAGAAACACCCAATAATATAGACTGAAGGAGTCCAACAATAGTGGTATAACTAATCCCAAAATGATCAATCCCAAAATCAAACATTCAACCAAACGCTGGATATATCCATAACGATTATTCGTTATACCATTAAACCGAACCATCCCTTAAAAGAAGTATGGTAAAAGTCTCTTTTAATTTTATTTGAAGTCTTTCATTACAGATGAGAAGGAATGAGAAACTTCCCAGCTTTGGTAATTCCAAAGAAATTCATTTTGAATCCCACATTAATCAAGCTTAACCTATTTAATCTTTTTTTAATTTTGAGTTGGTCTGCCATGAAAATACGAGAGAAAAAAGGAAAAAGTTTCTTGTTGGTATCTAAGTTGTAAAACCAAGCCTTATAAGCCTATTGCCTAATGGCATTAATGAAACATTTCAGATGCAGAGTTCTTGGGACAAGGAAACAATTACCAAGTAGGCAATTTTAGGTAGTGAATTTGAATCTAAAACTAGGAGCGATAAGACAAATGAGAGCATATGAGGGTGTTATAGCGTATACTGAAGAAGAAGAAGAAACATCTTATCCCACAAACTAAGACTCTTTCATAAGAAACATATTGGAAGCACAATTACTCAACTTTGTTCTCTTCTTTTCTATATGGATATGGAGTGACAGGTTATGATACAATGCCTCCTGACACAGAGTGATTAGCAACTCAATTCAATTAGTATACAAAGTAGAGACCTTAAAACACATCTAAAATGGCATGGTCTGAGGCTCATGTGGTGATTGTACATTATTAGAATACTGTCTCGTAAACTTGATCTAGAGCGCCAGTGTTCTTATGCTAAATCTGGGATCTCCAACTAGCTTACCGACTCAGCAAATCGAATGCTCTGACACAACTTTCATGTCCCCAACCATCAAAGCTATTACAGTTCAACAGATAACCTGAAACACAAAGGTCAACTTAGCAGGGGGGCCTGCTTAATGATATTCAAGAAAATAATTAAACAGGATTCACTACAGTGTATGTTTAGCAACCATCAAAATCGGGGTACAACAACATACCCAGTATAATCCCACAAGGTGGGTCTGGGGAGGGTAGGGTATACGCAGACCTTATCCCTACCTTGGGAGGTAGGGAGACTGTTTCCAAAAGACCCTCGGCTCAAGAGAAAACATGACAAAAAAGGTCAGAGAAGGTTTGAAGAAAGTAAAGTAAGGTAAAGAGGAGATCATGGCAAAATACTACGGATAAGCATTAATGGAGAAATTTTAACAGTAAATGCATCAAACTAGTACGATAACCGGAGTACAAGAAATAGCAGATAGTAACAGAAAAACGAAGGACAAGACCCTACAAGGTAACACTACGCCCGCTAGTATGAAAGGATACACGAGGCACGTACTACTACCTAACCTTCTACCCTTATCTGCGTCTTCCACAACCTCCTATCTAAGGTCATGTCCTCGTTAAGTTGTAACTGCGCCATGTCATGCCTAATCACTTCTCCCCAATACTTTTTCGGCCTAACTCGGCCTCTTCTGAGTGCGCATTAAATTTCAATTTCTGGTATAAGCTGAGGATGATGATCCAGTAATCACTTTGTTGGTAAGAATATGGAAAATGGAAAATGGAAAATGGATAGCAAAATGCAAGTCAGCATGTAACAACTATGGCTGGGAAATCCAGTTACTCCCTTCAATGCCAAAGAAGATCAATCATCCAGCCTTGGCATCAGATAGTAAAATCCAACTAAATTAGTTTAGTATCTTTATGTACTTTGTAATCACTACCAGAAGCAAAAAATATTATTATACTCCATCTACATACATACACAAGAATTCTTTTAGTAATATGATGGTTGACTTAGTGATGAATTGCTCCATATCTACAGTGAAGTTGATCTCCTTCACACTAGTACAAGGTTATGCTCTTATTTGGACTTGGACGCATTCTAATTTGGCCTGGTAACTGAGAGCTCATACAGCCAGCCTACTTTCACAAAAGGAAAAGAAAATCATGTTTACATTTGTTCTCTTAATCTATGATCTTTCGGATGCGCTTCAACAAGTTTAATTGTTACTGTAGGGGGGATGAATGAAGAAATTTGCACGACTCACCTCTCGAACCGTTCTGATTCCAGAGGATAATACTTGTGCAACCCTCCCTTTGGATGGATAAGAGTTGTTTGCTTGGTAGGTAAGCAGCTATTTCCTTCTTCATCGACGGAGGTTTGAAGGCCACTGTCATTGCAGAAAGATTCTACATCCCATTCCTAAATAACCATGCATTAGAGCAGCCAAATTCAGATTGTGGAGAGCTGAACTTTTTCTTCTAGTCAAAACCCTTAATACTAGATAGGATTTTACCTTCATCACGAGGAGTTTGGAAAGAGCCGCCAAGGGAAAAGGCTGAGGCTTGTATCCTCCGTAATTCACACAGGAAATAGCTAGTGCTCGAACCTTAGTAATGCAAATGGAGCAAATTAATCCAACTTATTAAAAAAATGAAAAAGAAAGAAATGAGAAGTTACGAATGGAATCCTATTTACAAAGTAGAGATATTTGTGAAAGCACTAAAAAACAGAGGATTTCGCTTCTCAATGCCAGCATAGTCAGGGATGTTTAACACTAAAGTCACCATTCCAGACCAGCCTTAGTTTCCTGTTTTCTTCCAAGTAAAGAAGCAGACTTATATGGTAGGAGGAGAAGGATCAAACCCCAATTTTCTTCCACAGTAACGGAAAGAGGGAGGGTTGAATACATATTTATCAGGCAAATGAGAAAGAGCACATACTAAATGAATAAATTTCCTGTTATACAAGAACTCACCTCATTGATAGAAGGTTCAATAATGCAATACTGCAAGTAGGATGCTTCACAGTCTGTTGTATGGATAAATTTCATGTAGAAGCCCAATCTAAAGTATCTGTCACAAAATAAGAAGCAAAGGTTTACCTCCCTATGTACAAAAATAAAATTGTATTCCACCAGCAATGGTAGTTGATATTAAATGCCTTTGATCTACCTCAAGATCTTCCGAGCAAAAATCATTTCTGTTGATTTCATAATGTAAGAAGGAACACAGCGGAACCATAAAGATAGTGTCTCCCCCTGCAAATCAAGAAATACAATGTTTAGTGAAATTGAACAAAGAAAATGGTCACTGAGTAAGCACCTGATATTCAACTGCAATTCACAATCTTTGATAAATTCAAAAAGAGGAATAAAAACACTTAACTGTTCCTTGGGTTTTAGAATCAAGATGGAGAAGCACATAAAAGGAAAAAAAATCAGCTTCATTTTTTAAGATGGACTCTGAAGTTCGGTTTGCTTCATAAAGATTAAATAAAGTTGTCAATGCCTTCGTTAGCTGCTCCATGTTGAGGTATGACAGAGAAGAAATATTTGAACCGCTACATCTTCTAAGCTTATGCTGGGAAATTATATGAAATTTAACCTGTGGAGAAAAATATATTAAAGCTACACATTTCTAAACTTTCTGCAGTTACACAAAAAGAAGGAACACTTGAACATCTTAAGCCTAAAATCTATTAAATAAAGATAGTTTTGCTTGGTTTCGTAAATAAGAAGCCTCCTTGTCATTACCACCAGCCAAAAAAAAAGATCAAAAACAAGGGGGTTATATATAGAATGAGGAGGGAAGTTTGCAATAGACTAGAGAAAAACATTAAACCACGGCATAGACCAAAGCTCCCACATGAATGTTACCCATCTGCTGTAAAAGGTATGAAATTATATCCATCTCAAAAGAGTTCCACTGGAACTCGTAACGCCTGTGGATAGGAAACCCTTCACACAAGTACCTCAGCTACTGCAGTAGCAATAACAGATATTATTTCTGAAACATCAAAAGTTCAGCGAACCAAGTTCGTTTCCTGACATTAAGTAAAAAGTGCTATGCCCTCCGTTTCAAATTATTTGTCTAATTTTCCTTATTAGTCTGTTCCAAAAAGATAGTCTCTTTTTATATTTAGTAAGTTATTAATTTCAACATTCTCATTTACCCTTAATGACACTTCCTTATAGGAATGACATGACATGTTTAAGTCCACAAGAGACAGTGTATTTTCGGTATGTTATATACACTTTTTGTTTAAAACCACAAGAATCAGAAGTTTTCTTTACATTCTCAAAATTCGTGCACAGGACCCAAAAAATGAACCGAGGGTGCATGTCTAAATCAAGATAAGTTATTGTAGTTATATGGTAAAATATTTCTACATTTACAATATGACCAGATTCATTGTATAAATGAATACGTAGAGCATTCGATGTGGTATTTTAGGATATTCTCTACATTGCAGGAGAACAAATACTTACTAAGTAGAGAATAATTACTTACCTAATTGTATTAGATTAAGATTCCAATATGAAGAGCCCCTAATGTGTAATGTTAGCAATCAAGTCAGTAATACGTATGTTCTTCTCACTTCTAGTCCTTTATGAATATTTTTTAAATTTTTTTTGGTTTGAGTAAAAATGTGAAGAAAATCATTAACAAAAGCACCAAGGAGTGCATAATTATGAAAGTTATTTACAACAATTCAGCTGTTACCTTAAATAGACCGGGAAGTGATGAAGTCAACATGCAAGAAAGTAAGCAATAGGAGAACATGGCCAGCGGTTAAGGTAGTGTAATGGCTAAATTTGTTTCTATAAATAGGTTAAGAATTGTAAATAGTAGGGGATACAACATCCACATCTAAGAGCATATTCACTTATTATTATTATCAATTCAATTCATGTTTTGAATTCAATTTACAAGCTTCTCAAGTTCCTCTTTGATTTTCCTTCACTTTCTGCAATATGTTCAGTGTTAAATATTTGCTCCCACTGGATCTAAAGACTTGAGGAAACAAGATTGAGATGCAGGAACTGTAGGATGTTCAGATGCAACAATATCATGATTCATGCATCTGCATAAATGTATACCTTTCCATCTCTAATTCAAGTTCTTTTGGATAAGATAACCTGAATAAATGAGCATACCATTCTCTCATACATAGAGACCACTCGACTGCAAGAGATATTTTGCATACTTAGATCTTGCCTGATGGACCTCATCCTATCAAAGATGAAGTCATGAACCACCTCAAAGGGATGCTCCGTAGTGTCCAGCAAGTTACACAGATAATTTAAAGTGTCTTCCAACACTGAGAGAGGCCTCACATCAGAATCTTGCAAAGTCTTTGCGGATATAGTCCTGCAGAACTAACAAAGAAAAATTCAATAAATCATCATTGTAAAAAAACTGAAGAGTGAATTAAATTTCATTTAAAGGTCAAATGCAGGTAAGTAAAGGCTCTGAAATCATTTTACCCACAACTAACTCTTGACTTATAAGTAACATTTTTTTAGAAGAGATGGAAGACAGATTACAACAACATACCCGGTGTAATCCCACTCAATGGGGTTTGGGGAGGGTAAGATGTACGCAGACCTTACCTCTACCCTTGTGGAGTAGAGAGGCTGTTTCCGATAGACCCTCGGCTCAAAAGAACATAGTCAATGCAGAAATTCAAGAGAAATAAGACAACAAGATATCACAATAACAAAACAACTAAAGCAACACCTAGGAATACACACATAAAAGTATGGATCTACGCGAAACCTAGATAATACTACAAAGAAAGGGAGAAGAAGGGATGGAGAGACTAGCCCCCTACCCCTCTCACACACAGTGTGACAAGACTCAACTCCCTACTAACCTTCTATCCTAATTCTTGACCTTCAAATCTTCCCATCTAGGGAGATGGAAGACAGATTAAATACTATATTGCTCATACATGCTGTAAATGATAATTAAATATTAATTATGTATCAAGTTAAGTTTGAACATTAGCAACACACACACGCAGGAGCAAATCATCCTGTAAAATAGTCGCATATGGACTTCATTATATTTAGAACTCAGCAAGCTATTCTTTTTTTACCACTGAAATAAAATTCTATTGTCTTCAAACGAAGCAAAAGAAAATACTGTTTGGAATCTTTAGTACTGCTCTGGGGTATATTTTAACATGATCAAAATGAGAATTTTCAGCGATCTATCTTTATTTGCCCCTTCTCTGCATTTTATCAATGTTGCAAGTCCAGTTTGTTTTGAAACTTACAGCACAAATTTACTTTTGTCCCAAGTGACTTTGTTAGATCTTTTATCCTCTCCAACATTATTGAGTAGCGTATCTATTTAATGCTTTTAGCTATTGACTGTAATGTTAATAATTCTTACATGTGAAAGCTGAAACAGGTGGCCTTCTACCTTCAAAATTAATAAGAGAAGGCCTTCTAACTTCCAGGGAAAAAGCATGTTCTGTAATCCGTGATTAATGTGCTTGACTTTAATGGTTTTAACCATTTCACACTATGGCAGTAATTAGTCAATGCACGGTGGGGAATTTTTTTTGATATTGTATAAGTCACCAACTTTGTTCTACTTCCTTATATTGAGTTGCTTTACATTTGTTGTATTTTCAAGTTGTTTCTTCATCTCCTTTACAAAACCTCAAAACTGGAGTCACTTAACCTGGGTCTATTATTTTATTCATGCATTGTAGTTTTGTAAAACCGTTATACGACAGTCCAAAACTAACTATTAACTTTTATGGCTCAAATGGCAACACAAGCACAGCCTATCACCTGTATTATCAGTGAATATCAAAACATTTACTTTTATATCTTTATTATATATTGATGCTCACAAAAGGGCCTTATTAAATGCTTGATGAGCTATTACAATTTAAACTGTTTCCACATATTTGACAAGCTGGTTACAATCTAGAAATGTTTTGTCAAGTGAAAGATAGAGCTAGTTTAGATCAGTTGATCAAACAAATTAATATCAACTACTATCAAATTATCAATTACACCTCGATGCAAATGGTTGGCTACGTGAACTCTGTGTACCCGTTCGGCTATTTTAGTATTCAGAAGATTCATTATTTATATACCGGTCATCAACCTACCAACCTTCTTCTTTTGATCGGACTTGAGACCAGGTATGCTTGGAGTTCAGTTGATAAAACAAACAGGGTAAAGAAATAACTAATCAAACTTACTCCTCCTACTCGCTACAATACCCAAAATGTTACCTTTTTAACAGCAAGGCTTGGTGATGATTCACGAGGATTTCCATATAGCCTCTCGAACACAGCTAAGTCTCGCAGCCTCTCTCGCTTTTCCCTCTCCTCCACTGCAATTTTTATCAAGAAAAGACACTCAAACTTATTTCACGGATTTAAAGGAAGTAGCTGCATGGCTGCACCTCCTTATATGTTCATACTTCTAAAAAAATTTACTTTAAGGGATCGTTTGGTTGCTTGGTCAGAGTTATGCAAGTATTAGTAATATAGGGATTAGTCATCCAGAGATTGACTACTTATGCAACATTTAGTTATTCATGTATTATATCTAGATTCCCTTATAACTTATATACGTGTATTAGTTATGCTGGAGGATTGTAAACCGGTAACCAAACACCGTACTCAGTGTGTTGAATTTCATACATAACTAATATGCTATCAAACATGGTAGTACTAGTTATGCTAGTTTTAATACTATGAATAACTCATTTCTTAACCAACAACCAAACGGCCCCTAAGTTTCTATATAGAGATATAATCCAGTTAGAAAGAATGGATACACTAAGCATAAATCTATTTTACTGCATCCCTGTTTGCACCATGTTGGACTAAACGGTCTAAGAATACTCTTATCCGCTTTGGGCCTAGCCCACAGGGTTTTCTCCAAAAGCCGTCACACGAGTATCCAATACCTTATAAGTAGCTCTTTTTTTCAGTTACCAATGCGAAATACCCAACACACCAAACCATTTAATTAACCTGGTTAAGTGATAAATTGAATCATATTAACAGTTTATGCATTTATTCGTTTGATTCCGTGTTTGCATACACAAAAAGGAAAAAGTCGAGAATTGATTGTACCAGGACACATGAAAGGGCAAGTTCCAACTAAGGAAGGTAAATTCTGAATATCACCAGTATTATCTTCATTAATGGATTTGTCCAAATTTCTTGAGCTTGTGTTCTTGATGTTAGTGTTATTCTGAATTGTTGGGGTATTAGTTGTGGAAGAATTGCCATTTTTTGTGGGGTAGGATTGAAAGTTGCGGGGAGGGTGGAAGGATCTGGAAGAAGAAGAAGAGGAGGAGGAAAAGTTGGGTCTTGGCCTGTATGGAGGCTGACTCCTCCCCGCCATGGATCGACGGCTACTTTACTAGCACTTGATCTGAACACACAAAAACGAGCGATACCGTCATAAAATGGCCTCAGTACCCCTCAAGTTAAACGATGTTTATTTGGTGCACGCATAAATAATGTTTTGTCGCCATAGCTTAGTGATAAAGGAGTTAATTTAAAATGAGGCCCGAAGCGTGAGTTTGAATTCCAAAGAAAACAATTTACTTTCTTTTGGTTAACACTGATATCAGTTTCTCTGTTCTCAAATTTTGGTCATTCAGGTACATTTCATAATTTATTGATAGTAGTGCTCAGGGACGGGACTATTATCTCCATAAATAATTTGGCTTAAACCGAGAAGTTGGATATAAAAAAAATGTTTTGTCTTAATTACTATTTGTCTTTTGACTTTTGACTCACAAAGAGTGTAGATATTGTTGGGATACAATTGTTGCAGGGAACGGGAAGTAAGTAACTATTACAATAGTAAGAAAGGACAAACTAAATATTACAATAAACTGAAAATCAAGAACTTAACAAATTGCTTGTGTGATTTGCTGAGTCGAGTGATGACACTCTGTCTTTAAGACAAAATTTCCCCGTATATCTCCTTTTACGGTGTTGAGCAATAGTCTCCCAAGATACAACAACAACTTTAACAAGTGAGCAAAGGAAACTAAAGTGTTACTCTTGAAGAACTTTGAGTATAGTAACTTTGCTAGAGAGGAAGAAGATGAATTCAGAAAATCTGGAGTATCTTCTAAGTGTTGTGTTCAATTGAGCCAAATGCCTCAATTTATAGTGTAAGTAGAAGACCCCTCAACTAGCCAACTAATGGCCTTCAATAGCAATGTGATGGCAGTTGATTGAGGGGTTACATTCAGCCAAATAATAGTTGAATTCATGGGCCAAGTAATGGAGAATCAATGCTCCAAAACCAGCCCAAAGGTCAAATCTTTCCAACTTTCCGTCGCAGCAATCTGCCTCCAAAGCGCTGTGGCTCTGTGAATTAGCGTCGTGGCTCCAGTGACTGGCCAACTAATTAGCACTGCGGCGTTGCCTGGGAGGCGCCACGGCTCCAACGGTGTGGCGCCGCGGCCCTCCACGGCTCCGCGGCGAAATCCGACTCGTTTCATCTTACACTTCTTCCTTTGTTTACCAACGTGGAATACTTTGTCATTTGGCCAATAACCGTCCATAATTATATGTCTCAAACATATTACATACGTACCAATATCTCGTTCACTAATGAAATTTGCGATACTTGGCACTACGTGTACACGTGTGTGGAAACGACGTTTTCGACGTGCGGGCCCCAATTGTTCGAGTAATAAATTAATGGGATATACTTAATTCCACATTTAGTAAATTTTCAACAATCCCCTCTTGAAAGAGATTTTGGCGCACATACTTGGTGCCTTTTCCAGCAATCTTTTAGCGGACCGATGTTGCATCTGAATAGGTAGCATACGCTTTGAACCTTCCATAGTTGAATACCATCGGACTTACTTACTGCGTGGTGAAAGTGATGTCTTGAACCGTCAGTGTTTAGTGTAAGCCAAGTCAACGGTACCAACACAACAACTTCCTCTACTCAGTTCTTCGTAATGTTTTGTCTGTTGTGGCTGTGGACATTTCTTGGATTCTTAGTGTTCATTTGAAGCGGCATGTCCTCGCACTTAAATAGGTGATCTCCTACAAGGTATTCTGCTATACCCCACTTTACAAGTGTTAGGAACTATTAAAAGTTCCCCAAACCTAACCTCAACCGGTGAGGATCGTTAAAGGTTTTGGAAACTTAACCTTCACCCACACTGCAGACAACACTTATAGTCTATCGCGGGAACGACTTTAGATTTGGTGTTTCTTTACAGAAATCACTATTCGAAGTGCTCATGCTTCCACCGAAGCGATCAACTGAACCTTTACAGCTTAGTTTTTTCCCATTGAACCTAATTCCTGGGATCTCCGGTCAGTAAGGTTGGGTTACCACCGTATTGGTCCCTATACCTTGGGTTTTAAGCCCATTCCCCTAGACATGCAAAATATCTGATCCTTGGGTAAGCTCTTTGTCAGTGGGTCAGCTATGTTATCCTTTGATTTTATGTAATCAATGGATATTATACCCATGGTGATCAGCTGCCTAACGGTCTTATATCTCCGTCGAATATGACGAGACTTGCCATTGTACATAGAATTACGTTCCCTTCCTAGAGCCGACTGGCTGTCGCAGTGGATCATTACAGAAGGTACGGGTTTGTTCCAACAAGGAACATCCTCTAAGAAGTCGTGAAGCCACTCAGCTTCTTCTCTTGCTTTGTCTAAAGCGATAAACTCTGATTCCATCGTGGATCGGGCGATGCAAGTTTGCTTAGATGATTTCCAAGACACATCCCCACCACCAATTGTAAATACATAACCACTGGTGGACTTGGTGTTATTTCTGTCAGATATCCAGTTTGCAGCACTCTACCCCTCTAGTACAGCTGGATATCTCGAATAATGCAACATGTAAGTCAGCGTGTATTTCAGGTATTGTAGTACCCGATTCAACGTCTTACAGTGATCATTACTCGGATTACGGATAAACCTAGCCAATTTGTTGACTGCATAAGCAATATCAGGTCGGGTGCAGTTTGTTATGTACATCAAACTACCAATCACCTATGCATATTACTCATGGCATATGGGTGCACCACGATTTTATCAAGCTTTTAATTTCTATCCATTAGTGACTTTATAGGCGAACTGTCAAACATCTCGAACTTTCTCAAAACATCCTTGATCTAGTGAGACTGAGATAAGACCAGCCCGTCAGATGTCTTAGAGATCTTTATTCCTAAGATGACATCTATGATACCCATATCTTTCATGTCGAAACATTATTTCAACATGTTCTTAGTCTCTAGAATTATGCTAGGACTGCTTCCTGTGATCAACATGTCGTCTACATACATGCATATCATAACGAACGAGTCAGAGTTACCTTTCATGTAGAGAGGGTCTGACAAGCAGTTCAATATGTAATTCTTACACATGAAATCACTATGACTTCATGCATCAATAACCATTTTCATGCCATTAATGAATGGATACCTAGCCTCCTTCATTCGTTTTCAAATGGCGAAGGGTCTATTTCATCTCCAGCTTGTGGAGGATCTTCTGTTAGGAAACGTGTCATTCTCATAACAGTCATGTCGAATAGCATTTTTTGTTTCCATCTCTTGAAGTTTAATCTCATGAACTTTTCAGGGCGTTCATGGTGAAATCCAGCGGATGGAGGAACGACAACGTTCCCTTGAGCGGCAGTTTGGTACCTTCGTTCATTCTTTAAATTATTATTGTTACTTTAGCTTAATTATCGCACTTAATTTTATCATCTTTAACTATTTATTTACATAATTAAAATGGAATAATTAAGAGGTATGTTTAAGGGTAAGGGTGCTTCATCTAGTAGGGGTAACAAAGGCAGAAGTACTTCTTCTAGTCATCCTATCCCTCGGCAGGATGATTTGATTGATTACAATCATATAGATGAAACTGAATTTTTTAATGATATACCATTAGACGATGAGATATATTCTGCAACTCAACTAGACTTTAATTTAGAAGATAATCTAGATGACACACCCACTAGTGCACCTCAAACTGGAACGCCTCCTATTCCCCTAGTATGAGACGAGACCCCACACAACGAAAATTAAAATCTGTTGCATTAGATTTTTTGATAGGGACCAATAGAATCAAGTAGTTAGATGCCAAATTTGTAAAAATGTTTATAAATTTAAAATGGAAAAAGGTCAGGGTGGGACGAGAGTTTTATTGAGACATGTAAAAAGTTTTCACAAAGCTAGGTGGGATGAATATGAGGCTACAAAATCTGGTGCGCCAATGCGCTCTCAGTCGGGACAAGGTTCACATAGTGTCCCGGACCAAGTACAGGATCAAATTAACCCGACGATGGGGGAATTGTAGGTCCTAAATACGATAAACATAGAGATAGGGAAGCAATAATAAAATTAGTTACGGTGGAGGGTTTGCCTTTTTCATTTCATTTCTCTCCTGGTTTTATTCATTACACTAGGGATATGTATAATGCTGCTTATATGAACAACTACTTTTTGCTTATGATTATAGAAGATCTATAACTCTATTTTTTAACGCCCATAATCGAAATCCAACTGATGTGGTTGTAGATAACGATTGGAAAAAAAATCAAAACTTATTGTATTAGAGAAATTTTTTCAAGCTACTAAAGAATTTTTCGGTATTTATTATCATACTATTTCAACCATGTTATTTTATATAGCTATAATATTTTTGTTACTTAGTGAATATATGGAAAAACCATCTTATAAGGCACCTATTAAAAAAATATTTATCAAATTAAATTTTTTTCTATTCCAACTATTTATATTATTGGTGTTGTATTAAATTCGACTATTAAAATAGACGGTTGTAAAACACTTATTTAAACTATTTATGATTTCATAGTTGTACTTCAACCTTCAACTCTAAAAAATCCAAATGACCAACCACCTAAGAAATCAACTAAAGAAGAAAATTTGTCTAGCATACACAATGAATGTAAAAAAGTATATACGCATTACCAACAAGAAAGTGCTAGCATCCAACCGGTTTTCATACCATCTTCTTCTTCTTCTTCAATACAACCTCAAAAAAGCTATGTTGTTTCTGCGGCTAGTATTGAAAGCCTTAGAAATAGAATGTTTAGTGGTACCATTACTAATTAAGTTAGCGAGTTTGATATTTTTATTTTGCAGGGTGTTACCATACCAAGCAGTTCTCAATGAAGAAGGACGCGAAGACTTGCTGAAATACTGGAGGGAGAATGAGAAGACATTTTCAACACTATCAAAGATGACCCGAGATGTGTTGATCATTCAAGCGTCATCAACAGTCTGAAAGCGTTTTTTCTGCCGAAAAATTTCAAATAGGAGAGCACAGACACTCATTAACGGGAGATAACTTGGATATTGCAGTTTTATTCAGAAATTGGATACGAGCGGAGCGTAGAATGTGCGGTCAATCGGAGATCAACGAAGAAGACGACGAAAACTACAACGAAATCTTATCCGACGAAGGTGAAAGCGACGTCGAGCTATTTGACCAACAAATTCCAATTCCAACTGAAGAACCACAAGACGTTGTGAAGAAACTAGAAAATGTGTTTATAAATATGTAATTTTTTTAATTACAATTTTACTATGTTATTTGCAACTTTCAACACCACAAAATTGCAATTTTGAAATTGTATTAAAAAAAATATATTTTTATTAAATAATATAAGAGGCACAAAAACAGCATTTTTATTACACTATCTTGTTCAATTATTGATGTGTTTATATACGTTATATTTTAAAATTAAATGTAAAAAAAAAAAGAAAATAAAAAAATCCGATCCCGACCCGATAAGACCGGTCCCCTTTTATGACGGGACCGGGAACGGTACGGGACATCGGCGGATCCTGCCAGTCTTGGCCCACCAGTCCCGCCGGAGGACCTATCCCGCCCTCCCAGTCCCGTCCCGCCAGGCCCCGCCCCGGGTTGGCCCCGAACCCGAACCGTTGGCGGCCTTAGTTATTAGTGTAAATAACTTTATAAGAATATTTAAGTCATTTTAACAAAAAAATTGCTCATCGACAATTTTTTTTGGTCAAATTATTTATCTGCTTCTTATCAGTTTCAGCATTGCGCTCTAAATCATCGATCAACATAATCATAATTTCTTTTGAGAAGGCTTATTTTTCGATGTTAGTGGACGTCGTGTGCACATTCAATCAAAGACTGAAGGGAAATATTTTGTTTATACGGATTTCTATAATAATTCAAATTAGATATTTCTGAAAAATAATATTGACAAAAAATATCATGTATCTTGTGGACAAATACGCAAGAGTACTCGTTACTTGGAAATCAGTAACAAATGACATGGATGAGCTAGCTTCAGGACAACTGTCCTCGACCTTCAATGACATGTGTCAACGTTTATGAATCTTGTCACTCGCATATGGTGGCACTTGTCACTTCATCATATTTGCTTCATACTTTGCTGATTTTGCTGTTAAAAGTTTTATGATTCTTACTTTTTAATCTTGAAAACTTTTACATTGCTGAAATAATTTTGTAAAAGCAGAGCACATTGCACGATTTATATATCATAACAATATTTACTCATTAATAAATAATATTTATTATCTTATCTTATTTTTTCCTTAATTATATCTCCAAGGAATAATTAACACTTCTGTTGTACTCTCATTTAGACCTCTCCTCCTATTATTGATGGAAAGCTTTTGTAGAAACTGTGTATTGTAGCAGTTTTTCCTCCTTAATTCGAACTATGTCACAACGAAGGGAGTATATATCATTTATATGTCGAACATCATCCGCCAGACGAAAAATTGTGCATTACCAGTTAAGGCCTTCCTCCATTTTCTTCCAAAAGCAAAACAAATTAAGAACTGAAATTACATAATCAACAACTATAATATCAAAGCACAACTACTACGGGTTAGGTATGGCCATGGGAAGGAGGGTAACCTCCAAGAGGATACGCAGGAGCAACAGTACCAGTAGTTGGAATTGTAGTACCCACTGGATTTTGGTGGCCTTGACCACTTATCGTAGGACCATGACCACCAACAATAGGACCATGATGGTGCGGCCCTACAATTCCACCAAGATGTGCTTGCTTTGATTGCAACTTCTCCGCCGCATGGCGTGCTTTCGCTTGATGCAGCTCCATCTTAGCCTCTGCTTCTTTTGCTTTCCTTACCTCTTCTGCTATCGTTCTCTCTTCCTTTGTTCTGGCTACTACTTTCTCTGCCTGTTAATTAAAAAACGGATTCAGAATTTTGAGTTTATGATTGTTAAATTTTAGAAAAAGACAAGCTTATTGGCTTCTGAATAAATTATTTGTATATAATTATGTGAATTTCTTAATACAACTACAAAATTTTAACTAAAATTGTTGAATTTTGACTAACCCGTAGCTAGAACTTTAGCTCTAGCATATACATAATTTACAATATTATTCATAAACAACAAGAACACTAAGTAATATGGAGCAGTAGTTTTAACAATTAATTAAAGAGTATTTTGGACCTTTTCTTCAGCTTTGGCTTTGAGGATGTCAACATGCTCTTTGCCAGCGGCAGCTGCGTTGCTTACTTTCTCCTTTACTGAGTGCATTTTCTTCTTTCTTTGCCTTAAATATGTAGAATACAATAGTTAATGAAATCTAGTAATTGAAGGTGTCCTTTGCAGGGAAATAAGTACTGTCTTAGCTAGCTACAGAAAGGCGGTTGAACTCCAATAATGCTGACACGTGTTCGTCATGCAATGAAGTCCTTATTCGCTGCCACGCATAGACGAGCAAAGTCAATTTTACATATTTTAATTTTTAATCCATTTTTGTGTCATTAATTAAAAAAATTGCAGAATCTATTAGAAATAGGACTTGATTTCTAAACCGTTAATTAATGATAGGAGGTTTTTTTTCTTTTTCATTTTACATTATTATTGAAATTAATTTAACTTTAACAAACATAAAAATGTAAGATCTTATGTTATCATCAAGGCTGGCCAGAGGACCAAACCGCTGAAGCGACGACTTTAGGCTCATGGGCTTCAATTTTTTTATTCGGTATTCAATATTTGTATTTTTTTTTAATTAATTGATTTCTAGATATGCAAGGTCAATCAAAGAGAAAAACGTTCCATAGCAAGATTTTATTCATTCCGAGGCTCGAACTAGAGGTACTTATCAGGTGGTTCAGTTCGGTTTTAAACATTATCGATTCGACTTGTTGGTTATCAGTTTGAAGATTATAACGGTTTCAAATAAAAATATATATAATTTTTTTTTATAGAATAATAAGATATCTTGTTAAAGTTTGACTTTAGACCACCGATTTTATTGAGCCACTCTGATTACCATCTAAATTAGTATCGTTCTAATAAATAAGTACTACTCCATAACTTAAAAATTGTAGTTAAAGGGGTTAGACACATGTCTATATGAAAATGTTTTGATGGATTTATACCTCTAAACCGCTTTCTCTATTATGCATTCCGCGGGTTTGGTTTATGAATTTCTTTAATTAGTCACCTAATTTTGAATTGCAATATTTAATTACATCTCCCTATGTATCCCTATTGTGGGAATTATTAGTTCTGTCATTTAACTATTCTCATCTCATATGAACATCAAGTGGTCGTGCCGGAGTGGTTATCGGGCATGACTAGAAATCATGTGGGCTTTGCCCGCGCAGGTTCGAATCCTGCCGACCACGAGTTTTTACTATCTCCAATTTTTCGTCCTTTTACTTTATTTTAATTCACCATATAGTCGTACCAGTGAACTATCACTTAGTTATTTATTTTAAAATGTTCAATAATTCAAATGCTTTATGGGAAATATAGACGTTCATTGTCCTTTGTCAGTGGGGTAAGCCACCCACAAGATTCAAAATATAAGTCAAAAGAATTATATATATATATCTTATAAAAGGGAATAAGCACATAGCACGTCAACATGCCTAGTTGGCTTTTTAGGGTCATTTCAGTTAGAATGGAGCAATATGATTGTGCCTAAGAGAATTTTACTGTAGCGACTGTATATATCTTTGAGTGACCGGACTAAAGTGCCCTTTTGCTTATGTATAATTTTTTGGTGAAAGTAAATTGAATAAACCTGTGCATTCCCCTAGCTTATTTTTCCCTCACATAAAGAAAAATTATGACTATGGTGTGGTGATATTCCTCTTGACGTTCAACTTGATCACAGTGTCAAGCTATCGCGTTGACAGTGTGTTGAAAATCGCTCACGAACGATTTTACACCATAACGATTGGCTGTGGTATATGTCTCCTAATGAGCCTATTGGTATTTCCAATTTGGTCAGGAGAAGACCTCCATTTATCGACTGTTGCCAAGTTTGAAGGCTTAGCAAAATAAATTGAAGGTAGGACACAATTTAGATGTAAAAAGCATAGGAGTAATAATTTTTCAATAGTTTACACTACCAGTGCTTATTATAACTTAATTTAAAATGGGATGTTGCTTTAACGAAATTTTGTCCCAACTTATACCATCAGTGTGTATAACTTAATTTATGTCACATAGAAGATTGATGGGATCTTTCAACTAAACCTTGCAGCTTGCATTAACGAGTACTTTAGCAATAATGAGGAACAAGAAAAAGCCAGAGAAAATTCAATGGAAATGGAGGATCCAATTTACAAAGGTTATAAGGCTGTTTTAGATTCCAAATCATCTGATGAAACTTTGGTAAGTACCTGAATTATCTCAATCCCAGTACTATTTAAAGTAGTTATTATTAGCGTAATTCAATTAGAAAATTACATTTGCTCCTATATATATAGATACCTAAAATTAATAACAAAATTGTGAATGGATCAGGCACTATATGCAAGTTGGGTGCCAAGATATTTAAGACGATGTTCCAGGTACCCGTGGCAGCAATATGTTAAATTGAGAACTGTTCTTCGCCATTTTGGATACACAGTAGTGGCTCTACATGGATGCCTGCAAACTGATATTAAGGTAATATTCTTCCCATGATCTTAACATGCATCTTTTTTTCTTGCTTTTTTTTCTTTCTATTTTTGTTTTTACTTTAGCCATCTGATATTCTAAATCCGCTGAAACTAATCGAGATTCACGGCGAATATACCCTTTAATTAAGGGGGTTAAATTAAAGTTGTTGGATATCCTTTTAGCTCTGGAGAATATTACAACAAAAAGTTACCATATTCAGAAATCTGTCCAAAATTTGTGTTCACTAAGTCAACAAGAGCAACATGTGATGCCTAATTTTGGTGCTCACTAAGTCAACAAGAGCAATATGTGATGCTACTTGTCTAAAGAAGGCTAAACATGGAAACAGTCAAGTTAAAAAAGTTAAACAGAAAACAACTCTCAAGACAAGTAGCAGTACATATTGCTCTTGTTGACTTAGTGAGCACCAAAATTAGGCATCACATGTTAGAGTTCTTGATGCGATAAATTGTTTTCTAAATTTTAGAAATACAGGATCATTGATCATATTGTTTGTTGATTTTTTTTTTTGTACACTCCTCGATCAGTTCGAGTACTGTTCAAAGATCCATGCAATCGACTTGCCAGAAAAGTGATAAAGGCACTGAGGGAATTAGGCGAGAGCATAAGAAATCGTCGTCAATGCTGCCCAGAAAACATATCTAACCATGTCCATGAAGCCTTACAAGACCTCATCAACGCCTTAAAATCCCAACCAAGACTCTTTCTTGGCACTAATAGTAATACAAACATATTATTAGCCTTAGCAACATTAGCCGCTAGGCAAAAATCTGGTAAAGATTTTGTAGTCTCTTTATCGAGTGTAACTAATGACACATCCGATAATAACGCTCATGCTCGTCCTGGACTCGGCCGTGACTTTTTGGAGGCCCTGCCGTCGAAGAGGGACTCTGGACTACAATTGAAAGAGACTGATAGAAAGAGTTTGAGGCCCACATTAAGCAAGATTGGGTTTACTAGCCTCGAATTTTTGGAGGCCCTACCATTTGCAGCCTTTGCTTCTTTGCTAGTTGAGACAGTTGCAAGACTGGATCTTGTTATTGAAGAAGTTGTAGAATTGGGAAAGGTAGCTCATTTCAAGGAATATAATCAGGATGATGATAATGTGGTTATTGATGTAACTTGTGAGAATAATCCTAGAGTGGAAGATGAGATTGTTAGCAAATTACAAAACCAATTTCCCTCCTCTCATGAAGCAGCAGATTGACTCTAGACTTTAGTGGTTTTTGTTTTTTCTATAGTTTCTTTTTGATAGACGAAACTAGAGAAAAAACAAGAGGGGTGTCATGGTTGATGATATATACATTAGTTTGTGAGGATATTGTACATCTAATTATTTTCATACTCTTTTTCAATGTTGAAATGATCATATACTAATGTTTAATGGAGCAGCCAAAACATTAAAGAAGAGAAAAAAACAAGTAAGCTCAAATGCGCTTTCCTAGTATAAACTACTATATATATATATATACTTCTACTAGGAGAACTCTATTTTCATAATGTTTCACAGGTAAGAAAAACATAAGATAGCTAGAAGGGCCCTACAGAGTTAGAACCGGTGACCTCTATATAATATAGAAAGAAGAAAAGAGAGAAAGAAAAATTCTTTTATCTTATGTGCTATCTCATGTAGTATTTATCTTTTTTAATTGGGAGAGATGGCTGAGTGGACTAAAGCAGCGGATTGCTAATCCGTTGTACAAGTTAATCGTATCGAGGGTTCGAATTCCTCTCTTTCGGTTGATGACTTGATTTTTTTTTCAAATTTAGAAATCATTTGTTCTTATTCTTAGTTAAATGTGTGAAATAGACCAAATTCTAAGAAAATTAGAAAATCAAGCAAGGAAAAACCTTTTTTATTTTATTCTTCACGTCCAGGATTACGTCCGGGATCATTAGATAGGAATCCAAAGATAAAGAGAGAAACAAAAAATATCACTATTGTGTAAACGAAGAGTTTGAGAGTAAGCATTACACAATCTCCAAGATGATTTTTTTGAAAAAAAAAAAGAATAGATCATCCATTTTTCTACCGTATATCCTAGTTTGACACCAAACAATGAAGCTCTTTCTCTAAAAGAATTTTCATAAATTCTTTTCTAATAAGAGTTGTCACTAACCAAAATTTTTTTATATACACAAGAGGAGCCTAATAAGGCCTTTCACTGTAAAGGAAAGCGTCAAAAAATAAGGAAATAAGTTAAGCCGGATTTTCAAACGGTAAAACTTATCTGATTTTATTTATTTTATATTTTTTTCTCGAATAAATCATGAATTTTCTAGGATATTATTAAGGATATCATCGAAAACTTACAGCAGCTTGCCAAACAAAGGCTAAGAGAAAAAAGAACAGAGGTATGACTGGCATAATATCTACGATTGGATTCAAAAAAGCATAGGCTTCGGGCACTTTGCCGAAGAAAAAACTACTCGAATAAAGGGTCAAATTAAGACAGATACCGATCAAACTAAAGGTATTAAGAATAACGGACTTTTTGTTCTTGGAGATAATTGCATTTTGATTGAGTTATTGATATAAGGAAAAGAAAAGTAAGTACGTAAACAAAAAACCCTTCTTTTTCTTTGAACCCACCCAATCAAAAATCCTCCTTTTCTCAAAGGAGAATCGAAAAAATCATATTTTCATACAATATCTTAATTGAATTATATGTAATGATCAATAAATTAAGTTGAATTCTATATCTACACATACCAAAAACATAGCAAAATCCTAGTACCAATCTAATCTATTCTATAGATATTTGGACTAGAGTTGACAAACAAACAAAATCAGCAATATACTTTATTAGTATCGAATAGAAATCTAAATGGGGCGTGGCCAAGTGGTAAGGCAACGGGTTTTGTTCCCGCTATTCGGAGGTTCGAATCCTTCCTTCCCGGAACATATATATATATATATATATATATATTCTATGAGAATATAGGTTGTTTTTTAACAATGTTCTGTTAAAAATCGAAATGTTAGCTGGAATGTGATTGTTGTTTCTTATTTTTTTCTTCGATGAATCGTTTTTTTTTTCAAAAACTGAATCGAGATGCGAAAGAATCCGTATTTTCTACCTCCTAAATTAGCCTAATTAGATTCAATTTTATTTTTTGTGAATTTCTTGACTTTTCGCCAAGAGGGGTTTTTTGGTACTAATTTAATTCACTAAGTCTCTTAATTCTTAATCAATGAGTTAGGCTAAAATAAAAAAAGGAGCAAAAACTTAACTTAATCTGAACTTATTTGGCTTTGTTACCTCTTGATGTCAAATGCTCTACCACTGAGCTAAGGACCCTTGCTGTTTCCTTTGATCCAACTAAATGGAAATTATACAACTCCAATTAAAAGACATTTGGAATGAAATTGCACGTTCATAATATGTCATTTAAAAATAAGATTATGATTTAGAACTTATATAAAAAAAATCTAGAAATAGGAAAAGATTTCATTTCAATAAGATGTTAATTTTTTTTTATCTCATATAATGAATTAATTTATAAGTTAAATGGTTTAAAAGATAGAGCTCAGAAGTTTCAAATTTCATATATGATGGCTCCACATATACTGGGGATAATATTATGTATGAATAGAATAGCGGGAAATAGAAGTGAGTGAACGACAGTGCTCACACTGCATTAGTCATTTTTTCAAATGAGTTGCTCCATAGCAATACTAAATTCTATATCCAGTGCTTGGAAGAGTTCTCCACGGAGCTTATTTAAGTGGGATTTTGGGAATAACAAGAGTACTGATGATAAGCAACAAGTTAGATACCATGATCTTGATCTTCCTTTCCCTCCTTCCCTCGTCAGCAAAACATTCTTAAAAGGTACATTTTTCTTTCTCTTTTGCTGATAATTCGGATAAATAATCCCAAAAAGAAATGAAAAAACAAGACTAGGCCACAAGCAGAGTTATAATTTTAAGTTTATGAGTTCTGACTTCAAGAAAAAGTAGCAAATTGAGTTGTAGATAAAAAATTTATACATAATAAATAATTTTTTTAACACAAATATAAGATTTGGACCAAAGTTACTGGGTTCTGCCGAGCGGATAACTAAAACCGTAACTTTGTCCTTTTAGAGACGGATCCAGAATTTAGAGGTTATGGATTCTAAATTAGGGGAGTGAATTCTGAAATATGTATCTAGCTATATCATATTCAATTTTAGTGCGCATATACATACATTATATATATTTGTTAGCAGTGGCGGATGTAGTCTTAGTGCTACGGCCTACGGGTTTAACAAAACCTAATATTTTTGACATGAAGTGCCCCGAGGCATATCCAAGAATTGAACTTTATAGATTCTATATTCTAGGATAGCGAAGTGTTAGTAATTGGTTCTGAATCTAATTTTTGTATAGAAATATAGGATTTGGACTAAAGCTATTGGTTCGCATAACCTTCTAGCTCCCCCTGCATGGAACATAGAGATATAGTTAATTTAGTGCTAATAATTTTAAAGGTTGAACCGATCAAGTTTATATATATAATGTTTGACCTCAAAAGAGTTCTGCTGAATCCATGAACATATTGTTAGATATTCCACTGACAACAGTTCATATATGTTATTTGATTTTTTTTATTTGGCTGATGATAAACAGGAAGGGAACTGAAATGCTGCTATAAGGCATCAGTGGATGAATTTAGTGCAACTGACTTCCACAACAGCTCTGACTTCAAAGGACCCTGTGTGATCATTGGCTACACAACAAAGGCCTTTAAGTTTGGAGCATTTAATCCAGAAGGCTACAGAAGTACAGATGATTACTATGACACTTTTGATGCATTTCTCTTTTACTGGGCTGAAGATGATGAACAACCAATAATCTTGCCTAAGGTAGGGGGAAGTGGTGCTGCCCTATTTGATTATGCTAGAGGAGGGCCACAGTTTGGTGCTGATGGATTGCTAATTGGACCTCCATTGGCTCCTGTCATGAGTGGATTTGCTGGACCTGATACTAATTCTGGGATTGGTGATTTAAGGCAAGCTAAGTCAAGATTGGGACTTTCTTATGCTAAAAGGCCTGACGGTAAAGAGTCATTGTTTGGAGACGAGTCTAAGGCTGTTATTGATGAAGTTCTTGTGTTTTGTAGTCCTCAAATTGCTAGCTTATATTGATTCATGTTTCCCGTGGTTCTTCTCTTTTTGGCGTAAATGGATGTCATTGCCTTGGGGAAAACTAATTAAGTCTCAGTGATCTTGAGATGACTAAAGAAATATGCATTGTACTATACTAGGTCATAAGGTACAGCAGTGTAATCTTCACATTTTTTGTATAGAAATTGAAAGGGTGTAAAAAACTACTGAAAGTAAAAACAAGAGATGAAATAAATTGAATGTCAATTCTGTTTTCTAATGTCGACAATTATGTCGTCCGACACCAGTAACAACACTTAGCAAAACAGAAACTTTAAAGAGTAAATGCAATGGAATTTAAAGAACACAAATATTTAAATTATATATATAACTTATGATGGTCAATGACCAAATGTATTATATATATTATATATATTATATACAAAATTACAAATTCCTTTCTTTACAGATTTACAAGATAAAATGGAAAGGAATTAAAAGTTGAAGTCGCAGATGACTTCTGCCTGAAAAATCTAACTAAGTAGACATCGACAACCTCTCATTACAATCGCTCCATACAAAACTAATTTAGAATCTAAACAACAATTGTAATGTTTGATAGAATGTTGTCGACACACTCAGGAAATACTTAGTGATCCAGATTTCTGAGATGAAATCCTGAGAGCTCTCTTGGTATTTTTGCAATCTGATTCTAGATGTCGATTAACTGTAGTAGCCTCTCTATTTATAGTAGAGAATCTTTCTTGAAAATCTCATCGATCCATTGAGAAGGTTGAGGGAAAGGTGGGCAGCTAGTGTGTTTGTTGGAGAAGATCATGGAGTAAAATCCTCTAACAACTTTGACTTGTTCCTCACGCAAAGAAACATCCTTGACTCGTTCTTCCCACGTTTTTCACTAGCTCCATTTTACCTTGCCAAGTCATTTTTACTTCATAGTAATATTTACAAAAATATTACTTCATTCCGTGAAGTAAGGCGTTTTTCAAAGATGTTGGTCTGAATGTTATGACATTTGTCCCAACATTTTTATGCTTTCAAATCAGTACTTCAGAAAATATGTTGGATCAAATGTCACAACACCAAACCCAACATTAACAATATCCCCCTTTTTGTCTTTCTTCACAAAACACATTACAAGATGTACAAACGACTTAGTGCATTGTCACAGATGTTGTCCAACACCCGTGATTACTGATAAGCTCCCTCTTAACTCGTGATGGCATACAAGCAAAACTTGTGTATACCAAGTCATATGATTATAAAATGATATCTGCATATATATATATATATATATATATATATACACACACACACACACACACATCATCACATAAACACAACACAAAAAGAAAGAACCCATTGTCAAAAATAAACATCCACATCAACCATTAACCAAAACAAAAAAATAGTTCATAATCCAAACAATCATAAACCAAACATTAAAAGCTCATGGTGCAACACATCAGCCCGCTTCTTCCTGGCTCATTATGTTGAAGCAGCAGCTTCCAGCAGCTTTATACTTCTGTATAACAGCTTCAGCTTTAGCCCTCAGCCTTAGTCTGTTCAGCAACACCTTCCTCCCAACAGATTCTTCCTCTTGCACAGTAGTATCATCAACTTCTTCAGGAGCAGCAACAATATCGCCATGTGCACCTTCAGCCTCTTCCCCCTTCTCCCCCTACACAGAAGTATCTCCCCCTTTTTGTGAAGAAAGTAAAAGCAAGAAATGGTCTCTGGCTTGAACCAAGTCATCCCTGACAGCATCAACCTCTGAAATTTGTTGGTTGATTTTTGCTATTTGACCCACTAGCCAGTCTGTTGACAAGGTTGGCTGTACTGAACCAGTGTTGCACTGAATGTTGGTGACATTCCTGACAACATTCTCACATTTTGCTTCCTTCTTCCAAGGCAAGTCAATAACTCTTTCTTTGCTCTTTAAAATTGTCTTATTTATGGTGTAAATGTGTCACGACCCGACCCGACGGGCCGCGACTAACCGCCCTAATGACGTCATTATACTAACCTGTCACACATAATCCAACTAACACTTAATGAGTCTGAAATCCGGCAGCATAACGCCGCAATAGCAACATATGCCAGGGTAGGCAAGCCGACGAGGGTGCGCTTACCCAAGATTGTACTTGTCTCCTGAGGAGTCACAACTAGCCAATATAACATAACAAGCAAGCCGACAAGGCTGCCACCAGATAGTAACGTATATACATGGGAACACCCCAGCACAGAATACAATAACATGACCGACCAAAACAGAGTCATAACCCTTACATACGTACAACCCACCACTGTCTACAGACCTCTATAAGAAGAATAACGACATATGACGGGACAGGGCCCCGTCGTGCCCCTAAATACGAACATAAGTCTAAAAGAGATTCGGTACCAAAATGACAAAGCCTTGGATCAAAGGAGCTTTCCAACCTGCTGAGTAGGAACCTAGGCCTGAGGTTCACCAAACTGAGAGCATGTACCTGCGGGCATGAAACGCAGCCCGAGAAAGGGGGTCAAGACGTAAATAATGTACCGAGTATGTAAAACATGAAGTCAGTAAAGAGATCATAAGTAGCCAATGTAAATGTAAGATCAAGATAAAAATCGGGATCCAAATCCAACTGTGCCATAAACCATAAAAGTCAGTTGTGCCTTATAAAAATGAGAGTCAAGGCAAGAAAACATGAATGTCCGCCCATATACATATATATACTGCGTGACGTAACCCGCCCACTAATGCGGGACTCGGTGGAATCATATCATAACCCGGCCCATGCCGGGACTCCTGTAAAGTCATCTCTCATCTATGGATCCATCCTACGTAACCCGCCCTCTAGTGAGGGTCTCGGTGAACAATGCAAGGTTGTGCACGAGTCGTAACTGCCCGGGACTCGGTGAGGTGAAGTAGTAACACTTAGCACGAGTAGATATCGTGAGTAACCATATGCAAGTAAAAATTATCATCTGACTCTCAATAAAATCATTGTAATAATGTCATAATAAACTCTTTGCTGAAAAATCATAGGCACTTCTCATAACAATCCTCATTAGGAATTAAATTGTATAAGAATTAAGTACGTCCGCCGTACTTTCATTAAATCATGCCAAAAAGAAAGAAGTAAGAGTTTCACATACCTCTTAGACGAACTAATCAACTCTATATTAGAGTACGTCTCGATTTAGAATTTCAACCTATAATAATGGTAATACGTTCGTCAATTCTATGATCGCTAGCATACTTTATATCGAATAACGACTTCTTATTTTATAAAAATTCGGGCAGCACTTCCCCTGTTTATACATGTTTCCACAACTTCCAAACGAGACTAATAACATCAATAAACAAGCACCAATTAAGGGCACAACTAAGACAACAATAAAGGGAATTTACACACCCACTTCTCATGTAAATTTAGCCTCTTAATCCACCTTAAAAATAGCCCACAAAACAGCCCATGTTCCAACAACAACGAGGGTAGAATGTGAAGCCTTTCTATGCCTTTCCACACCCTTATTCCTTTAGGACTTACCTTAGCAATTACTACACTTAAACATGCATAATGGTGACTAAATTTTCAGAATTATAACACCACAAAACAGTCCCTAAAACAGCCCATATACATCACAACATGTCCAACAATTTCATGCAAGTTCTTGGCCACAACATGTCATAATTCCATAACTCTTATCTTAATTCCTATAATCCAATTTTGGAATTTTAATACTTCCATATAACTAATTCCAACTAAATCTCCACGTTTCCTTTCAATTTCATCATGCAATTAGTGATAATAATAACAATAATAATCAACGAATCCAACAACACCAAAATCTGTCCCAAAGTGGCAACTAGCCCAAAATGGTCACATGCAATGCTTAAATTCCAATTCTTCCTTAACACAAATTCATTACCTTAATTCTAACAACATGCATTCCAATTATATCATAGAAAGAAGAATTTTTATACCTCAAATTCGTCCAAAACAGTCCGCAATTTTCTGCCCACTGTTTTTCCGAAAATCCCCACTGTTTTCGTATTTCTTTCCCTTTTTTGTTCACTTCTTCAACTCTAATTGACATGCAAGTGTTCTACAATGTTAGGCCATCATCCCTACACGTTTTTCTTCCAAAATTTCATCCCAAAAATTCGAAATTTCTGGGCTACAATTTCGGCCAGCAGTGGCTGTTTTTGCCACTGTTTTGGTGTTGTTTTGCTTCTAATTTTTGGTGAAAAAAGTAGTCTAGGAAGAGAAGATAAAAATCTTAAATTGGGTATGGGGTTGGGGGTGATTTTCAGCCAGCAGGGGGGTGGGTTTGGAGAAGAGAGGTGAGGTTTTTGGTTAAGTTTAAAATGAAGATGAAGATGAAGAGTGTAGGTTTATAAAAAAATTCTGATTTTTCCTTTTACACTTTGGCCCCCAAGTTCTTCAATTAATAAATCTCAAACCCACTTCTTTTAATTCCCGAGAATTTCATAAGCCTCGTATCCTCAATGTCATAATTTTATAATACAATACTATTCCATAACGGGAATATACAATTATTGCTATAAGTATCCAACGTCACCCTTATTGTGACCAACATCTTTCCGGAATCACATCCTCTTGTATACTAATTTCCGGATTAGCATATATAAATATACTCTATATCCAAGATTCGAATCTTACCTCATTAATTACGTCCTCTAATTATAGTCTTAAAATTACGAGGTGTAACAAAATGTCAGAAGTATTTCCTACAATATCCTCTCTCTTAGGTTCAAATCTTTGGGTAGTCAAGATTTGGTAGATTAGAGAGGGAAATAGAGGGATTAAAATTGATTCTTTTTCAGCCAAGTTGGCAACTTGATAAAAGATCATCTTTCCTAAATCAACTTTTAATCCTTTCCCAATTTTAAACAATAGGGAAGCTTGTTCAGAAGTCACAACTGACTCATTCAAGGAAGGAAGCCAATTGTGAATAGCAATTTTGTGGAGGGTTGAAAATAAGGCTGTTAGTTTTGAAGTTGGGCATCTAGGGATTCACTTTTTCATTATACCTCCAGTGAGGTATTCAATCATTTTATCCCTATTTTCTGTCACTTGTTCTGCATCTTTAACTCTTTCTTCAGCATCAAAACCCATACATTGATTTATAATAGAGGGTGTAAACTAATAAATCTTGTTATATAGATATACCTTCCCAAATTTTTTTGAGGAGACATCCTCTATAGCAGGACTCATATTAGCATAAAACAACCTAATCACTTCATCAACATAGAGTTCTTTTTCTATGACAGTTTTGAGAAGATGTCTATCCTTGAGGAATTCTATCAAGCCATATTCAGTACATGAAGTAATATCTAATACTTTCACAGGTCTAATTACTCTATTCTTGTACCAGTCCCATTTATCGTATTTAGCTTTAGAATAGAATTTTTCTGAGAAAGCATATACCTCAATATCTGAATCAGACATGGCTGAACTCTCAGATTTGGTACTGCTTGAGGATGTTGTTGTATGTGCCTATGTAGATGTTGGCTGAAATATTGTGTGAGATGTTGTAGCATCAGTGACAATATTTGGATCAACCCTTATTCTAGTACTCCTGGGAACTCCCTTAGGTAAGAATTGTTTTAGGAGAGTTTCATCAGGGATTTCCTCGCCTGCTTGAGGCATGATGTGTTGTTCAAAAGCAGATGGTACTTCCTCACTTTCCTCTTCCTCAGTTGAGAACACATAGTCCGAATCACCACTGGCACTGCTCGAGTAAGAGGGTTTAGATCATTTGCTGCTTGAACCTTCATGGACTGTTTTCTCAAACATCCTACTCGACCGACGAGTAGGAAAGGTAGAGTACCTTGGTCTTTTACCCAAAGATGAAAAATCAAAAGTTTGATCAATATCTATAGGATTGTTATTATCTCCCGAGTAACTAATAGGTAGAGGTTCATCATAGCCTCTAAGAACTATTGCAATACACCGATTTTCAGGTATATTTGATGAAGAAGATAGGCCCGGTTGTTGAGGGGTATTATGCTTGGGTTTTTTCGATTCTGATGAAGGGCTAATGCACATGTGAGTGTTGAGTGGAATGTTGGTTGATGTTTGTTCTGACCTTGGTAGAGATTTCCATAGGTGAGGCTTGAGGAGAGGGTTTTGACATTGAGATTGGAGTTTGATTTGGTGATTCCATCGGGTAAGAAAATGTATACCTGGTGTGATTTTTTTTTTATGGGAAAATTAAAAAATGATAAAATGATAGCAAATGAGAGGAATATTTATATACATGGCTAATCTTTCTTAGCAACAAAAATCCCTTAGTTTTAGGTATTTCATTTTTACACACTAACTTACACCTAAAATATTGGGATAAACATCACGGTAGGAACAAAATATAATCTTATCATTTTAAATTTAGAGATTCCTGTAAACAAGACATATAATAGGGAGTATGATCTGATATTTCAACGATCAGATAAGCACAACATCCCAACACATATCACATTCTGAAAATGTCAACATCAATATTAGCAACATTTTGGATGACACAAGAATTTTCAGATTTGGCAACTAACCAAGACACGTTTTATATGCATTTTATGAGTTTGACCACTGGACCAATATAATATTTTTCCATCGTGTCCTTGGTCTAATCATATAACACATATAAAGGATTTTTTCATGTCAAAAATAAGAATACTTTTATGGTATTCTCAAATCTCTTTTGAAGCACTCGATACTCCTATAGACTAGGAATGGTATCTTTTCACGGCTTTTTCCCATTTTTTACAGTTGCCAAATATTTGTAAAGGCTTTGTCTTATTTTGATACTCTCTTTTTATTATCGCAGAGAACAATATCACATTGAAAATATATTCTTATTGAAGGATCATGCTTGTGTGACCAAAAGTTATGCACTATACAACAACAATAATCAATTAGTGATATAATATAGGTAAATGTCACCCGAAATGTTAGACAACGTTTCAGCCGACATTCACCAAAAATGCCTTCTTTTTAGAGATTACAAAGACCAAGAGATTTCTTCAAACTAGAAAACCTCTCATGGTCCAAAGCTTTTGTAAAAATATCAGCAGTTGATGAATAGTGCCAACATGTTCAATTTTAACTAGCTGTTTTTCAACTAAATCTCTTAAAAAGTGATGTTTAATATCAATATATTTTGTACGTGAGTGTTGAACTAGATTTTGGAAATATTTATAGCACTCAAATTATCACAGTATAAAATCAAAATGTTGCTAGTAAATCCATGATCGTCTAACATGTGTCTTAGCCATATTAATTGAGAGCACCAACTTTCAGCTGCTACATATTTAGATTCATCAGTTGAAAGTGAGACACAGTTTTGTTTACGACTATACCATAAAACAAGATTGTTGCCAAGATAAAAACATCATCCACTTGTACTTTTTATATCATCCACATCTCCAGCCCAATCCGAGTCACTAAATCCTATTAAGTTAGGATAAGTGTCTTTGGAATACCAAATTCCCAACTCACATGTGCCAACAACATATCTAATAATACGTTTCACGGCATTTAAGTAAGACATTTTGGGACATGCTTAAAAACGTGCACAAACACAAACACTAAATATAATATTTGGGTGACTAGCAGTAAGATAAAGAAGGCTACCTATCATAGATCGATATAATGTTGGATCGATATTTTCACCAACATTATCCTTACATACCTTCTGCGATGAATCCATTGGCGTTTTCATCTGTTTAGCGTTCTCCAAACCAAATCTTTTAACTAGATTTTTGGTATATTTACTCTGAGAGATGAAAATTTCATCTTCACTTTGCTTTATCTGCAAGCCTAAGAAAAAAGTTAATACCCCAATCATGCTCATTTTAAATGTTGATGACATAACTTCAACAAATGAATTTAGGTACGACTGTGAGGTCGACCCAAAAACTATGTCATCCACGTAGATTTGAGCAATTATAATAACTACACCATGTCATTTAATAAATAAAGTACGATCAACTTCGCCACGGTTAAAACTAAATTTAAGAAGAAAGTTAGTTAAACGACCATACCATTCACGAGGGGGTTGTTTCAACCCACACAAAGCCTTTTTGAGCTTGTACACATAGTGTGGATAGTAAGGATCTTCAAATCCTTTTGGTTGTTCAACATAGACTTCCTTATCTAGATAACCATTTAAGAATGCACCTTTCACATCCATTTGGTGTAAAGTAATTTTCAGACAACAAGCAATAGCAAGTAAAAGTCTAATTGACTCAATTCTAGCCACATATGTGAAGGTTTCGTCATAATCGATTCCTTCAACCTTAGTGTAGCCTTGTGTAACTAGACGAGCTTTGTTTCTAACAATTGTTCCCGATTCGTCTGATTTATTTTTAAAAATCTATTTAGTTCCAATTACATTTGTATTATTTGAACGTGGAACTAAGTTCCATACTTCATTTCGAGAGAATTGTTCAAGCTCTTCTTGCATTGCTTGAATCCAAGAATTATCTTTGAGTGATTCTAAAATATTTTTTGGTTCTAAAGTAGATATAAAACAAGAAAGACTAACATTTTGGTATATGGTAGACATACACACATACCTTACCATTTCTCTGTAGTTGGGTGATTCTTTCCCTCTTGTTTTAATTCCTTCAAAAACTCCCCTAACACTTGGCTCGTTGGATGATTCTTCCTAATCCTTGATGAGGGGTCCCTACGAACTTGGTCTAACAATTCAGCACTTGACTCCCCATATGTGGCCTTTGTGGTCTCTATAGATGTTTCAGATGTTGCTTCAGGTGTGGCAATATTTGTGGCAACATCCAATTCTTCTACAATCTATGGACTTCCCATTGTATCTATAATGTTATTTTCAATAGTTTTTCTAGAAACATTAGAAAGATCATCAACAATAACATTTACAGACTCTTGTACAGTTCTAGATCTTAGATTGTGTACTCAATAAGCATGACTATTTTGTGAATAACCAACAAAAATTCATTTATCACTCTTAGAGTCAAATTTTGCCAAATGATCTTTGTCATTTAAAATATAACAAATACACCCAAAAATATGAAAGTAACGCAAGTTTGGTTTCTTCCCATTTACAATCTCATAGGGTATCATCTTTGTTCCTGGCCTTAAATAGACTCTATTAGCGATGTGATTGACAGTATTCAAGGCTTCTGCCCATAAATGTTTTGACAAATGTTTAGAACTAAGCATCACTCTAGCTATTTCTTGTAATGTCATATTCTTCCGTTCTGCAACCTCATTCTATCGAGGAGTTTTGGGGGCAGAAAACTCGTGAAAAAATTCCCTTTTCTCACAAAAAATTGAGAATGAACTATTTTCAAACTCCTTTCCATGGTCGGATCTAATACAAAAAATAGGAGAATAGAATAAATTTCTAATTCTAGAATGCAAGATTTTAAACATGTCAAACGTTTGTGATTTTTCTTTCAAAAAATATATCCAAGAATATCTAAAAAAATCATCCACTATCACAAATGAATACTTCATGCCTCCTAGATTGTCTACTTCAATTAGACCCATTAAATCCATATGTAATAATTGAAAACAGTGAGACGTACATGAATGTTGTCCGTCGTGTTGGACAATATTATGAGAGACACAGGTTTGCTTACCTTTCAAAAAATCTTCACAGGCAATTCTACTTTTATGGCTAAGTTTGAGTAAACCTCTAACCGCTTCATATGAGACCAATTTTTCTAAATTGCGATAGTTGACATGCCACAACTTTTGATGCCATAAAGTTGTGTCATCGATCTTAGTATTGTTGTATGTTTCTTATCTTACAACAAGATAGCAATTGTCACATGTTAAAGTACATGTCATGGCACATATATTGGCTTCATTTGTAACATTACAGGCGTTCTTATTAAATTTTACCTCCAAATTGTCATCACACAGTTGACTTATACTAATTAAATTAGCCATTAATCCCTCAACGTGTAAGACATTCCTTAAGGATGGAAAACCAGGAACATCCAAGATCCCTTTTCCAATTATTTTACTTTTACTGCCACCTCCATAAGTTACGTTTCCTCCATTGAATGACTCATAGTTCCTTAGAAATCCTTTTGTACCTGTCACGTGGCGAGAACACACACTATCAAAGTACTAAGAACCTGAAATGTTAGTTCTTAATGCAGTTATGACAACATTACAAGTTACACCCTTTTTAGGAACTCAAACTCTCTTAAAATATTTTTTACCTTTTGGCTCAGAAATGCTGCTTCGATGTTTATCCGGAATGTTGGACAACAATTTAGGCAACATTTTACTCACATAATTTTGAAGTTTGAAATAGTATGGTTTTAAGTGTCCAGGGGAGTTACAGTGATGACATACAAACTTCATATTCTTTGACATATATGAGAACTTATAATTCATCCATTTTTCTTTTACAAAGCGTATTTTCTCATTTTTATCAAAGAGATTAGAGCAGATGTTTTAAGAGAGTTTTCATACCCAATACCTGCATGTGAAGGTTTACTAAAGTTGAGTATCTCATTCAATTTCGAAGTCCCTGTGTTGAGCTTGCGGAAGGTTGCTTTGGCTAAATTCAATTTTACACGAATCTTACCAAATTCAATATCCTTTTTGGTAAGTGCAACCTCAAGTCGGGTTATTGTGCCTGTTAATTCTAAATTCTCATGAGTTAAAGATTTTACCTTTTTGTCAAGTTGCTTGAATTCTATGATTAAGGCTTTACAAATATTTTGTAATTCATTAACCATATCATCTTTACATTCAACTTGATCGATACAATCAGCCTCACTAACAGAAATAGAACCATTAAAGCAATTAACATCAGAATAGTTAAAGAATTCATACATTTCGGATGTCGCTGAGGATGTTGATGTCGTTACTGATGTTGGAGCAAATGTTGTGACATCTGAGACAATATTATATACGATATCTTCATTATCCGATAGAGACTGTTCGAAAAACCGTGGCCAACATTGCTTGTGTTTCAATTTCACGATCTCCTTCCTCTTCTTCTTCATCGTCACTAAGAGAAACCCATATGTTCTTACCAATTTTTCTATTAGTGTTTGCACATTCATTAGCATAATGACCCCAACCTGAGCATGCATGACATTGCACGGACTCAAGTTGTTTGGGATCAAATTTGGTACGATCTGAGTTGGTTATTCTTAGTTGATTTCCTTTTTGTACATTTAGAAGGAATCTAGCGGGCTTTTGATTGAAGACTTGATTTTGGTGCTCTTTAGATTTTAGATTGATTTCTCTCATTGTTGAACTTTTTCACCATCGAATTGTATTTTCGAGTGAGTACGACAACATTTGCGCCTTCACAAATTTCTTCAAGATTCTCATCCTCTTCTTCGATTTGACTCTCCGAGGATTGAACTTGAAGTGCCACATTCTTGCTTTTATACAATTTCTTTTGATTTTCAATGTTCATCTCATAAGTTTTGAGTATGCTCATCAAGGTATGAAGGTCCATTGTGGCAAGATTGTGAGCTTCTTCAATAGCACAAATCTTTAAATTGAACTTTTCAGGAAGAGAACAGAGAGCCTTTTCAACAAGTTGAGTGTTGATTAATGGTTCACCAAGCACTTGACATTCATTTGAGATGTCAATCAATTTTTCAAAATAAGATTTAATATCATCCGTTTCTTCCATCCTTAAACGTTCATATTTACCCATGAGCATGCGTAGCTTTGTTCGATGAACACTTGAGCTCCCTTCACAATGAATTTGTAAAGTATCGCATGCGTCATTGGTTGTAGGGCAGTTTTGAATGCGTTTGAACATTTAAAGATCAACCCATCCAAAAATTGTATTTAAGGCCTTTTCGTTAAAGCTAGCATTATTGGTTTCTTCTGTAGTCCATTCAGATTCAAGTTTAGCAATAATGTCACCTTCTTCATCCGGTGAAAATATTGAAACAACATACCCATTGGTTATAGATCTCCATGCCCTAACATTAATTGATTTGATAAGAGAACGTAGGCGAATCTTCCAATACGCATAATTTGATCCATCTAAAATAGGAAGCCTACCAATAGTTGGATTTGTCGGATCCATAGCTTATGACAACAGGATCAAACATTTATTGTGTTAAGTGTCGGCTCTGATACCACTTGAAGGGTGTCAAATGCTATGGGAAAGTAAAACAAGACATAGAATAAATCGAATGCCAATTCTGTTTCCGAATGTCGACAATTATGTCGTCCGACACCAGTAACAACACTTAGCAAAACAGTAACTTTAAATAGTAAATGCAGCGGATTTTAAAGAACACAAATGTTTAAATTATATATATAACTTATGATGGTCAATGACTAAATATATTGTATATATATTATTTACAAAATTTTAAATTCCTTTCTTTACAGATTTACAAGATAAAATGGAAAAGAATTAAAAGTTGAAGTCGCAGATGACTTCTGCCTGAAAAATCTAACTAAGTAGACATAAACAATCTCTCATTACAATCGCTCCATACAAAACTAATATAGAATCTAAACATCAATTGTAATGTTGGACAGAATGTTGTCGACACGCTCAGGAAATACTTAGTGATCCAGATTTCTGAGATGAAATCCTGAGAGCTCTCTTGGTATTTTTGCAACCTGATTCTAGATATCGATTCACTGTAGTAACCTCTCTATTTATAGTAGAGAGTCTTCCTTGTAAAACTCATCGATACGTTGAGAAGGTTGAGGGAAAGGTGGGCAGCTGGTGTGTTTGTTGGAGAAGATCATGGAGTAAAATCATCTAACATCTTTGACTTGTTCCTCACGCAAAGCAACAGCCTTGACTCGTTCTTCCCACGTTTTTCACCGGCTCCTTTTTACCTTGCCAAGTCATTTTTACTTCATAGTAATAATTACAAAAATATTACTTCATTCCGTGAAGTAAGGCAAAACTGTTTTTCGAAGATGTTTGTCCGAATGTTATGACATTTGTCCCAACATTTTTATGCATTCAAATCAGTACTTTAGAAGATATGTTGGATCAAATGTCACAACACCAAACCCAACATTAACAGAAATGAACTGATCTATATTCACTCTATACAGATAGAAATGAAATGAATAATCATACGAAGGCACATAACATCATTTTGCACTCTATACAGATAGAAATGATCTATATTCACCCCTGCTGTGAGCTAGTAGCTAAGTCAGTAGCTAATTTGGAGATATTGTGCTCTTTTGGCTTGCTAAGTTTCCAGTTTTCTACTGATGGAGATGTTTTCTATTTCCTGTAACTAATGATATTGCCACCTTCATGCCATCATTTTTCAATAGGACAAAGTGGAGCATTACTTTAAAGAACAGACCAAAAAAAGTACATTAAAGAAAACATAGATAATTCCATAAAGGAGATCTGGTTTATTTGAGATTATTTGCTTAGTGATAAAGGGGCCACACGCTTCTTTGATTCCTCTCTAGTTACCTATGGTTTCGTCGCTGAACTAAAAGGGGGTGGAAAGAGGAATGTTTAATAAGTTAGTGTATCTATCTTTCTTTCTCTTTTTGAGTTAATGGCTTCTGAGCTTTTGGTTATACTTTTCTAAAGCTTAATTTTTTAGTATTGCTTCTTTGATTCATTTTATCATCGAAGGAAGAATGGTTCAGATAACATCTTTTGATTCCTAAAGCAGCAATTTTTTTAATTCTCACTTTTATGGAGCTTGCTTTTTATTCTTCTTGATTGGTTTAGCAACTTCATCAGCTAAGTTACCTTGATTCCTTCCAGCATCAGATGTGTCCGAGGCAAGATATGATAACTCTTTATTCTTGAGAATTTCGTGAAAATACTCTTAGTTGATCATGATCTATGAATTAGATATTACTGTCACCAGCACATGATGAATATCACTGAAAACTTCTACCTTCCACTCTATTAGTCAAAGAACGGTCGCATCAAATGGATTTGTTTGTAAGTTAGAAAGCCTGAGGGAACGACAGTGTGATTAGTCGGGCCAGTGGGTTTCAGATAAGGGATGCCTTAAGGAAAAAGTTTTCATCAACACCCTGACGGTGTTACTGACATATTTCGTGCGGAAATAGGCCTTCAATTTCCCAGTACATGGGCAACTGTTCGTCACCTCTTCGTTTGATTTGTCATCTTACTAGGTTTACACCTACAAAGCCACAAAATTGTTCTGGATATGTATTGTTTTGCCTAGTGTTATCAGAATGGCAATTAAATTGTCAGATGATCAGATAATGTCAAGTCTAGCTCTGAATCATTTTTGTAAGAGATAAAGGCAACTAAAGCCCTTAATCATGTAATTGAACTTAATATGTTGTGCCAATGTAAATGGTGTTACAATTACAAAGCTCAATAACCGTTTTGCTAACTTACTTTCTTGTATCCTTTGCTTGTGAGTTACTTTTGTGTGCTCTAAAGCAATATTCTCTATGGTCATTTGCCATAGATTCTTGATCATTATAGAACTATCACAATCACATCAATATAGTCTTTATATTGCAAATAAGTTGGAAGAAGTGTAACTTTTTAGAGATCACTTTAAGAGTCTAAATTCTGCCTGTCATAAGTCAGCTGATGAATGTTGGCAAAACAATTTAGCAAAGAAATGGAAACAGTAGTTCCATAACAAGTTAATATGAGTATAACTAATGCATTTCAAGTTTTCAACTTTGTGAAGATGCTTTGGCATTTCTGGTACCAGGTGTGCAATACCATTAAATTTATATGGTCTAATACATTTTGGCTCCATTCTGATTGATAATTGGATTGTTTGAAGCAGGAAAGACCATAAATTCATATGGTTTACACATATTTTGGCTCAGTTTTGGTTCTTGATAACAAGTTCATACATGGAATTGATCAGAAAGAGAACAGTGATACATATCAGAAAGGAAATGGGGGCTTCTATCTAAGAGGTGCAGCTACTAACTTGACCATTTCCCAGTAAGGTCGTTAAAAATGATCATTACTGGGTATTTCATGCTTCAGTGACAAAACACTGGCTAGATTTGAGCTCAGAAAACTAAACTCAAAGATACTGTATTTAGATCGAATAACTAAACAGACATAAAAAAAACTGTTGTCTGAGAGAACAACTTTAGATTTTCTCAATAGCACACTAAGTTGCATTGAGCTCTTCTTAGTAGATTATTACATCAGACTACTTAAATTATCTTCCTGTGACCATACACCATTAAGATTTCCCAAAGTCCATTTCCCACTGCTCTCTCTGCATTAAAAAGAGGGAAAATGGTAGACCTATTTCGCCCCAATGTTCTTCAGAAGAGATTTGTATTTCCCAGTAAGTCGTTCTGGTTATAACCTTTATACGAAATATCCTCATTGCCATAGAACTGCATGTAGTTTCCGTGGACTGTGAAGGGAGATGCACAGTCATAGCCACTGAGATCACCAGAAAGTTCAACTTCCGCTGTAAAATTCTGGAAAGATGAACTTGATGTGAAGTCATATTGATCACTTGGCTGCCATGAAGTCGAGTTTGACAACTCATGCAGATAGTTTCCCGATACACTTCTTCCTTGAGGACATTCCTGTCCAGCCACAAAAAAATTAGTATGAAGTTCATATGTAAAACCAGAGTGAAAACAGGGATCAATGCAGAGAAAACGGAACAACATCAATACCTTTGAAGGATCAAGAATCATATTCTGAGACATCCAGAGGTTTGCAGCATCAGTTCCCATTTCAGATTCATAGTCCCCTATTTGCGTTGTCTGATAAGGTGAATTAATAGGAGTTGAATAGTTGCTGTCACTGGACATGTATGTAGTTTGAGTTGGCATGCCATCGGAAAGGATCAGGGGCTCATTTGAGGTTATAACTGAGGTAAAAACTTTATTGCTTGAGCTGCATTCAACCTGTTTAATGGTTGTTCCTCCATGAACATCACTTGTCTTCGACGAAATGTCATTTCTCTTGATGACACGACAAAGAGCAAAAGGCCCCTGAAGATAATTTAAATAGGAGTATTACTTATATCATTATCATTTTTGTTTTTTCTTTTTTTGCATTTTTCATTAAGTTGAAGAAGTTCAAGTTGAGATTTGTCAATTACCAGGAAACTAGGAGTGCCTTGTGAAACATCATCACAGAGACGATATTCATGCATCACCCAATCAGTTCTATCCCCTAGAGGAGCTCTTCCGTGGTAGAAAACTAATGTCTTCCTGTATCCTACAACTGCAGGCTTACAGACAATGTTTTTGTCTTTCCCTGTGGCTTTCCAGTATCCAGATTTAGTGGCTCGATTCGTTCGCGAGCCATTCGGGTACTTCTTGTCCCGATAGCAGAAGAAGTACCATTCCATGTCACGCTTAGGCAAGAAAGATTTTTCTGCATCTCAAAGACATGATATCATCAGTATCCCAAAATACAACCTTTAGAATAAGCAAGTATGAACCAGTAACAAGAAACTTCTGATTTACACATGTTTTTCTTTTTGATATGTGGTTAGGGTGTCAGATAGATAATAACTACCTTTAAAGTGTGAAAATAGAGATGCCCCACAGAGCACTCCATCTTGTGACAAGACAAAAAGATTAGATAAGCTATAAAGCAACAACTTTTCAGTAACACCTCATTTCAGACCAAATTGTCATGAAACAGCAAAATGAACTATTTCTTAAACTTTTTGCTCAACCAACATAACCAACAAATGAAGTAACATACATGAAGGCAATGACATGTCCACCATGAACTTTCTGGCAAATCTATATGAGGTTATATGATTTATATGTTTGCCCTTAAGTAAGTTTTCAAGAGAAAACGGTGATCAAGAATGTATACCTGGAAGCTCCCATGGGTCAAATTTGTACAAGTCTATTACTGGAATGACTTCTAACTCAATTTCAAGTTCATCAGTTTTCCGTTTCAGGTAATATCCGATCAATTCCTGATCAGTTGGATGGAAACGAAATCCTGGAGGTAATGATATTCCTCCCATGAAATTAAATGTTCCAAGTCCTAACTACACACAAACTACAAAAGACCAGGCAGAAACCTCAACACAAGTTCAGAAGCAATATGAAATTTAGCTAAGTGCCCCAACTGTACCTATTGAAAATTTGAAATATCCAAAAATAGAAACTTTTGGCTACACTGAATTTTGTCTCAAGAAGTGCGATAAAATTTACATAAAATACACCCCTGGGACAACACAATCATCTTCCAGGGAGAAAAAGTTCAAAACTGTCTTTCTTGATAAAAGGCCCCCTCCCCCACTAAAAGTTCCTTGAAATTGGAATTAAAAGGAAAGTCAAGTGGAAATAGAATCCCTAGAAGGCAAAAAACGTCACTATATGATTGGTCAAATGCTAAAGAAGGGACTTTTATTTAGTGCCAACAAGCCTAAACAGTTCAGAAGTTACAAATTTGAGTGATCAAAGTCCAAAAAAAGAGACCAGATAAAAGTTTTTAGTAAGGACTACTTAGGGGTGCTTCTCCTGCTGCGACTACCTCTCTTTTGTCAAATACTTTAGAGTCTATATGAAGAAGAGAAGTTTGTGTAGAGTAAAAACAGAAGGGTTTGAATGAGCTTTTATAGACTATGGAGAAGCAAAAAGTTGCAAAAATATGAAAACCGAAAGATATGTAGCTTGTCTAGGCTACCACAAATTCCACAAGAATGACCCCACCAAAATCAGAACCAGATCCACACTAAAAATAGCTAATAATATCATATAAAAGCAACCACTACTGACAGTTAAAAATTTGTAGGGGACTTGTGCTTCCTGGAGTTCTTTTATTTACTTGATTACCTTAGGATTGGGCTCTAAGTCCGCCTTGTTGTAATGTTGTTGTGGTTGGTTGACAGCTAGCTAGCGTAAATCTTGTTAATTTCAATGAATTCTCACTATGTAATATATTAACTTAAATGAATAATATAAGAATTCATATAATCAATCCTGACTTGCTTAGGATTAAAGCATATGAAGATTAACCTAAATAACCGTCCATCTCCATTCAACCACTTAAAGTAAAAGTCTAAAACTAACTGACAGATATATAATATGTGTATAATTCATATATTGTACTGTCTCCGTCCTAATTTATATGATGTAATTTGATTGAGCATGAATTTTAGAAAATAAAGGAAGACTTTTAAATTTTATGGTCTAAAATAAGTCAAAGATATTTGTGTGGTTATAAATCATCTTGTTAAACGTAAAACGTAAAGTTTAAAATTAAATTATTATCAAATAAGAAAATTTATCATTCTTTTTTAGATGACTAAAAATAAAGTGACATTTAAATTGAGAGAGAAAAAATATAGAATATGTGTATAATCGAATGTAATTAGTATATAATCTATTTATATCGATTTGAAAAAGTAAACAATAAATTTCTATCTTATATTTGGGTAAAGATCCCTCGTTATATTTTCTTAACATAGATTAGACTATAAAGTATTATTCTAAATATTTTGGTCAGAAGTCTTTCCCTACTAGTCTCGAAATCCTGTATTCCTTCCACATCCTCATGAGTCGGACAAAACCACTTTTTGGTTGATTTAATGGGAGTGATTTCGTCATGGTATGTCCCAGTGTTGGAAAAGAAGAAATTCTTAAAGTGTTTGATGAGTTCATTGACACTTTTGTGTAGTGACCCAATAGTACAATTTAGTGGAAACTCCTATTCTGATTTTATCATATTTCACTGTTTTCTAATCGGATGCAGGGACTTTGAATTCACGTTCCCTTGGTAAAGTTGCAACAATCAGATTACATTGTATTAAGATAACTAGGGTGAGGGGAACTAATATTCAAAGAAACTCCAGTATTTGAGATATTATAAAGTGATATAAAGGGCCCGATGCACTAAACTCCCATTATGCATGGAGTTCGGGGAAGGGCCGGACCACAAAGGTCTATTGTACGCAGCCTTACTTTACATTTCTGCAAGATGCTGTTTCCACGGCTTGAACGCATGACATCGTGATCATATGCCATCAACTTTATCAGTTATTTCAAGACTCCTAGTTAAGTATTGTCACTATATATGTAAGTTAAAACTTAAAAATGCAGTTAAATGTAATGAAGTGAAAGAACACTTTACAAAGTAAATATAAATTACAAGATCACACCCCAAAAAAAAAAATTACCGAAAAGGGTTAACAATGCCCTTAAAGGCTTAAACTATATGAAATTGAACAAAAATGTCATTGGTTAATACTTTGGTCCAAAAATGCCATGTCATTTATAGTGACAATAGTTTGGTCTAAAAATGTTAGCAACTATAGGTACCACAGAGGTAAAAATACACAAATAGTTTTAAAATAGAATTAGCTCTAATGTACATAATTTAAATGCTAAAGGAAATTAAATAGCAACTATAACGGTCACTGTGCCTCATGCATGAGCTGATAAGGTCTGGTAATTAATGTTTTAATATAAAGTTGAGATGTTACAGTTGCAATGAAAGGAAAAAAATGTGAAATGGGACTTTCAAAAAGACTAGCTTTGAGCGTTCTTATAGGAGCGGATATTCCCCATAATTAAGTTTAAGTATTGGTATATGGTATTTGTAAAGAATGTACCCAACATTGATGAACAAATAATTGAAATTAGTCTGGCTCTGATACCATGTAAAGAATGAATTTTGGCCTAATTCAACCTCAAAAGCTACCTTGTAGGGTGAGGATTGTCCAAATTCATATAAGGAGTCCATGTTCCCATTCAATATCCGATGTGAGACTCTTAACAGTATTAGTTTAACCATGTTGATGGTTTTTGGAGTGTCTTATTTTAATATAACCTTTTAATCTTTTATATAGTCTTCCATTAATCAAGCATAGGATCCATGTATATATATTGTTTATTTGGGAGAATAATAATGGAGGAATATCTTCTTTCATGATATCAAGAGCCTAAAGATCTTTGCCCTAATTTCTTTTCTCTCTTACACGATTCGTTCTTCTTTTTTGTCCTCAAAATTTCGGCCTCCCTAAACATACAAACCCTAAACTTTTGTTTTTGTTTCAACAAAAACAAAACCTAGCCGTTTCTACAAACACCCCCCCCCCCCCCCGCGGCGAAATCCCTTCCAAAACCCTAAGGTTTTCTTGTTTTTTTTCCTCCACTTTCATCAAAACACCACTTCATTCTTCTCTTCTTTTGATTCTAAGTGGAACCTATGGCCGAAAAATAAACATTTCATCTCGTTCTTGCCATTTATAACTTCAAGAACTTTATCTCCATAACTCTTGAAATGGAGAAAGGGCAGTATACATCATGGGCGGAACTTTTCAAAATTCACTACGGTGCTTATGAGGTGATTGATCATATTCTTCCATCCGAGTCACCATCGGATCCCACTACGGTGGACAAGAAATTATGATCTCGCTAAGATGCTATTGTCCTTCAATGGATTTATGACACAATTTTGAATGATCTTCTTCATACCATCTTAGAACCCAATTCTACGACTAAACAGGCGTGGGAAATGTTGGAGAATATTTTTCAAGATAACAAAATGTCTAGGGCCGTTTATCTTGAACACCAATTTACAAATATTAAATTGGATGATTTTTCTAACATCTCCGCCTATTGTCAAAAATTAAAAGTACTTGCGGACCAACTGTCCAACGTTGGTTCGCCCGTGACAAATCAAAGGTTAGTCCTTCAGTTGATTGCGGGGCTGAATGAACAATATGATGATGTTGCTACGTTCATTCAGCAAAGCAATCTGTTACCTCGCTTTTACGAGGCCCATTCGAGGTTAATTCTCAAGGAAACAAGGAAGGCAAATCAGGCATGATCGGGCACAACCATAGGTGGAACGACTCTCGTCTCTACCAACTTTTTTTCCACTGATTTGGAGACCCAAAATTCTGGTTTGGGGGGCCATAATACTCGTCAAAATAATGGTAAAAAATGGGGTTCCAATCGAAACATTAAAGGAAAAAATAATAGTGAAAAGAGACGTGGACGGGGCGGGGGCCAAACCGCCGGCGGCAGCCACCGGCGATGGCGGGTGGCGGTGGAGGCGCTTTCCAAGCGATGGCGGCGACAAATGGGGCAAGATTTACCTACCGTGGGCCTGGCCCCACAGTGGGCTGCCCTGCTATTCCCATTCCCGACCTCTTCGTGGGCCCGACCTTTTCCTTCTTCAAATCGCCAACCCGATATTCTCGGATCTCGTCCACAACATACTTTTGTAGCTCAGTCACCATCTTCTATCTGATATGTACCCACGGATATTGAACAAGCCATGAGTCACATGAATCTGAATATTCCCGATGAATCGTGGTACATGGATACAGGGGTTACGTCACACATGCCGACATCTCAAGGTAATCTTTCGTCTTATTTTAATACGAGCGGTAATAAAAATATTATTGTCGGCAGTGGGCAGAAAATTCCAATTCGTGGTATTGGTCAGGTAACACTACCCTCTCCCCACCCACCGTTATGTTTGAAAAATGTCTTACATGCACCAAAATTAATTAAAAACTTGATCTCTGTTAGACATTTTACAACTGACAATAATGTTTCTGTGAATTTTAATCCGTTTAGTTTTTCTGTGAAGGATTTTCAGACGGGGATGCAGCTCATGAGATGTGATAGCATGGGGGACTTATACCCCATCACCTCTGTCTCCAACAATCACATGGTCAAACCTTCCACCTTTGCGGCCATCTCTCCTAGTATATGGCACAATAGGTTGGGGACACCCAGGAACCCAGAAGCACCGGTTTTTAATCAATTTAGAAAGAATAATTTGTTTTCTTTTAATGGACGTTTGGACTCTTCTGTTTGTCAAACCTGTGTGTTTGGTAAATATATTAAACTTCCATTTTCTGCATCTACTACTAATACTGTTATGTCATTTGATATTTTGCATTGTGATTTATGGACTTCACCCGTATTAAGTGCTACAGGTCATAAGTACTATTTGCTCATTCTTGATGATTTTTTGAATTTTTTGTGGACCTTTCCCTTAGGACAAAAATCAATAGCCTATAACATTTTGAAATAATTTAGAGTGTTTATCAAAACTCAGTTTGGCAAAACCATTAAATATTTTCAATGTGATAATGGAGGGGGGGAATTTATAAATGTCCAATTTCAGAATTTTTGTCAACAAAATGGGATGTCTGTATTTTCTGTCCACATACATCTTCTCAAAATGGGAAAGTTTAAAGAAAGATTCGAACAATCAACAATACGACTCACTCTATCCTTATGCATTCGTCCACACCACCAAATTTTTGGCATCATACTCTTCAAATGGCTACATATCTCTTAAATATTCTTCCTAGTAAACTAATCTCCAATGTGTCTCCTACTCAGGTATTGTACAACCGTCTTCCCTCGTTTACATATTTACGGATTTTTGGGTGTTTGTGTTATCCCTTATTTCCGTCCACCACCATTCATAAGCTTCAAGCTCGATCTACTCATTGTGTGTTTTTGGGGTACCCACAAAATCATAGGGTATATAAATGCTTTGATATGTCAACAGGAAAAATCATTATTTCTCGTCATGTCATCTTCGATGAATCAATCTTCCCGTTTGCAACAACTCGAGCGGCATCTTCACTTTCATATGATTTTCTTGACGACGGAATTCATCCACTTTTGAGGTATCATCTAAACTCTCAAAATAATAATTTAGGATCATCAACAACCCCTACACCCATCACCCCACCACCTTCCCGTAACACACTGGCCTAGACCAGTACTGGGCCCACGACTTAGGCCTAAAATACCGAAACCACCATACCCACTGTTTCGGCCCAAAATCCAAACACCACCCAACCATCCAACTGCCCAACTCCTAAACGGACCATGGAAACCCATGCGATGCACGGGATTTTTTTGACCTAAACACCATTTTAACCTAACCATATCAGTCCAACCCTCACCAATACCAAAAAATCTCAAAGCTGCTTGATCAGACCCGAATTGGAAGGCTGCCATGTTAGATGAATTTACTGCTCTTATTCAAAATAAGACGTGGGATTTGGTACCACAACCATCTAATGTAAACATAATTCAGTCTATGTGGAGTTTTTTCCATAAAATGAATTCCGATGGTTCTTTTGCGAGATACAAAGCTCGTCTTGTTGGTGATGACAGGTCTCAGCAGATGGGAGTAGATTGTGGTGAAACATTCAGTCCGATAGTCAAGCCTGCAACTATCAGGATTGTTCTTAGTATGGCACTGTCCAAGTCATGGTCCATTCATCAGTTGGATGTGAAGAATGCATTTTTACATGGCCACTTGCAGGAAACGGTATACATGCATCAGCCGTTGGGATTTCGCGATCCTGCCCGTCTAGATCATGTGTGCCTGTTGAGAAAATCCTTATATGGTCTGAAACAAGCTCCTCCGGCATGGTATAACAGGTTTGGAGGATTTGTTTCCAAATTGGGATTCTCTCACAACAAGTTCGATCAGTCTCTTTTTTATCGAAAAGGCATTGATGTGGCTTATATACTTCTGTATGTTGATGACATTATCCTCACTTCATCCTCAACTTCACTTCGCCAGTCCATTATGTCCCTTCTTGCAGCTGAATTTGCAATGAAGGACTTATGTCCGTTGAATTATTTTCTTGGCATTGCTGTCACTCACTATGCAGGTGGTTTGTTTCTCAGTCAAAAGAAGTATGCCGAGGAGATACTTGACAAAGAAGGGATGTCTTCATGCAAACCTTCCCATACTCCGGTTAACACGAAGGCGAAGTTGAGCAACTCTTCAAGAACTTCATACAGCGACCCCACACATTACCGCAGCTTGCAGGTGCATTGCCATATCTGACTTTTACGAGGCCTGCTATTTCCTATGTGGTCCAGTAAGTTTGTTTATATATGCATGATCCAAAGGATGAACATATGGGGGCCCTCAAGAGGATTCTGCGGTATGTTAATGGTACTCTACATTTCGGACTTCATCTGTATAAGTCCTCAGTCTCGAGTCTTTCTGCCTACACTGATGCGGATAGGGGTGGCTGCCCAGACACACATCGTTCCACTTCCGGCTATTGTGTGTTCTTAGGTGACAATCTCATTTCATGGTCCCTTAAACGACAGTCCACACTGTCGCGATCCAGTGCAGAGGCGGAATACCGAGGAGTGGCAAATGTTGTTGCTGAATCATGTTGGCTCTGTAATCTACTACTGGAGCTCCATTGTCCGATTGAAAAGGCAACAATGGTCTATTGTGACAATGTGAGTGTCATCTACTTATCTGGCAATCATGTTCAGCATCAGAGCACAAAACACATCGAAATGGATATTTTATTTGTGCGAGAAAAAGTTGTATGTGGTCAAGTCCGTGTTCTCCATATGACGTCCCGTTTTCAGATAGCTGACATCTTTACAAAAGGTTTTCCTCGCGTACGTTTTGATGATTTCAGGGACAGTCTCAGTATCCGAGAATCTTCAGCTAAGACTGCGGGGGACTGTTAGAGTGATTATGGGAAGATCCCATAATCACCTCTCATTATTATAATTGATATTGTAATTATTCTCATTATTGTAATTGTAATTAGGATTTTGTAAATTAGGTAAGGTAGAATAGTCTAGAATAGTCTTCCATTAATCAAGCATAGGATTCATGTATATATATTGTATATTTAAAAGAATAATAATGGAGGAATATCTTCTTTCATCATTATCCTCAAGAAAAAGGTACATATTCTTAGATTAATGTGATCTCATAAGATTTACTTGCTTTAATCCTATTCACACTGAAAAAAAAGATTGGAGACATGTCAGAAATGTTCTCAGGCTGTCTTCTAAAAAGTGCATTCACAACAACATTTTTTTTGGGTAATACATTCACAACAACATTACTATGCATCAGTTTCAAACAAACTCCTATTACGCACTAATTCACCATTAATTAGAAAGTTCACTTCTTGTTAAATGGTTACTTTAAAGTTTAAAGCATAATAGTTCCATAATTTGAACAAAACTAGCTCGTCAAGAAAAGTACATGAACTGAGTTTGGCAAGTTAGGAATATTTTCTTGTTTTTCGAAAAGCCACATAAATAGGGAACTAAGGCTGCAGCCCTGACATGCATCCTACGTACATAGAGAATAGTAGCTTCTACTGTATTAATGGGAACTGAACAATGTTAACGAATCATACTTACAAGTTACAAACAAACAAGCCATACTTCAATAGGAATTACGTGCTGATGCAATTGCTTTTATTGTTGTTGATATAGAATAGATGCATAATAATCCAATCAAGTGGGTGGAGAGTTGTTAACTGTGAATAGGGCGGAACTAGCTAGGGAGTGCTATAGATTCAATTTAATCACCTTCGTCAAAAAATCATATTGTGTAAATAGGGCAAGCATGAATTTTTTTTGCTTATATACAAATTGTTGAATTCTCTTGACATAAAGAAAAATTATAGTGCAATGGTAAAGGGGTTCAAAAATTACTTTAGAACAAATTCCAAATGTGACATTATTATATTATTTTGAATCGATTTGTTTAAATTCTTTGCGAAGGCAGGGATTTCCAATAGACTTCAAAATGTCGCTTGCCTTGGTATTGTTTGGTTTCTACTATAATTATGGAAAAAAGAAGTATGAATAAAATGATATGTTAAGTCATTACTGTATATTTAGGATTGTCGTCATGAAATCATCAATATCAATATCAATCAATCATCAATATATAATATAAAGTTAGACATATACCTATGGCCAGCAAATGAATTTATCTTTTTTCTCCTTTTTGGGGATTTTTTTGAATTTTTTCTACATAATAAATTAGCTAAAGGATTTAAAAGGTCTCTCAGAACTAAATGTTCACTTATGGGCTACTTTTGAGTAATCAATCAATACACATTCCTAATACAAAGCAATAAAGCCCACATTACTGTCCAGAACCCACGTAGTAGCATTACAAACCCTCACCTTCATGCTAATTTAATTGAATGACATTAAAAACCAATGAGGCGTTTTTCACTTCCTTCTCCTCCTCAGTATTCCTGAACATCTGTCGAAGCAAACTCTGAAAGGTACCGTTTTCTCCCATACAGTTTTCTGATTTACGTTTCTTCATCTTCTTCATTTGCAATTATAATGACTTTTATGTGCATTAATCTCTGAATAATTACACTGCTAATTATTTTCAGTGTCTCTTCATACTAAGGGTGGCCAGTGGGCCGGGCTCGGGACGGTCGGGCCGGGTTTGATGGGATCGGGACGGGGGAAGGGGCGGGATCGGGATAGGCGGGATTTGCCGAAGTCCCGTCCCGATTCAATGGGGGCGGGGCGGGATCGGGATCGGGATCCAGGGAGGTTTTTTTTAATAGACATATAATTTTTTTTGTAATACAAATACAATTGTCAAAATTGTAACTTTGTTATATAGTCAAGGATGTCATATTTCTGCATAAGTTTGCACACGAATCAAAGAGCAGATTCGATATCTACAATATTTCCAATAATGATGTCATAATTTATCTGCACAAGATTGCACACAAACCAAAGACAGATCCGATATCTTTTAAATACTACTTTTTTCGTCTATTTTTACTTATTTATAATCTACGTTATATTGTTTTTTGAAAATAATAATAAATGAAAGTCTATTTTTCATAATAGTTATATTAATTTATGTATAAATTTCAATAAATTTGAGAAATGAATAATCAATGATAAAAATAAAACAAAATAACTTTTTCAAAATATATTAAAGAGAACAAGTAAAATTAAAAATTTGTTTTTAGCTTAATGAATAAGTAAAAATAAATGGAGAGAGTATTTTTTTTTATAGTTAAGGATATCATATTTTGGCTGTTGTTTTAAATCTATTCATTTAAAATAATTTTTACGTATACCATCACTTAAAGTATTTTTTGAACACACAAACAAGCCCTTTAACTTGCGCGACCCGACAACTATGACCTCAAACTTTGCTAGTACACATGTAGTCACTTAAACTTGTCAAAAGTCGAACATGCATACACAAATTTCTGACAGGTCACTAGCGTGGAGTGCAATTGCTCCCGCGTGGATTAATGCCCAATCAGAGACTGTCAACTAATTTACACGTAGATTGGACATAAAAAAAAGAAAAAAACAAAAAAGGTAATTAAAGAAAATACATAAACATCTCCTTTAACTCGGCGTGAGCTGGTAACTTTGACCTCAAACTTTGTTAGTGCACAAGTAGACACTTATACTTGTCAAAAGTCGAACAAGTATATACATGCGATATTGAGCATCAACTCTCCTGTATTCGAGTATATCTCACTCAGTTTGTCATGTAAGACGCGTGTGTATGCTTGTTCGACTTTTGGCAAGTTTAAGTGCCTACTTGTGCACTGATAAAATTTGAGGTCATAGTTGCCAGCTTGCGCCAAGTTAAAGGGCATGTTTAAGTGTTATTCACTGAATAAGTTAAGCAACTTGGTATACTAACAAATTAAGTTACTTCCTTCGTCCCGAAAAGATTGACACTTTTCGCTTTTTGAGAGTAAAATTTTCTAATTTTGACAGTGTGTTAGAACATAAAATCTTTAAATATTTTAAAATAAAATTTACATATTTAGAAACTACATAAAAAGTACTATAAGTTCCATAATTAATAATTTAAATAGGGATAAGACACTATTACCTCCCTGAATTATACCTAAAGTTGTTGCGACACACCTTATCTTTGCGGGGATCCTATTACCTCTCTAAACTTTTTAAAAGTAATTCGTTGCACCTTTATTATTGACGTGGAGTACTGCGTGAGAACACCTCATTCAAGCGCGTGAGAACTTTAAAAAATGGCTCTAACCTATACGAAATGGGCACGTGTGTCAGTTCCAACTTTCAAAGTTGATTTTCAAGAGTTCTTCATCACCATTTTATCATCCATTTTTAGGAGTTCCAAGTCTAATTTTTTGTGTCAAAATTCAACAAAAAACTCAGATAAATTCACACAAATCAAACTCAAATTTCAACTACAACTTCACAACATCATCACCATACTCCAGTAATCAATTTGGCCAATAACCACGAATTTCGATAAAACTCATTTTTTGTTCTTCAAGCTTTTTCAAGGTTCAAAAATGGTGAATTCGAAATTCTTTTTTCATTTTCGAATCTCATCAACAACTAAGGGTTTAAAAAGAATTTAGCACTTGAATCTCAACTTTAAAACTTCAACAACATTCGAATATACTTAACACCTCTAATAATTTTTCAAGTTCATATAAAAATAATTGTCCTTTTCATTTTTTTAAATATAAAATAATATTTCCATTACATTTCGGGATTAAAAAGAAAAGAAAAAGAAAGAAAATAAAAAAAATAAAAAATAAAAAATAAAAACGAAATTACACATGACAACACATGTATTTCACTATTTGCCAAATGTTTGGTTCTCTATGCCACGTCTCATTCTCCCTCCAGTATTTCAGCAAGATTTCACGTCCTTCTTCATTGAGAACTGCTTCGTACGGTACAATACCCTGCAAAACAAAAACATCAAACTCGCTAACTTGATTAGTAGTGGTACCACTAAACATTTTATGTCTAAGACTTTCAATACTAGCCGCAGAAACAACACGTCTTTTTTGAGGTTGTGTTGAAAAAGAAGAAGATGGTATGGAAGCCGGTTGGTTGCTAGCACTTTCTTGTTGGTAATGCCTATATTTTTTTGCATTCATCTTGTATGTTAGACAAAATAAAATGATGTGATAATAATAAAACATAATATTTATTTATTAATATTTCAGTTGAAGGTGCACTAGTGGGTGTGTTGTCATCTACATTAGTGAGTGTATCATCTAGATCATCGTCTAAATTAAAGTCTTCTTGAGTTTCAGAAAATAACTCATCGTCTAAATCTAATGGCATTGTAGGAAAATGTTCAGTATCAACAAAATTATCCTGTGTAGGAATAGGATGACTAGAAGAAGTACCCTTGCCCTTGTTGCCCTACTAGAAGAAGCATGACCCCTACCCGTAAGCATACGTTTAAATCATTCCATTATAAATTTATAATTATACTAATAAATAATTAAAGTAAATGAAATTAAGTGCGCTAAATAAAATAAACATACAATAATAATTTAATGAATGAACAAATGTACCAAACGCCGACGTAACGTCGACGTGTAATCGAGAGGTTGAAAATTGAAATTTTGCTCGATGAAAGATCTTCAAGCTAGTTGCCAACTTCACTCCCAAATGAATAAATAAAATTGAATATTTAGTATATAATGTAGACTTGTAGAGAGATAGATTGAGAGATTAGAGAGATTGTAGGAAGATTTGTGAGAAAGATGAAGAGAAAATGAGGTATTTATAGTTGAAAAATTGGGTTAACGTGTAAATATAATAACTTATGAGTTAAAAATAAATATTAAGGGGGTAGGGGGGTTGGTGGAGGGGGAGGCAAAAAATGGCCGTTGCACAACGGCCAAAATGTAAAATGATCGTTGGTGCAACGAATATTTGTGCAAAAGGGGGGGTTTCGGGTGGGATCGGGGCTGGACCGGGTCGGGCCTGGCGGGATTGGGGCGGGCCGGGACGGGTCGGGACGAGACTATGTCCCGTCCCGGTTCGAGTCCCGATACCACAATTTTTTTTAAAAGGTCGGGACCGGGGCGGTGTCGGGGCGGGACCGGCCCGACCCGACCCACTGACCAGCCATACTTCATACTTTATTTCGCACACTATATATAGATTAGAAGTGAATCTTTTTCATATTATAGGTTGCTTAGTATGTCTCGCTTTTTATTTTTTATTTTAGAATGACGAATTCTTTTCTTTCAGAGTTGGTTACTCAGAGATGATTGGAGCGTAAGGGTTAGGATTTGTCGAATGTGGGATGCCATTAATCCCAAGAATAATGACGAGTTGATCAATCTGGATATGATTTTTATTGACGGAAAGGTAGGTTAATACATGATTTTTATTTTTCTACACCGATTATTTTTTATACTTTTAATCCTCAATTCACTTACCGCTTTCTTATATCAGGAAAATTTGATGCATGCTATAGTTAGAAAAAATCATGTTAACAGGTTTAAACATAAGTTGATTGAAGGTTCTTTATTTACCGCCAAGAACTTCAAAGTCGTAGAAAATTATGGTGAATATAGACCTGTCGAAAGTTTATTGAAAATCATTTTCTTTGCTTCAACTGCAATCAAGAATTTATTCGAAGATATTGGCGGTATTCCTATAAACGGATATTAAACCTGATATGATTGAATCAGGGGTGAACAACAACACTGTCTTATAAGGTATATATACTTATTATATATATACTTTATATACTTATTATTATCAATATTTTTGATAATTTATCAAAAATATCAAAGTTGTTAGGTGATGTGGCATCTCTATGACTAACATTTCTATTTATCTTTTTTATTCTTTTTTTTTTTTTACTTTTTTCCAATTTTTCATATGTTCTAATCTATATATTCTCCCACTTAATTACTTCGTTGGCCCACACTATTAACTACAACTAAAACCGTTGCCATTTAGATAAATTTTTATTTTCCCTATCGTTGTAAGTTGTAACTGCTATACTTATTGCAGTTTATAATGCTAATTATTGGGTGCAATTAGTGTCTCCAATTAATTTGTTTTCTCTGCGTTTCCATTTAGATAAAAAATTTATTATTTTCCCTGATGTTGTAAGTTGTAACTGCTATACTTATTGCAGTTTATAATGCTAATTATTGGGTGCAATTAATGTCTCTAATTAATTTATTTTCTCTTACACATTCTTCATATTCTCTATAAAATGAATAATGAATGTGTATTAATCCATGTCTCTTCATATCCATCTGTGTTTATCTTTGCACTATATACAGAGCAAAGATGACCTGAGCTTGATTCTTAAACCAAGGTGTCTGTCAATGATTTTTTTCTTTTACCAGAAGAATCTAATGCATGGTACCGTAACGAAAGATCAAGTGAACAAGCACAAGAACATCTTGGATGAAGGCTCATTGTTTGTGGTCAAGAATTTCAAAGTTGCTAAATGTGTTGGAAGCTTGGAGGATGGAGGATATAGACCATATAATAGTAAATAGAGCTGTAAAAATGGGCTGGTCCGGTCCATCCGGACTAGCCCACACGGGCTTTGAAATTTGACGGGCCAGGTCAGGCTGGCCCACCATTTTAATAGCCTTTAAACATCAAGTCCAACCTATCACTACGTGGGCTGCGGGTTTGGCCGGGTCAACCCACCTTTTTAAAAAAAATATTTTTCATAATTATTTAATTAAATTCTAATTTAAAATGCTAACATAAATATTTACAAGACAATATTACATGGTGTTACCACTTGCTAACCAAGTCTCAATTCAACAAATAAAATTATTCTAATAATACTTATTAAGTTTGACTTCAAGTAAAGATTTGATTGTATGGCTTCTGTATGAAATCTCTATCATTCTATGCAATTATTTTGGGTACAATTGAAGAAAAAACGATCTTGTAGGACCAAACCTTCTGCGAAACTGAATAACTTTTGACATTGTTAACACTTAACATATTAATAAGTGACATCACTCGAACCAAATAGAGATATTAATATCAAACTAAACAGTTAATAAGTAGCGATACAATTAGCTAAATAAGAATATTAACCTTGCTTTGTTTCAATAGATCTCAATAAAACGCAAAAGAAAAGGATAATATTTATGGGAATATTAACCTAGCTTTGTTTCAATAGATCTCAATAAAACGCAAAAGAAAATGATAATATTTCATCCATTTAACGTAAAAATGAACTTCTCAAAGAAACTTCCCTGACACTTATGATGTATCCAACACCATCACATCATTTTCATTAAGCACATATAATTCTGCTTGTAACAAGGTTGTCTTAACATCTTCACTTTCTTTCTATTTTTTATTTTTAAATTAATTTATTTTGTCCCACAGGTTGGCCCAACCCACGCACACTCAAACCCACTGATCAACTGGCTTATTCGGACCGAGCTAAAAGCCTCGTCCTTAAATGAGCTTCAAAAAATTAAGTCCAACCGTATTAAATCACGTGCTGGGCTGGATCGGCCCACAGGCCTTAGCTCACATTGACGGCTCTAGTAATAAATTTAAAATTATTTTTGTCGTCACAACTTTGCTGAAGAGGCTAGGTGAAGATTTTGTTATATAAGATTATTTTATATAACCTTACATGATATGCATTTGGGTAGCAAAAGATGATAGTCTGGTGCAAGAAAATTAGAGTTGTGTCATTATTTTATGAATATTCATTTTTCATAGTGCTCGAATTTATCACAGATGAAAAGTGATAATTGAGTTATTATTAAAAAATATCTTGGCTTACCATAAAGATTTCACTCCTAATTGTCTTAATTTTCAGTCGTATATCAATTTCTTATTGTCGTTGAGAAATATTGCCAAATTCCAAGTAATTTCTGAATGGACAAAAGGTGAAAATTTCTTTGTTTTATATTTGCCCCTTTTTAATTTCACATATCCTTCTTTCTCTATAAATGAGAAACCAATTGATAATTGGTAATATATATTTGACTTTATTGCTAAAGAAAACATTATCTTTTATTTGTTCAATATTAAGTTTGTTGAGCCAAGTTTTCTTTTCCTGTTTGGTATTAACCTTGAGAGTATAATGACAACAATGGATAGTGTTATGGTTGGGGAATTACATAAGATAAAATTAATTTTTAGTTATAAAATTTAAACAAGAAATATACTCCCTCTGTTTTAATTTATGTAAACCTTTTATTATTTGGGAAGTCTACAAGGTGGTTCTTTGACCACGTTTTCCTTACATTTTTTTTAAATTATTTGAATTATAAATTATCATGACTTATAGTACTTTTAATGTAGTTTCTAAATATATAAATTTTATTTTTACAAACTTGAAAAATCTATGTGAAAAATTTAAGGTCAAAGTTATAAAGTTTGACCATCATATTCTGAAAAAATTCACATAAATTAAAACGGAGAGAGTATATAGTAATATTTAATTTTAAAAAAAATGACCGTACGAAGCGTAGATAAATTTACTAGTTTACAATAATCAGAAAGAACCACAAAACACTACAAATACTTATCCGAATAAAAGGACCCTTTAACTATTAAAAAGATTTAAAAAAATGATCGCACTTTTAACGAGAAACTATACTCATTATAATTCAATTATTCTATATAAAAACCCTTTGTGGTAATCAAAATAGGATAAAGTATGATATGATCATCGCAGTATCATCAAGACTAGAGTGTATCTTTTTATGGGGAGATTTAAATCTGATGCGTTTTTCTTTCTCCACATTAAGTCATCAAATCATGATACAATTCTTGACTAGCCTTCTTTATCCTCGTTAATTAAGTCATCAAATCATGATTATACAATCCAACATGCATCTGGCTGATATTTAGGATGTCTAATTAGTCCCACCCATTTCATTAGATTAGCCACCTGTCACCCCAATATTTTCTTTTTCTTGTTACTCCTGTTTTCGAGTAATTATTTGATGGGCTGAACTTATCAAAATGTTGACAATGTGTTGTCCGACTTAAAATAATGGTCCCAAGTAATTTAGATATAGTTGTACTTGAGCATCAGTACGGATAATTTGACCACGTTCATATAGTGGCCTGGCCTCCTCTAGAAGTAGTAGTAGAGGAGTAACGTGGTAAAGATGAGTAGTAGAGGGTGGTAGTCAGGTGGGGTTTGTAGAGGTTGAGGTTGAAAGTGATAAAGAAGAAGATGTGAGAGAAATCATTGAATGAGATAGTTATTAATGGAATTTTGAGGAATAGTAGTTGAGAAAAAAGTACTTCAAAATAAGCAAAATCATACATCAAATTTAGCGATTTGAGTTTTGGGAAATCCAGCTACATCACAATTTATCTAGAAAGTTACTTGTAGATTCGCATTCACAGCCATTTGAACTATCGTCTGCCTAGTCGGTTCCGATACCTCACCCTCAAAATTTCCCCACTTGTTTGAAACTGATATTAGAGCAGTCATATGTAACAGCAATTGACCCTTGTTCCATCACTCAAATTCCATGAATTTATACAAGAAAAAGCATGACCAACTTTATAATCCGTTAGTACTTTACCAACGAATTTAGATGATGGTGAAATCTGTTGGTAATTCCAGTTCTTTTTGTGGTGTTCAGTTAAGAGATGTTGATAATCCAGGAGTAAATGTTAATTATCAAACATTTTGATGTTTCCAGGACCATCTTGTTGAAGTAGTGTTTGTGGATTTGCCAGAAACTGGTGGTTCTGTTTCCCAAGGTAGCAGCTTTGGAGATGTGGAAAGTGTCAAAGCCACCAGTGACATTAACTGTCCTATCACGGGCGAGGTTGTTGAGGTCAACACAAAGCTTACCGAAACCCCCGGCTTGGGTTCATTGATAAGAAATTGATAGTCCAATTACTAGTTTGTTTTCTTTCCTTCCATTTTTGTATAATCTTATTCATTACTATGTTCTTTGTTACTTTCTGCATTTAAGGTGAATTCAAGCCCATATGAAGATGGATAGATGATTAAAGTGAAGCCAAGCAGTCCATCCGAATTAGAATCTTTGATGGGTTCCAAAGAGTACACAAAATTCTGTGAAGAAGTGGACAGTCATTAACACTGCTTCTTGATTCAACTTGGACTAACTGGTGTGCTTAAGGTTGATATTGTTATAGAAATTTCCAGGCAAAGAATAAAATTATTCAAGCATTATCGCCACTTGTATCATAACGGTTGTATATAATTGCAGTACGGGAAGTAAATAAATATTACAAGTGTTCGAAATGATGAATAAACAGTCAATATTTAGAACTGCTGCAAGCTTGTTGAGTCTTGAATCTTGATAACCTGAAATCAAGAAATACTAAATCTGGATTGTTACAACTGTGGCTGAGTCGAGAGATGGTTTTCTGTCTTTAAGACAAGATTGCCCCATATATATGATTTTACGTTAGTGGGCAATAGTCTCCCAAGATAAAACAACAACTAATCAACACTACAAAGCAAATAGGTTGATTCTGACGAAGAAAACGAACATGAAACGACTTGCTGATTTAGAGAAAAAAAGAAGGAAGAATTTCTGTTTTTGTTGCTCACTTTTGGACAGATTTTCTCTTGTGATTCGTCCTCTCTCTTGTTCCCTCAAATATGTTTCAGAAGTTTATATAGTGTTTAGGAGGAGGAGAGGTGATTAAGAGACCCCTTTAAGAGGTGTAATCATGGGTATTCATGGCCAGAAGCGTTTTGTAGTAAGTGCAAAAACCAAACTGTAAATACTAAACAGTTTGGGGTCCAAAAGATAATATCAGAAGTAGCCCAGAAGCCCCAAGCCCAAAGCCAAGACCCGAGCCCGGACCGGACAGCGGGCGGCGCACGTGTGGGCTTAGCCTCGAACCCAAGCACACCTAGGTCCTCCCTCCTTCAAACACATGGATTACCCTTGGGGTCCTAAACTCTTATCCATTTTTTAAAGCCCAGCAATTTGAAGGACTAAATTAAAGATCAGCCCAAAATAGGGCATTCCTGCTTATTGCCCGTATAGAATTCCAAATTAAAGTGGGTCGAGTCTTCAAAAATAGCTTTAGGCCCAATTCTTAAAGCCCAATCAACATACCATATAAAGACTGTTTTTTTCCCAGTGCTTCTCTGCTTCACAATCTTGGTAAGACAACGAAAAGCTTCCACTTCCATTTACACACAGATACAAAAAACAATGAAGCTCTCAATGAAACTCCAAGAGCAATCTCAACCACACAACCACCAAAAACAACCACAAACTCACCCACTTCTCCTCCGTGCCAAAATCCCTATTTCCATTTTTAACCTTCCTTTCCTTTCTTGCTTTTCCACCACCACCCACGACCCTTCTGATCTCTCCCTTTCTCTTGCCACGTGTTTCCCTTCTGGCCCCACCCTTAAACTCTCTTACTCCACTACCCCCACCACCCCAACCACCACCCCCACTACCCTTCCTTTAACCCTCACCCTCAAATCTGGTATTGGGGTTTATGGGTCTCCCAAGAACTCACCTTTAGTCATTTCTGCTCACTTTTCCTTCACCCCGCTTCAACCTAATCAAAATCCCACTTTTACCCTTCTCTTCAAACCCCAATTGGGTTCTTTTTCGCTTCGAAAAAGCACTACTTCTGATCCCAATTGTGGTTCTAGTGGTGTGGGTAAGCAGAATGGTGATGGGAATTCATTTGGGTTTGTTCCTTTAGAGAGGCCATCTAGTTTTAAGGACTTTTCAATGGAGGAATATGCTAAAGATTCAGTCTTTAAGGGTATCGCTGTAATGGCTAAAACGGAAATGCCTTTAACGAAAAGAGTTGTGATGGGTTGTCGTTGGGGTGTGAATTTTCCTAAGGATTTGGGGAATAGGATGCCTTTTTTAAGTGTGAATAAGATTGGGATTAAGAGAGTTGATGAAGTTAAGGAAGTGAAGGAGAAGAAGAAAAATGATAGTTTAGGAGATACCGAGTTGTTGAAAGGTATGTGTTTTTGGATGAAAAAAGAGTTGGAAATGCTGCAGAGAGAGAATAGAGAGATGACACATAGGTTCGAGGAAATGAAAATGGGGAATGTTGTTAAGAATGGTGTTGGCGAAAGAGAGTTTGTAGGTGTGCAGGTGGTTGAGAATTCGGGGGGATTTGAGCAGTGGAGGAATAAGAGGAACAGTGGGGGAGGAGAGAATGTGAAGAAAGAGGTGAAGAAGACTGTGGCATCCAATGGGAATCGAGCTAGTGATGTTGAGAGTGAGTTGCAGAAAGCTATTAGGGCTGCTTCTGCTTCTTCGTCATGAGGTTCGAACTGTCTGCTAATTAGCGCCAAGTATATAGTTAATGATTACTTTCTTTCTTAGTATGCAATGTATATTTGAATGAGCTTGCTGTAACTTAAGTGTGATACCTACTATCTCCTTAAGGAGAGTTAGATTGATGAAGAATTTATAGTTTTGCTTCTCCACGCTATAGAGAAGGTTTCAGGTCCTCCCTTGCTCTCATTCTAATGTTAGCTTATCTTTATTCCCTTATCTAATTGGGGAAATTACTGCACAAGTAGTGTTTGGAATTGTTTATAGATTTCAATTGCTTTGCAAATGGAACTTGTTCTTTATTGTATAGTTTATAGATTTATGTTCACAGCCAGCTTGTTCTGGTGCGAGTTAGTTTAACTTTGGCATTAATCTCTTGAACTCTCGGACTGTCATATATGGCCGTTTACTACGAGTTTCATCCATCAAAAAAGAATCCTACAGGAGCATGAGGAACAAATTAGAAAATGTTGAGCTTCAATTTAGCAATCTGACATATTTATAATTTATGTATCCATACCATGCATTTAAGTAATTTCTCTACCTTCGCAGATGGCATCTCTTTTCTCATTTTTTCATAAATAGAGATGACCACGATTTGCTTCTTTGCTCGTTCATTTTATCAGTTTACATAAAGCTTTGCATCATGCATATGTTTCTATCAACAAAAAGTTAATACCTTGTAATTATATTAGTGAAGTAGATTAGGAGTTCGATTTTGGGCTTATACTATGTTTATGCAAGAAAGATACTTCACAGCAGGTTGCTTTTGGTAGAGAAAATGGTCTTTCTGCGGTGCTCCATTTCCCGTATTTGCTAACAGCTTCCTCCTTTTATTCCCTTTCGACTTTCCCCTTTCCTTGCTCTGTGAATGGGCGGGTGCTAAACTCCATCTGAACTCTTAATTAACCATGGTCAGCTATCTGGAGCAACCCTTAGCTACTTACATCTCCACCCTACTGAACAACCAATCTCCACTATGCAACACCCTCCCTCTTGTTGGCCACGAAGCAGATGGTAGCACCAAATTCCTCTCTCAAACTACGGTCATATTTCATAGGTTGTGCATATAAAATGGCTCATTGAGACAAATATGACTCATTTTTACGAGTGATGGGAGTTTGGGATGTGCAAAGATTGCAAGAATGATATTCAAGACTATCCAAGTACCAGTTGCGATAAACTTTATTTTCTCGTGGGAATTTCTATTTGACAAGCCATTCAACTTAACTTGGAGCTTTGAGAACCTTTACCTCGTCTAGCTTTGGGATTGGCAGCTGCATAATTGCTTGGGTAGAAGTATTGCACTATAGTTGCTGTGTTACTGTTTGTGAAAGTAAATCAGCTTTATATCTGGAGATGCTTCTCTATTATCAGATGCTGCTTGGGGTTTTATAGATGTTGAAGACTGCATAACTCACTTCCATGAGGCGTCATGCCACTGTGTACCTGGCAATGCTTCACAACCCCTGTTTCTTGTTTTCCTATTACCGCCTGCCACTTCAATCTTTCTCCTATTTGTTTCTGATCCAAGTTCTCATTCCCTGTGTCGGTGTGCTAAGATTGTGTGTGTGTGGGGGGGGGGGGGGGGGGCTGTGAGTATATCTGTCTTTTGCTGTGGCTGTAGAAACTGGTATTTATCTAGTCATTTGGAGGCTGGTAGAGGAAGGGTTAATAACTGCTTTCAAGCATGAATTTATAACTTCACTTTAAGACGGTTTGCAAAATTCATCACTTAATATCGTTAAATTAGGGATGATTGCCAGGTGATAAGTCTTACAAGTCTGTCATGCACAAAGAATGTCATTGTTTGTTGACATCTTGAATTTCTTGCAATGCATGGTTGTCGGTTGCTTTCCTTAACATAGCTTTGCAACGGGGAGAATACATGTCTACTTTCTGTGGCGAACAACCCTGTTGTGCTAGAAAATCCCTTCCTAACATGTCCATGAGACTCCAGTAATCGGAAACATGCTTGTACTAGTCCTGCAACGGTTTATGTCATGATTGGCTCGATTAACATGCCAAAGATAGTAAAATAAAGATCATCAAACACTGGTCAGAGATAGTAAAATAAAGATCATCAAATACTGCTCGGACGTAGTAAAGTCCAAACTGAGGTTAGAATATAAAAGAAGGAAGTACATAACTTGAAGTAAGAAAGAGTGATACGTACCCGGTTCGACGCATGCATACCCTTATTAAAGAGGCATTACCACGAGGCGTTCTTCATCTTCTCCCTATCGAACTCCGATATTAGGGGCCTCAAATAACTGGCGACCCCGACTGGCCGAGACATGAAGTTTGTATCCTCAAAAAAGGAAAGAATGGCAGTTCTCACTCTCTTTGGATTTGCACTTGGGGCCGAAAATACATTCACGAGTTTTGATCGAGAGCTAGCATGATTTTTTGGAGTACGGGAGGATTTGAAAGTTTTTGGGAAATGGTTAAGTAAGCAAACCCAGATGTGTTCACCTGCGGTGCTAAGTTTGTAGAGGTTCCCGCTTCATCAAAGAAGCGAACAAAATCTTCTTGCCCAAATATTTGGGTCGGTTGTGCTGGTGGAGGAGGAGGAGTTGAAGTTTTTTGTTTCTTAGCCAACAACTCATCATCCGTGGCTTCATCGTCATCCTCGATGATGACGGGAACTGGATCAGTGGCTGGTGGCAGTAGTTATACGGCACCAGATGTTGGCACAACAACTTCGGCAACAATATTTTCTCTATCTCTGGTAGGAATATCCTCTATGAGAGTGGTGGTAGTTTTTCTCACCCAAACATCATCTGGGGAGATGTCGGAAGGTCCACCCACTTCCGGAGTTTTTTTCCTCTTTGAAGCAACTGAGGGTGACTTCGGAGGCTTTGAGGATGTGGTTTTGGTGGTTTGTTTTCTTTTTCTTCGGTACCTCGATGATATGGCGAACTGAGGCGGTCAGATCGAGTACCGGATTGGGGTTAGTTGGAGTAGCCGAAGGGTTGGTCCTAGGGTTCGAGGCGCCCTTCGGTAAACCTGGATTTTAAAAAAAAGGAAAAGTGAAAATATGTACAAAATTAATAGTGGAAAAATGAATTCAGATGGTATACTAACCATGATTTTGGGCTTTCCATCGGTTTTCGAAAATCGCTTTCCATGTCTGTTTCTTATGCGAATAAATGCTGATGATTTTCTCGACCATTCGTGAAGTTTTTTGACATGGGCCAGAGTCCAACTAATAGCTGGGGAAAATGACAACATGGAACTTAGAATGTATTGGAGGAAGTGAGTAAAAAACGAAGGGAGTGGTCATAGATACTTACGGTGCGTATTCTATTTCTCCGGAAAAGGCATGAACCTAGCTGGGAAAATTCAGCGATAGGAACCGCAACAAAATGTTTCATCTAACCTCGGTCTCGATTCTCGTCGATGTTGGAGAGGATGGGGAATTTGCCTCGGTTGGAGGTCTGAATGATCCTACTCAAAAGAATTTTGGAATGTGTAAACGGATCAGATGATCCAAAGTAAAAGGCTCGTTGACCAAATTTTCCAAGAATCGGAGGCGAGTAACGACCCCCAGACGGATGGATCAATTTGTGCACAAATTGTAAGTCCTGCACATCTCGAGGATTAAATTATCGATTGGACGGACGCGTTTGAAAGTGAAAATATAGGTGTATATATTGGAGTACCCAGATCTAAAGGTAGTAATATATTCGTTTGGGCCAGGTATAACGATTTCGGAGAGATCGATCTAACCACAGTCATGTCGGAATGTGTCAAGGTCGGAGTCTTTAATGGAGGTCGGTCAGCTTTTAGCTTCTTCACCTCTGTCTGACTTCGAGGAGGAAGTGGAAACAACAAATTTGTTGTCAAAATAAAAAGTAGATGGAAGCATGTCATATGCTCTAGGGTCAACGACGGCCTGAGCTTCAGTGGTGTCACCGACCCTGGTGGTTTCATCAATAGCTGGTGGTGAAAAAGTTGCCGGAGAGGATTATTTTAAATAAGATGGGTGGTTTTAGTCATGGTTATGAAGGTACGAAGATTTGAAGGTATGGAGATTTATAGGCTTGAAGTTATGAATGTTTGAAGATTTGAAGGTTGGAGACAAGAATATATGAAGATTTGGGGAAATTTAGCAGAAAGTGAAAATTATGAAAGGAAAAGAGAAGGGATTTTATAGGGGCGTTATCATCATTACGAAACATTTCGGTTCACAAATCGAAGTGACGGTTCAATCAGAGAGTGACACGTGTCTGAAGTGGCAGAATGATAAGACGCGAGTCAGATTTTAGGAGAATTAGAAGTGTTTCGTTTTTCCTTTTGTTTTGAAGTAATTTGAAAAAGAAGCTTGTAAGAGAAGATAACGAGGAAATCATTTTCATTTCCCATCACTTCTGTAAATTTTGATCCGGGAAGTGTAGGGACTATCTGTATACGGTGAAAACCGATACGACACATGACAAGGTTTTGGTATGGAGTTCTTAAGAGGTGGCAGAGTTGTGTATCGGATGAAGTTACGTCGAGGCGAGTCCAGATATCAACGCAAGACCGGGTAGGGACCGAACCAATTGGCACCGGCCAGAGAATCGGAGGAGCTCAGCGCGTACCCGTTTCGGATATGGCGCCAGCCGTTACTCTTTGTTCATTAAGAGATCGTTATTGTCATTTAATTGCATTAAATTAGAGAATGATTCTCGGGCTTAAATGCAATGTATTGATAACTATAAAAGGAGTCCAATCTTCTTGTTGGAAGAGCGTCACATTCTCATTATTCATACTTGCACGATTTACTTATAGCAATTATAACTCTTAGTTCTTATTATTGGCTCGGACCCAAAGCAAATCAGCTAAGGATCGGATCAAATTCATTGAATAGTTTCAATTGAGATCACAACATTTTAGGCTAATCTTCTTGCTTGTTATTTTGATTTACTTACTTGTTGTTAATTGTGTATTACTCTTTATTACAAATTTAATCACGTATCCTTAAAATCACTTACAAATTCAACTGTAGCTTTTTTGGGTGTTTTTGAACACTAAATAAAAATGAATTTTGTGTACTAAAAGTGTTAAGATTTTGAGTGCGAGAGTGAAATGAAGAAGAATGAGATTAATAACGGAAGCTGAGATAGATAAAGAAGATAATAAAAAAGAGGAAAAGGACTACAAACAAGATGGAACAAATAAAACATAAAAAACCAGGTTATAAATAGAAAAATCAAAAAGCAAAAACTAAGGAATCTACTAGTACATATTTAATTTTGCAAAAACATAAAAGAACAAGAAACTCAGTCATATAATTCTCCTAAGTTTCACTACTTAAAGTCCAAGAACACAGTCTGAGTTGTGTTTATTAGCGAATATTCTCAGAATATTCGTCGTATATTTTGTAATTATGATAAATGTATATTTAAGGTAACTTAGGATTCTAATTGTATTAGGAATCAACCTTTGTAAGGTAAGTTAGGATTCGTACCATATTAGGAATCAACCTTGTACAGCTATATATATTGTGAATAATGAAAGAAATTTCTAAGGAAAATTATTCTATCTTTCATGGTATCAAGAGCCTAAAACCTAAATCCTCATTCCCGGCCGAAATCCGATTTTTTTTTTTTCTGCTTTCACCGGAAAAAAAAAAAAAATTTTTTTTTTTTTCTGGTTTCTTCCTCCATATTTCGGCCAAACCAGAAAATTCTCTTCCCTCGACAGGCGGCAACCATGTCTTCCCCCACAAATTTCGTTTCATCCACTGGCACACTTGAAAACCCCTCTCAACGTTCAGTAACTTCTTTTCATCCGGCATTCGCCGTTAACAACATCAAGAATTTTATCCCTATAATTCTTGACCAAGAAGACTGTCAATATTCCATGTGGATGGAACTATTCTACATTCATGCATGTGCATACAACGTGCTGGAACACATTGCCGAATCTGTTCCTCGTACCACCGATGTTACAGACTCAACATGGCGTCGTCTTGACGCCATCGTCAAACAATGGATCTACGGCACCATATCCAAAGATCCGTTATGCACTATCATGAAAACAAAGCTACGACACGTGAACTTTGGGTCCGCTAGAAGAAATCTTTCAGACAATAAAAATACTCGGTGTGTATTTGGAAGAGCAATTCAACAATACCCGCCTCGAGAATTTCAACAACATGTCCGAATATTGTAAGCAATCAAACTCATAACCGATCAACTATCCAACGTCGGGACCTCTGTTTCAGAAACCAAGATGGTGCTTCAACTTGTTGCGGGTTTACCGAAAGGTGAATATGACACACTCGCAACAATGATTCAACAAGCCGGCCCTCTCCCAAGTTTCAACAAGGCACGTTCACAACTATTGTTGTAAGAAACTAGAGCGGCTAAACAAGAGGAACATAATCAAAAGGCGTTAGCGGATTGGCGGGATGGCAACACTGCGGCCGGCCAAAGAAGAACCAGTTCCAAAGATGTCCAGCAGAAGCCAGAAGAAGCACCACCACCTGGTTGCGACCAAAGAAGAAGAAGAAGAAGAAGAAGAAGATCAAAGACTAAGAAGAAGAAGAAGACTGGCAAGACTAAGAAGACAAAGACTGGCAAAGAAGAAGAAGAAGAAGACTGCAAAGACTGCAAAGAAGAAGAAGACTGCAAAGAAGAAGACTTGCAAAGAAGAAGAAGAAGAAGAAGCAGCAGAAGAAGAAGCCTCAGCCGCCCGTCTCCCACTAATTTGGGCCAGGCCTACACCACCGTGAACCTTCAACACCCGACGACAATTGGTACATGGACACCGGAGCCACATCTCACCTCACCCGGCCGTCGGGTAACCTATCTCAACTACGCTTGTTAAAGTGTCCTCAATTTATTACCGTCGGCAATGGTCATCGCATTCCAATCAAGGTTACGGTAACACACACACCAAACATACACACCCGCCTTTCTCCCTAAACCACGCCCTATACACACCTAACATCATTAAAAACTTAATCTCATTAGAAAATTCACTAGCAATAATTCTGTGTCTGTCGAATTTGACCCTTATGGTTTTTCTGTGAAAGAACTCAATACGGGGAAAATTCTTACACGCCACAATAGTATGGGAGAGCACTACCCATTCACTCAATCTTCATTTGTCGGACCAAAGCACCTCTATCCCTTGCGGCAATCTCTCCCTCCACTTGGCACAATAGACTCGGACACCAGGAGACCCGCTTTACTTTTCTTAGGACTTCTAAGCGTATTCAATGTAATAATGGAAAAATTGCCCAACACTGTTTTTCTTGTCCACTAGGCAAACATACTCGTCTTCCATTTATGTCATCAAACAGTGTTACTTTTTCTCCCTTTGATATTGTTCATGCTGATTTATGGACATCTCCGATTGTTAGCTCTTTGGGTCATAAATTCTATCTAGTATTCTTGGATGATTTTTCACATTTTGTCTGGATTTACCCACTCAAATTCAAATCAAGTTTTTACAAAATTCCTCGAGTTTCACAAATTCATTAAAACACAATTTGAAAAATCTATCAAATCATTCCAATGTGATAATGGACGTGAATTTAATAACTCGACATTTCACAATTTCTGTTCTAAACAAGGCATGGTTTTCCGTTTTTCTTGTCCCTATACTTCTTCCCAAAACGGAAAGGCTGAAAGAATTATACGTACCATCAATAACATGGTTCGCACGCTTCTGTTTCATGCCTGCCTACCACCGCCGTTTTGGGTCTATGCTGTCAAAATGGTAGAATCCCTTCTTAATATTTTACCAACTAGCACACTCCAAAACAAAACCCCTACAGAAATCTTATACCGTAGGCAGCCATCATATGATCACCTACGTATTTTTGGATGCTTATGCTACCCCAACATAGCCTCCACTGCACCCCACAAACTTGCCCCTCGCACTCTTCCATGTGTCTTCCTTGGTCTATCTCCTAATCATCGGGGCTACTTGTGTTATGACATTGCTACTCGCAAAATCATCGGCTCCCGCCACGTTACCTTTAACGAGACAAATTTTCCTTTTTCAAATCTCCGAAAATTTCAGACCACCGATTACATCTTTCTCGATGAACCGAAGTTTTTCTCCGGTCATCCAAAATCAGACCAAAGAAGAACATCGTTCGACGCCATCGCCGCTTCCAAAGAAGTGTCATCCGACCTCCCGCAAAGAATGACACCACCCATGTTGCACCTGTTGAGTCTAATGCACCACTCACACCGCCTCCACCCAAAGAAATCCAACAACCTCGCCGAGTCTCCCTGCTTCGCAAAGAACACCGCCGCCAACCACCCAAAGAACTGGCCCCGACCTCCCACTGCAGCCCTCACCGCATGGAGACTCGTGCACAACACGGATCTTCAAACCCAAGGTTCACTTCAATCTCTCCACACAAACCTTATCACCCATTCCAAAGAATCCAAAACTAGCTAAACCGACCCCAATTGGAATGCGGCCATGTGCGAAGAGTTTAACGCTTTAACCAAGCGAGAACACTTGGGATTTGGTACCTAGACCGGTGGTGTGAATGTTATCCGTGTATGTGGCTATTTCGTCACAAGTTCGTAGACAGTGGTGACTTAGAGAGGTATAAGGCAAGACTAGTTGCAAATGGCACTAATCGGCCAGGAGGGTATTGATTGTGGGGAGACATTCAGTCCGATTGTTAAACCGGCCACTATTCGGACTGGTCTCAGTACTGCTATGGACTCGCATTGGCCGATCGATCAGCTTGATGGCAAGAATGCGTTGGTTCATGGGGACTTGAAAGAGACTGTACATGCATCGACCTCCTGGTTTTGTTCATCCCAGCTCCACGGTTTGTGTGTCGTCTCGGAAGTCATTGTATGGATTGAAACAGGCCCCCGCTTGGTATGATCGGTTCGCGGTATCTTCTGCAATTTGGTTTTGTATGTAGTAGGTGTGATACCTCTCTCTTCACTTTTCAGCGAGGTAGCAGCACTGCATATTTGCTATTATATGTCGACGATATTATTCTTACTGCCTCATCTGACGGGTTGAAGAATGAAATCATTGCTCTACTCAAACCGAATTTGCTATGGCGACTTGGGAAGCTAAGTTATTTTTGGGTATATCGGTGACTAGATCTGCCGCCAATATGTTCTGTGTCGGCCAAAGTATGCGTAAGAGATAGTGTCTGAGGCCAAGATGGCAAATTGTAAAATTATGCCAACTCCGGTGGACTCAAAATCCAAGCTTAGTGCCAATGACGGTGCGCCGGTTCGATCCCACTCTATATCGGAGTCTAGCGGGTGCTCTTCAAGATCTTACATTCACTAGGCCCGATATTGCATATGCCGCTCAAAGGTGTGTGTCTGCTCATGCACGACCCCAGAGTCCCATTTTGCCGCCCTCAAACGTATTATCGGATATGTTAAGGGCACACTTGACTTTGGATTACATCTATACCCCTCTTCCCCAACCAAATTGCTAGCCTACACGGATGCAGATTAGGCAGATGCCCGACACACGCCGCTCCACCTCTGGTACCGTGTATTTCTTGGGGATAATCTTATCTCATGGTCCGCCAAGCGGCAGCCACGTTGTCCCGCTCGAGTGCCGAAGCGAATATCGCGGAGTTGCTAATGTCGTCGCCGAGATCCGCTGGCTCAAATCTTCTTTTGGAGCTCCAGTGTCCATTACGCAAGGCGTCTATAGTTTATTGTGACAACATATCTGCTATCTATATGTCTCATAATCCACCCAACATCGTGAACTAAGCATATTGAGATGGATATCCACTTTGTGCGAGAGAAGGTTGCTCGTGGTCGGTCAAAATTTTACATGTGCCTTCCTCGTATCGGTATGCAGATATTTTCACAAAGGGACTACCGCGACTCTCTTCACCGACTTCCGATCCAAATTTAGCATTCGGCCTCCTCCCGCTCCGTCTGAGGGGGAGTATTAGCGAATATTCTCAGAATATTCGTCGTATATTTTGTAATTATGATAAATGTATATTTAAGGTAACTTAGGATTCTAATTGTATTAGGAATCAACCTTTGTAAGGTAAGTTAGGATTCGTACCATATTAGGAATCAACCTTGTACAGCTATATATATTGTGAATAATGAAAGAAATTCCTAAGGGAAATTATTCTATCTTTCAGTGTTGTTAGTTTTTCATATCATCACATATTGAAATTTCTTTCTAAGCGAATCAAGAAACTTAAATGACAATCGTTACTTTGTATGTTGTTGTTACTTTTTTCGGTCTTATATTTTCCTACTAATTTCTTTTTCATTTCACCCCGAGGTAACAATGCAAAGTGTTTAGCATCTTTAAAATGTTCACTGATTAATACAAAATATTAGTGCAACGAACTAAATTTTCTGAGGTTGTGTTCACTTGGACCATAGTGATCAAGCTCAAGGCTACGTATAGAGTTATAGAATATGTTTATATATTTTGTCGGTTTCATTTGATGTTGTTTACTTAAAATCAAACAAAATTAAATATTTTTACCAGATTAATCCAAACAAAATAAAACTCAATGTATCGTCTGTACTATCATTCTTTCTATTCTATTTTCCATTTTAGATCACAATAATTGGTTGAGCATCTTATATGGTGCTATTTGACTTAACATAAAATTTAAAATGTTAACTTGTTTATTATAGGAAAAGAGATATTTTAATAATGATTATGATAAGAATCAGATTCGTGATTAAAGTTTATAGATTCAGACAACAAATCTCAAGTTAATATAAATTATAAATATTTAATAAATTTTTAATACATATATGTAATATGAACATAAACTTAGTCATTTCGTGAACCCGTAAGTTATGCTTTAAATATCATTAATTAAAAAGTTAATTTACTAGAAAAATTAAAAGAACAGCCAGTGAATTTGAATTATTAGTAGTTGCAAACTTTTTCTATACATTAATATCGTTCTACGTACTTGATAGTTTTGAAAACTTTCAAGATAAAAAGTGAGTCACATAAGGAAAGAGGAAATACTACCCATTTTATTTATAATTTTTGTGAATTCAAGCAAATTCAAGAAAAGTAGAGATGGCGATGCCGACGTCGACGTCGACGTCGACCGGCAAAGGCGTCAACAGCAGCAGCAGAGATGGGTCAGCGAAAACAATGGTGGCTGATCAAATCACACAGTCTATCCAGTCCACTTCTAATATCCTCCATCTCATGCTTCAGTCTTCTCCATCCCAGGCATCTCCTTTCTCATTTTCTAAAAAATTAATTTCCCAGTTGTTTGTTTATGATCTTGTAGCTAGTGGTATAATAGATAATTAATTCTCTTCATGGGTATGCCCAAAATGCTGAATACAGCTCCATGTATAACCAAGATTAGAGTTTTCCGTAATTGGGGTTTAATTACTTTAGAGAAAAAAATTTATTGGTTGAAGTGTGATTAAAAGGATAGTAGGGGGAAAAAAAAGTGGAAAAGATATTTCTTCAATTGCTTCGGTTTCTATTGTTAACAACAATAGTAATTATTAGTGGACTTCAAGGCAATAAGCTCTGCTTATTTGGGATTTTTGTGGAATCACTTCCGGCATTTCTTTATGTATCAATGTACATTTTACATCTATTGTATTACCCCCATCCATTTCAATTTAAATGGCATTCTTTCCGTTTCGAGACATTCCATAATGTGTGATACCATTCCACTAATAATGTTGTTCTTTACAATTTTTTACAACTTTTAATACTTCAAAATTGTTACTCCATTTTTAACATTGATGTGGTGTTGTACCTATCAACTACTACTACTTGTTTAATAATTTCTCAAGTCAAATTACCGTTTTACACTCTATGCTCAATTAAATACCATTACATAGAAGGAAATTGGCGAGAGGTTCTGGGTAAAGAATATTTGAATCAAAAGTGGCCCTAACGGCTATTTCATGTATTGCTGATACATTTCCCGATATGGTTCAGGCTGAACTGATGAAGCTACCAAAGAGTCTTTTTGCTAAGACACCTACGATCAAGAATACAGAGATGGTATGCAGGTCCTTCTATAGTTATAATTTATGAATTTCGATTAAGATGACCGTGGTGGAAGCCTCAATCCTAATTCTATTGCTTTGATTTTTGCTCGTTGCAGGTATTGGAGCAGCTGCCTCGGGTAATTTCATCATTGGATGCTCATATGGAGAACGGGTTACAGAGGTTATTCCTTTCTTCCATTCTTGGTTTTACGAACTGATGGTTGATGAAATTACCTTGAAATTTACTTTTTTTCTTTGAAAGTGGACTTTTAATATGCAACTTGATGTTTGGAAACTGTGTGAAGGCTTAAATGATCCGAGAATGATTGTAATTGGGATGTTGATCATCTATCTCAATAATACACTGAAATTATCTTCCGCTAAAATGTATATCCCGTCTTTACTTTAGAAGAAGAAGAAGGTAGTTTCAGGGTATGGAACTAGGTAGATATTCTCTAATGAGAAATTATACATCGATCAGCTCTCGTTGTAGAGCAAGAGAAAGGGGAAGGAGGAAAGATTTGCATCGTGTAAAAGAGAATGTGATCTTAATATAAATAAGTGTTTCTAGTTTGTAGAGTTGCATAGCATATCTTACATTTCCAAGTTAGGCATGAAAATGTGATTTAGAATTTTATTTCGATAAATCACTCCAAACTTGCGTGGATTTTCACAAGTTTGACCATTAAAGTTTTGTGATAAATAAAGCAAAGAATTAGGATAGGGTTTTTGTAGCTTGAAAGAAATTCAAGACGATTCAGTAGATGATCAGTTATCAGTCTAGTCTAAGATCTGTCTTTAATAATTGCAATGAAAGCTGCTTCCTTTGAGATTTAAGAATCATTCCTCCAGAATTCAGCTGTCCTGATTACTCCCTTTTCAACTGCTCTCACGTCAAGGTTAATGATTGCAGTATTCCTCAGCTGAAAACTGTGATGCAGCTGCTCTCAAACATAGAAAACTGCCAGCTCAAGACCTTATCAAAGGTTCAAGCTATTCAACAGGTATTACAAAACTCTCCTACACCCCCCTCCCCCCCCAAACTCCCTACCACTGAAAGGAAAAAATATTCCAAGAGGTTATCCTCCCTCTCCTGTCGGATTGTCATTCATTCATATATTTATGGGATTTATTTAGTTGTCTTTACAACTGAAAGACTTCCTAGAGTGAACATGGATAGTTGCAGCACTACTAACTTTTAGTTTAGAGTGTTTAGACCATTACTGGCACCTCTTTAGTTATAACTTACTATGCTGCAACTCTCATCAGGTTAATTGCTTTAAATTCTTTGTTTACTAGTTGTGACAATGTTCCTAACTACCCAATTCCATGACTATACTTTTTTTTATTGATCAGTGCATGACAAAAAATTTCATTGACAGAAATTGCATAATACCATGTAAATGAGGTCCTTTCAACATTGTAAACAACTATTATCTTTTAAAATTCTGATTGCCTGCCTTCTTTTATTCATATCCGATGAACCTTTTTTTTCCTCTACTCGTTTTTTAGTCTTTCATGTGCTGTTGGAGACCCTTCCGGGATTATATAGATTTTCAGAAATCCTTTTGGGGAGTGGTTCTGTTTATATAGTAAATTTTCTAATTTGGGTTTAAGCTGCTTCGTTTTTCAAGCTTATCCTTTTCAGATGATTTGTTTAGAACTAGGACAGTGACCGACTTATCTATGTCACCTATATTTTCAGGAGACTGAATCAGTAGAGCAATCTCCCGAAGCCAGCTAACCTTCCTTGGGATGATGCGATAAAATCACAGAATGCTGGGCAAGGTTTTAATCGTGGCATCCTGATACTTAAATCTCTGATATAAATACAGAATTGGTTGATATCTTTCACCGGTCAGCAGGAGGGCTCTTAATGCTTCAGCTCCAGCCATGGTTTTTTTTTTTTTTGTTTTAACTTAGAGTTGAACTGAAATTTACTTGCCTTTAACACGTCGCAAGTAGCCAACTCTTTCTTTTTTTAATTGTAAGCACCAATTATCTGCAGTCAGGGCTGAGATTGGGAGTCATTCGATGTTTGCTCATGCATATTCTTTGTACTATAGATGCTCATATAAGAAAGAATAACTTGACTCTGGTCCAATAGTGGTTTCTTTGGTTCTTGTCATTTCTTGCTTCTTCTCTACAATGACATCTCTTGTAATCTATGATTCCTAAATAATTTTGTTTCGTCAATGCTTGTGATCAATGTTTTCTGAGAATTGAGAAGTGACAAGTTCTCCTCGTCATGGTCGGCATTGAAATTTCCCTGTCATTTTTTTCTTATAACATGATGTCCAAGTCAGCTTGTGCGCAGTTCAGTTGTTCCAACAAGTATATTGAAATCCACACATCATTGAGACATAAGCACAAACTACTGTTGGATCAAGCAGAATGAGTTCTTAGCACTAAATTCCAGCTTGACATTTGATTTTAGAGTTCCATCCATGAAATCTGGGGTCGTTTTTTTGTCAATAGTTAAGATAATAGCAAAAATCAACGTTACAAGCATATTATGGCAGATGAATAAAGTTCTGCATTACCAAAAGGGGAAGATGTGAAGATTGAATCACCACCTTGATTATTTTATCAGCCAGTGAAAAGGTCTTTTGTACTTAGTTGCACTACTAGAAATAAATGTTTTTTCCACCGACATTCAATGAGAAATTTGTGATATAAAATATGATTTTTCCAACTTATTCCTACCGAATTAATTCACTGGGAAAATGTATGGTGGGAAACAGGTTCCCATTGAAACACTGGAAAACTTCATAATTTTTTTATGTGAAAACATTACTATTTAGTTTTTTCCCACTAAAATCGATGGCTGAGTATTTTTCAATGGGAAATCAGTCGAAAAATAGAGATTTTTTAGTAGTGTTGATTTAAAGAAGCCTCAGCCACTCAAGTTGATCAAATTCTGAATCAAAAATCTTGTTCGCCTAGTGAAGACTTGTTTCTCAGTTGTTATTGCTTTGTCTAAGTACCGTATTTACATTTTGTCCGACTATTTATTAAAGATCAATTGATGTTTTTGTTGGGAAATTTACCAATTTAATTTCCCTTTCGCCAGATTTATGGGAGTGTACTGGCTAGATGATTCTCAGGAAAGTGTAAAATACCGCGATCCTATCAACACTGGATAGATCCGGACAGTTTCCTAGACAGAACCACCTTTCTAAGCAGGTTCCTAGGAAAGACTGGAGGATCACAGATGGACCACTTAAATTCCAACCTCCTTAGACAGAACCTACTTAAGCGAAGAACAAATAACACACACAATTGATAACGGAGTTCGGCCAATTTTGCCTACGTCTCCGGACTGCTGCAGATCTATAATTAAGGGAGAAATATTACAAAGTGTTTACAACACTCAACCTCACAACCCAATCCCAAATTACACCCAAAAATTTTCTCACCAAAATTCTCTCAAAAGCTTCTCTTGCTTAAGCTTTTCACTAAGAGTATTTCTCTCTTGTTTGTGATGTATTGTATTTTTTGGTGTGTGGTATATAAAGAGAAGGAAGAGGGCTTCTATTTATAGGCAAATTTTTCTGGTTTAGTTCTCAAATGAACATCAAAATTACTGTTCACTTTCAGCCACAGTGAAATCACTATTCACACTTTCGGCGCACTGTTCATGTGACCCCTAACCCAACAATTCTCACACTTGAAGACTAATTTCAATTTGTCTTCACACTTTGATCGATGCAATAACTCTTTTCTAGTTCATCCTTCGTGCAGGCTAACTGAAGCTGAACATAACTTCAGTTTGTCTGTCGTCACCGCCTTTGTCAGCATGTCGGTTGGATTCTGACTCCCTGCGATCTTCTGAAGCACTAATGCTCCATCTTCCAAAGCTGATCTGATGAAATGGTACCGGAGTTGTATGTGCTTCGTTCGAGCATGATGGACCGGGTTCTTTTCTAAATGAATGGAACTTTGGCTATCACAATATAACACACTCCCCTCGTGGTCTTGTTCCAATTCCCATAGAAAAGACTGCAACCACATCATCTCCTATGTGGCTTCCTTCACGGCTACATACTCAGCCTCACAGCTTGAGAGAGCTACTATCTTCTGCAACTTTGAAACCCAACAAATTGCAGTACCTCCGAAAGTGTAAACATACCCGGATGTGCTCTTTCGACTATCAACATCACCACCATTTTCAGCATCAACATATCCCTGCAATCATGTTTCTGACTTTCGAAAACACAAAGCTGAACTCGAGCTGCCCCTCAGATATCTGAATATCCACTTCATAACCTCCAGTGTTGCTTTCCCGGATTGCTCGTAAATCGGCTGACAACTCCCACTGCATGTGCAATGTCTGCCCTTGTACACACCATTGCATACATAAGACTGCCGATAGCCAATACATAAGGTACCTTGTCCATATGCTTCTTCTCATCATCGGTCATCGGCGACTGCTCATTTGACAAGCGAAAGTGTCTAGCCAAGAGAGTACTGACTGGCTTGGCATCATCCATGTTGAACCTCTTGAGCACCTTCTTCACATATTCTTCTTGTGAGAGTTTGATGCCCTTCTCACTTCGGCTGATTCTCATCCCAAGAATTTGATTTGCGGCTCCCAAATCCTTCATTGAGAATTCTTCTAACAACTTCTTTTTTAGCCGATCAATCTCCTGTAGGTCGGCTCCTAAGAATTAGCATGTCGTCAACATAGAGAAGCAATATCATGTAGGAGTCTTCAAATCTCTTGAAGTAGCAACGGTGATCTGCTTCACACCTTGCGAATTCAGTTTTCTTCATAAAGCTGTCAAACTTCTTATACCACTGTCTTGGAGCCTGTTTCAGCCCGTACATACTTTTCTGAAGTTTGCATACCAGATTCTCCTTTCTTTTGACCTCGAATCCCTCCAATTGTTTCATGTAGATTTCCTCATCTAATTCACCGTGAAGAAAGACATTTTTCACGTCCATCTGCTGAAGATGCAAATCTTTCTTTGCTACCAGCCCTAGAACAGTTCGGATAGTCACCATCTTGGCTACATGAGAGAAGATCTCCATGTAGTCGATGCCTTATTTATGTTGAAATTCCTTCACAACAAGCCTAGCTTTATATCGCTTGCTTCCATCGGGTTCTTTCTTTATTTGATAAACTCATTTATTCTGCAATGCCTTCTTCTCCACTGGCAAATCGGCTAACTCCCATGTATTGTTTGCCGATAGTGAGTCCATCTCATCTTTCATTGCCAACTCCTACTTAGTCGATTCATCGACTTGCATTGCTTCTTTGTAACATTCCGGCTCCCCTCTGTCAGTGAGCATGATGTAGTTGAGGGACGAAGAGAACCTGTGAACCGACTTTCAGATCTTGGATGACCTGCGCAATTCCGTGATCGACGTATGTTGATTTATTTCAGAATCAGCACTTTCATCAACCCCACCATCACTAGTTTGCTTCTCTACCTCGGTTGTACCTGACTGTGGCTCGGGTGTCGGGAAGTCCCTCAAATTGACTGTCTCCGATTCCTTGTCCTACCATTCTGAATTCTCCGCAACTTGTCCTTGTACAACACATGTTCGTTGAAGACCACATCCCTGCTTCCAATGACCTTCCGATTCTGTTCGTCCCAAAATTAATAGCCGAATTCAGTGTCACCATAGCCGATAAAGTAACACTTTTTGAATTTTGGATCAAGCTTACTTCTAGCCGTAGCATCAATATGAACATACGATAAGCAGCCGAACACTTTCAGAAATGAAAGATTTACCTTCTTATCACTCCAAGCCTCTTCTGGAATTCTGAAACCCAGAGGAACAGACGGTCGTCGGTTAATTAAGAAGGTTGCGGTATTGATTGCATCTGCCCAGAATGTCATGGGCAGTCCAGCATGTATCCTCATATTCCGTGCACGCTCGTTCAATGTTCGATTCATTCTTTCCGCTATTCCGTTTTGTTGGGGAATTCCCGGAATAGTCTTCACCATCTTGATCCCATTATCAACACAATACCTTTTGAAGTTACCGTCAATGTATTCTCCACCATTGTCGGACCTCACGCTCTTTACTTTGAGGGTTCTCTCATTCTCAACCATGGCTTACCACCTTTTGAATACACTAAACACATCGGATTTGTTTTTTTATAAAATAAACCCATACCTTTCTGGTTGATTCATTGATGAATGTCATGTAGTAATGTGATCCTCCAAGTGAGGGAACAGTGGCAGGTCCCCACACATCCGTATGCACCAATTCAAGCCTCTCGGTTTCAATTCCTTGCCTTCATTTGAAAGACTTGCTCGCTTCTGTTTTCAAAGAATACAACTCTCACACATATTATGATCCACCGACTTCAACTCCGAAATCATGCCATTTGTCACCAACAACTTCATTCCCTTCTGGCTCATGTGCCCTAGCCGACAGTGCCACAACTCTGTCTTATTTATGTTGTCGACAACAACAATTGTATCACGACAGCTAGTCATCATGTACAAAGTACCAATTTTCTTATCTCGGCCAACCACCATGGCACCCTTCGTCACCTTTCAGGACCTGTTACCAAAATTAATATTGTGCCCCTCATTATCAAGCTGACCCACTGAGATCAGGTTCCGCATCAGCTTCGGCACATGTCTAACTTTTGTAATCTTCCACACGAGTCTATTTGACATATTCAACTTGATGTCTCCCGTGCCAACAACGTCTAACGGCTCTCCATCGGCTAAATAAACTTTGCCGAGATTCCCAGCCACGTAGTTCGTCATCATATCACGATGTGGGGTGGTGTGAAAAGACACTCCTGAGTTAAGCACCCAAAAGTGTATCAGGCTGTCAACCGACAACAATAATGCATCGTCAATGTCTTCCGTGGCAGCATTGATTCCTTCCCCTTATTGTCCTCCCTCTTTGGTGCCCTGCAGTTCTTCTTGAAGTGACCCATTTTCCCGCAGTTCCAACACTCAAGTGTTCGTCTGGATCTGGATTGACCCCAGCCATTCATTGACGTCGACCTGCCCCTATTTCGGCTGTTGTTTCTGTCATGATTTCTGCCTCTGTTCTCAACATTCATAGCAGAACTAGTCGACGCTTCACCAGAATCTATCATGCGAACCTCCTCGGCTAGGATACGGACCCTAACATCGTTGAACTTCAGTTTATTACTGCCGACAGAATTACTAACAACTGCTCTCATTAGCTCCCAACTATTCGGTTGAGACGCCAACAAAATAAGGCCTGAACTTCAACGTCAAACTCGATTTTCATCGATGACAGTTGATTTACAATGGTGTTGAATTCATTTATGTGTGCTGCAACAGGAGCACCTTCCCCCATCTTTAGATGGAAGCATTTCTTCATGAGAAATACCTTATTGTTTACTGAAGGTTTCTTATACATGTCGGACATCACCTTCATCATGCCCGCGGTGGTCTTCTCCTTCGCTACGTTGTGAGCAACGTTCTTCGACAGCGTCAGTCGAATGACTCCCAAAATATGTCTGTTGAGGAGATTCCAGTCTGCATTTTTCATCTCCTCTAGTTTCGAACTCAGAGGTTCATGAAGCTTTTTGCCATACAAATAATCTTCGATCTGCATTCTCCAGAATGCATAATCTGTCCCATCGAATTTACCGATGTCGTGTGTTGAACCATATTCGCCTCCCATTATTTTATGAATCACAACACAACATGTCGTTCTAATACCAGTTGTTGGTAAATTTTACCAGTTTAATTTCCCTTTCGCCAGATTTATGGGAGTGTATCGACTAGATGATTCCCAAGAAAGACTGTAAAATACCGTGATCCTATCAACACATGATAGATCCAGACAGTCTCCTAGACAGAACCACCTTTCTAAGCAGGTTCGCAGGAAAGACTGGAGGGTCACATATGGACCACTTAAATACCAACCTCCTTAGACATAACCTACTTAAACGAAGAACAAATAACACACACAATTGATAACGGAGTTCGGCCAATTTTGCCTATGTCTCCGGACTGCCGCAGATCTATTATTAAGGGAGAAATATTACAAAGTGTTTACAACACTCAACCTCACAACCCCAATCCCAAATTACACCTAATAATTTTCTCACCAAAATTCTCTCAAAAGCTTCTCTTGCTTAAGATTTTCACTAAGAGTATATCTTAGTCTTTCTCTCTTGTTTTGGGATGTATTGTATTTTTTGGTGTGTGGTATATAAAGAGAATGAAGAGGGCTTCTATTTATAAGCAAATTTTTTTGGTTTATTCCGCGGATGAACAATGAAATCACTTTCAACAGTTTTTTCTTTTAGCTTATGCAAAAATTGAGTGTGGATTTTTTTAAAGATTTTGCAAAAGTTGTTTAATCGATGGGTTTTTGAAATGGGTAATGCTTTGGGGAGTTTTCGAGTTTTTAAGTTTGGGCCCTATTTCATCAACCTTCTGATAAGAATGCCAATGTTGATATTGATACATTTAAATATTGAACAAAGTTATTCAGTATTTATGACGGAGAGTATTGAGTAGTGTTGAGACGAAATTATTTAATATTTATGATGGAGGAAAGTATTAGATATCAGATAAACTAGACCAGTATAAACAAAATTATTCAATATTTATATTTATAATGGAGGAAAGTATTAGATATCAGGTAGACTAGTCCAATACTTTTTAGGGGAGAGAACGTGTATGTCTCCTCAAACCAAACTAATTATCCGCTCATATCTTTATTATTTTTGTATTTCTAAAAAATTGAAACTATTTATCGGAGATGCCCCGATTATGAATTTATGATATCAATATGATATATTAAAGGACAATGTGTATCATGGTTCGATTTGGACTCAACAAATTGTAATTCATGTATAATTGTAATTATGATATTAGTCTTGTACTAGGAAGAATTAGAATAGGAAAGGTAGAATTATTTTTTTATATTGTCCATATTTAGGAATTGTATATTTGTATATATACCTCTCATTATCAATGAAAATAATCAAGGGATTATTTCTTTCATGGTATCAGAAGTCTAGGGCTAAAATACCTTCTCTCCAACACTTCCGCTGCCCCCTTCTTTTCTCGGTTTATGTGCCTCCTCTCGGATTCCGTGCCTATTTTTCTCCTCATCTATTCTCAAATTTTATTCCAAATCCCTCATTCACATATTGTTCTTTCGTTATGTCTACGTCAAAGAACATGTTTCATACTGCCTTACAGTTTCCAACATCAAGAACCATATCCCTATTGTTCTTGAACTGGAAAACGACCAATACGCGATGTGGGCGGAATTATTCAAAGTTCACGCACACTCGCATCAAGTCCTCCATCACATAATCCCCTCGGTACCTGGCGCGGAGAAGGTGCCTACCCCCGAGGATAATCCTACGTTATGGACAACCCTTGATGCTACCGTTCTCCAGTGGATTTATTCCATTATCCCTACAGACCTCTTACAGACGATTATTAAATCTGATGCCACGACGATGGAAACTTGGAATAGGGTGCGTGATATTTTCCAAGATAACAAAATTCCCGTGCTGTCACTTTTGAGTAGGAATTTTCCCATGTCAATAAAGAGGATTTTTCGAACGTCTCAGCCTATTGTAAAAGGCTGAAGGAATTGACGGATCAACTAAGAAACGTTGGTGCGCCCGTCACCAATAATCGTCTTGTTCTTCACATGGTTGCAGGCCTGTCTGAGGCCTACAATGGCGTTGGGACGCTGCTTCGTCAAAGTAATCCTCTTCCGCCTATTTACCAAGCCCGTTCCATGCTCACTTTATAAGAAGTTGGATTGACGAAAAAGGCGGATTTCGGTGCACATTCCGTCATGATGATGGCCATGTCAGACAATCCTCACTCATTCTCCGACTATTCTGACCAAAACCGTAATAACGGTGACGGCAAAAATGGTCAAAATCGTAAAAATAATGGCAAGATGTGCGGCGGCAGTCGCGACGGTACCAGAAATCAGAACAGTGGCAGCATAAATAATGATGGTCGGAACAGTGGGCCACAGACCAACTGGCAACAAGCCGTGGGCCTACTGGCCGTGGGGCTGGGCCAGTGGCCCAACTACCCTTACCCACCATCACCAATTCCCGGGAACTGGGCCCAATTCCAAAATACTTCCAGGCCCAGTTTCCCGGTCTAGCATTCCAGTTCCAGTTCTCGGATTATTAGAGAATGTATTATAATAACTTTCATGTCATGATTTACAATGGAACTATGTGTCATATTTATACATGTGCTTTTGGGTACACACCCCCACGATATACGCCTTCATAAATACAATAGAATGAATGCTGTAATAATTGGACATATAGTATCTCTATAAATGTCATTAATGCTCCGTTGATAGATGTATGATCGGTTCAGTAATGGTTGCCCGTTGTAATTTAAATGGTTTACCTAACCTTCTGCATTATTGGTACCTATGTATACACACGGCGCCTCCGGTCCTACTCGCATCTTACCGGTAGTGCCTCAAGCTGACATGGACCTGACTCAACACTATCTACCACGTGTCACATCATAATTCGTACAACTGTCTTATACGAATTCTGTCATATACATTTTGTATGACCAAAATATATATATATATTGAAATAAGTTAATTGCATCCAAGCACAACACATCCAAGAGGGTCCAAGATTGCTTCGCCAAATGGGACGAACATTGATCTTCGCTTCTACAAGGCCTAGTTGACTCTCTATAGGCCTTCCTTTATCAAGGGGTGATTTCACGTAGTACCTATCACCAAAACATCGTGAAGGATTCAGTGAATGTCTTGAAACTTATTAAGATAAGGTAATTCACTGAATGATGATTGACTCTAACGGAGGAGTCTGAAATCAACAACGTATAATCCATTTTCTCTTCATAAAATTCCTTTCAACCCCCACCCCCCGCTGCCGCCCGTTTCGTTGACATATATAGTTAGATGAAAGTATTCAAATTCATGTCTGATACATTTTAATCTTAATGAGATTACTTATAATCACACAAACATCTATGAGACTATGACTTGTTTTAAATCACAACTTCTTTCTTAAATTTTATTCTCAGTAAAAAATCATCAAATAAAATGAGATGAATGAAGTATTCCTCAGTTTCAAAATATTTATCTTATTATTCTTTTTGGGCCATTCAAAATAGGAGATTATTATTTTTAATTCCAACTTTTCATGTGACATGTTTAAGACCACAAGATTAAATGACATTCCAGTATATTCTTTATCTTTAAATTTAAGATGACAAGATTTAAAAAAAAAATTTACTTTCATATTTTGAAATGAACGGAGTATTAATTTATGCCGAATAGAATATACAATAAGAATGGATATTAAGCAATACAATAAGAATGGATATTAAGCAATCTCTGCATAATAATCTCTGTATAAGTTACTTACTATATACATTCACCAAACGACCTTGGAAAAATCGAGAGCTGCAAATCCTAATCATATCAAGAAAAATACCTCTTGGTCCCTAAAGTCACTATTCGTTTGTTCCCGTGTCCCTTTAAAGTTTAAACCCATCGACCCTGCCTTTTTAGCACTCAATTAAAGTATTTACTTTTTATGTGATGGGTAAATGTTATCCAAATTCGAATATGATGGTTTCTTTTTCATTTTTTTCCCCGAATTATTGAAAAGTTGTACTCCCCCGAATATAGCCCCACAACACCACTTTTCAACCCGCAAGGATAGCCAAGTTGATGTAGTAGTAGAGCGCGGAATCGCAAGGTCACGAGTTCGATCCCCTGTATAAACCTTCTTGGTTGAGTCATCGCGCGTCATCGAGTGTGGTTAATCGGCGACGTGGTTTGCGAGCTATTGTCGATCAGGGATTTACCTGTCGTGCGACTCGACAGAGTAGCGGGGATTCGCCGTCAAAAAAAACAACACAACACCACTTCCCAAAATTAACCCAATCCATTATTCCGAATCAAAGGCAAATCAATAATTCCCCAAATCGGGCTAAAAAGGTCAAACTATTTTTTTGCGTCTATTATTTACAGAAACCAAACATTTCCGCCATTCAATCAAACCATACACGTGGTTGTTTCTGTGCCGCACAACAAACAGAAACAGCACATCATGTGTCGGGTCAAGTCATCGCCACGCGCTTGGTTCGAGCGTTGAAATACGCGCCTCCATTTGTGGTACTTCCGAGAGACGATTGCCATGCCAGTGGGGGCGACGAGAGCCGTTGATGCGTGGAGGGACGGTGGAAATGCCTTGTTTAGAAAGCGCGTCGAGAACACTCTCCGTGGAAGGAGGTTTTAGGCCTAATGGTAGAGGCAACCATGGCTTGTTTATTGCTTCCTTCACTGCCTTATCTATCACCTCCTCTGCCTGCAATACCCCACATAACATTTATTTGTAAAAAATATTGTACCTAACAAAATATGTATGTTGATCTTTCGGTTACCATTTATGTGACGTTATTTGGTTGGACATAAAATTGCAGTGTCTACACTAAATAATATTAAATTACTATGATTAAATAATTTACTGAAGTAAAATTATACATTAACTGGGACAGACTTACCGGGTGAAGATCAACTAATTTCTCTAATTTGCTATGTGTATTATGTATTCCCTCAGCCCTGTGAAATCCAGATGCATTCTGCATTATACAACCAATCTGCAGTTATGAACATGGTCCAATTGTGCATTCACATATATAGAAGTTAGAACAGCCAGTTTATATTTGCTAAATTGAACAAGAAAGATTCAAAGAAGATAATAGCACCAACGAATTTACCTTAGGGTACGGTGGACATGATCCTAAAGCTGGAGGCGTAACGGGACAACCCCATACATCAGCATACAGCTGCAAATCATCAAATGACATATTTTTTTAATTCTTTCAACTCTGAATTCAGCAGAACACTTTAATGTAGGTTCTTTTAGTGAAAAAGAAGTAATTTAGTTTAAGGACATAAATATTACCCCTGGATGAGGCTTCCAGTGCCAAGTCTCTGGCAGTTGCCATCCAGGATAATAAGGCGAACCCCATGTATGTGCGCCATTCGGGTAACTGCCTGGTGGTATCCAGGCAAGATAGAATTGACCAGCTGTGGGCGCATGATTAGAATGATATGTTGGAAAGGCCATGACAGGTTTATGTGGATAATAAGTCCTCTGTACTGAATCTCTAGGTTGAGGACGAGGCCATCTTTTTTCGTCTTCCTTTGGCAAAATTTGCCTCTGCTGCATCCTGAATTTCTGCTTGGAAATTTAAAAAGCGATGTTCTTAAGCTATGAAATATTATAGTCTGCTTGTATTTGCACAACTTGCTTTATATTGTCCCCCTAAAAATTTGGAAGCTGACGCCAACTTCTACTTGGTGCCAACAAACTGGAAATGACAATGCTTACTAATGCTTCCATTCCCAAATTGGAATATTTCTCATGCAAACAATTCAGCAAGAGTATTTTTCATCCTACCAAACAGACCATTGTTTACTCAACTTATGTGATTTCTTGCTGTTCATAATGAAATTTATGGCATTATGATGTTAGGTATCATGCTCCCTTCTATCTAGCAGGCAAGGTTTGTTTTTTCGCATTCATTTTCACGTATTGAAATAACTTCAACTGAAAAAGTAAGACTAACTAAATTATCAAAGAGCAGAATAAAACTCAACCAACCTGGAGATGACTAGCTATATTATGTCTCGTCAAGCCTTCTACTTTCATCAGCTCTAGTATTCGAGAAGGAATGGCTTGATCTGTACCGAGTTGCTCCACTGCTTTAATAAATTTCTTGTGTAGTTCAGGAGTCCAGTCTACCTGGATCCCAAGTAGAGACAAAAGTTTACTCCCACAAATAAGTGATTAAAGAAGTGCAGGATTCTTAAATTTATGCTGAGTTAATTACATAATGCTAAAAAAACACAAGCCAAACTCTACTTAAGCATACACTGATTGCCAAATATCAAATTCCGTTATTGTTTAAGACATCAAAATCTCATCTAACATTTTGCAAGTTGAGAAGAAAAAACAAATGAACGTTTAATTTCACCTCAAAGTTCACAGGTAACAAAATTGTTCTCTTAAGCAATCATCTGGAGTGAGAGTCCGCCACAATCGATAATCATGGAATAAGAATGACAACGAAAGTGTTCCATGGATAATGAGTAAAGATTTTAAAGGACTAAGTGTTCATAAGGTTAAATAAAAGAGGAAATTATGCATGCACATTTGACATATTTCATTCCACTTCCCCTTATTAAGGAAAGATCCATTAGATAAAACAACAATTTATCCATGAATTAGACAAGTATACTATAGGCTTGTTCTTCAGGCCTACACCTGTAAGACTGGCCGAGGAACTTATGCAAACGGGAAAAATGTGCTTAGGCCAAAACGCGACAATGTCCCAACTATGATGATTTCGACTTTTAACACTAGCAGACATGGAAACCCAATATATTACTACTATTGTCAGTCATAGAATTAGTAAGCACTTGTTCCATCGTACCTTCATTTTCTTCTTATTAGTTTTTGTCCCACTTGAGCTATGGAGACCAGAAGCTTTATTAGTGTCAGCAGAACGAGTACTGACACTGCCCGGGCAGTCATTACTTCGCGAACAAGTAGCAATAGGATCCTCCATCTTTTGATCAGCAGCCGAATCATGCTCTAATCGCCCGGGAGAATCTGCCAGGACAGTAGTCTCAGCAACAGAATCACAACAAGTAGTTTCGACAGATTTTGTGTCCCCTTCATGCACCCCACTATCTTGTTCAGTAGACAAGACAGTATGATCTTGAAAATCAGCATCATCCGCTGACCTCACTCCTTGTTTCTGTTGTGGGGTTGAAGGAGCTGGATATTTATCGTAGCACGGTGGTGATCCTTTTTGGTTTTCCTCCACTGAGGTCAACGGTTCAGCTTCATTAGAATTTTCATTATCTGCTTCGCGTTTTACTGGATGGAGCTCTAGCATGGACAAAAGAGATTCTTTAACCGGCTTAAGAGACTCAGAGTCATTCTTTCCTCCAGAATGAAATGCCTGTTCCGACTAATAAAAGTCAGATTTTCCTCTACATATAACAAGCTCAACTGTCTAGAAGAACATATTTGACCATTGAAGTTAAGGAAAAACCTTGTGAACTACATGCTGCCATATATTTCTCAGTTTATTATCTGATAATGGTTTCTGAAGGAACTCAACTGCGCCAAGCTGCAAAACATATAAAAAGGGGTATTGTTCGAGAATATTTCACTTAATTACAAAAAAGTTGCTTCAAATGAAAATTGAGCCCCGAGATCTCACCGCTATACACTTCATCATGGTGCTAATAGAGTGAATATTCGACACCACTTGAAAAAGGATGGGACAAGAAGTTGCATCAGTAATATTTCACTTAGCAAGCAAGATTTCCAAGTTCTATTGGTTCTATGATGTTTCTTTTGTGCTTTTCGCAATATTGTTTTATGAATCTAGAATCACTTCAAAAACAAAAATAATGAAAGATGAAAAAAGGAATGAAGTTAACACTAGATTAACTTAATAAAGCAAGTATCAATTCCAAGAACAAGATTTAGGACAAAGATGTAACTACACTTACAATGGTTGGTAACACAAGGCAAGTTAGTAAATTTAGGATTTTAGCAATTCCGACTATGCCTCTAATTACAATACAGTAGCACTTACTTATCGTTGGCAGATCTTTAGCACTTTCGAGAAACTTGAGACCTCCATCGCTGTTGCTAGCACTTATCTGTTGACAATTTACAGACACATTCATAAATAGGAGTAGTAAAAGAACATTTGCCTTTGTTAACTTTCTAGTAATAAACCACTACAAAGTGAGCATCGGTAAGGAGATCTATAGCTGTTTTAGTTGCAGCATATAATAGCTTACGAAAACCTTTTTCCTCATGACACAAAGGTAATATCACAATAAAAGCTCAATTGTCTACATGAAAACAATATAAAGTTGAAGGGTAAAACTTCCAAGTGGAGCAAAAAAAGAAAAAAACAGTACCTCTACAATGGCAACATGGAATACTTCCAACTTGCTTGAGATTGCACACAAAGCTTCATTCTCATTGCAGAATGTGTAAACTGCAAGGACATGAATGATTTTGCTTGAGATTCAACAAAATGATTCTGTTACTACTTAATATTGTATAGCGTGGTACTTCGCCGGATGCTAAACTAGTACAGTATACTATAAGAGGTAACTCTATTAGCTGTCTCTTTTAGAAGTTAATGAAAAAAGAACTAAGCAAATCAATTTTCTTCCAATTATTCAGAGTGTTCTGTGGAAATTATAAATGCTTTGGTCATTTGATGGAATTATATAACTCCTCTAACTAGAAACAACAGAAATAGATTGGACTTGCAGGGATCCTAAAATATAAAATTTGAAACAAAATGCTATTCTGGCCTTAATTTCCATCAAAAGATAGACAGACTACAAAGCACAAAGCCCAAAGCCCCTTAATGCACTTAACCTCAAAATAGAAAGATGGATAACTAATTAACTGTAAATCACAGTATTTAGCCTCCTTTTGTAATAAATGCAAAATCAGTTGGATGTAAAATCTATAAAGCTTGAAGGTGAGATCAAAAAGAAAAAGAATTAAGCTGAAGGAAAGAAACAGGAATGAATACACACAAAAAAGAAAAAAAAAGAGATGTTACCTATATAGTCCATTTCCTCAAGCCTTGATCTCATCTCAGAGACAGAGTTTTGGTCTTGATCAAGAAGAAGGACTCTAAGCCCTTTTGGGAAATCTTTCCACCCCAATAACTCATTCTCAGTGCAAACCATTTCTGAAGTGGCATCCTTTTCAGGCACCCAAAAAGCCTCTAATTATGATGGTCACTTCTCAGAATATCTTATCTATCTGCACACCAAAAGCTGTACACTTTTTGTTGTAAAAACTGGTGTTTCTGAAAGATGAAAACAGAAATAATAATTTGTTGAGTCGAGAGATGACTCTCTGTCTTTAAGACAAGATTGCCCCGTATATATACGTTAACGGACAATAGTCTCCCAAGATAAAACAGCAATAATTAACAAAGCAAACTATGTTAATTCTAGCGAAGAAAAGAATATAGAAACGATTGCTGTTTTCGGATTTGAAGAACAGAACTTTATGTTTCTGTATTTAATTCGAACAGAACAGAAAGAGAGAAAAGGATCTAGTGTGTTTGGATTCTGTAATGTATGCTGTGTGTTTCGAATTGAACATACAGAGGAGGCCTGTCAGAACGGTCACAAATTTTCGGAATCGTTGCAACGGTTCCGAAAACTTCAAGGAACAAAATTTACCAAAAGATAATTCCAGAAGACCGCTTGTGACCCGAGCCCAGACTGGGCGGACGGCGGCGTGCCCAAGCCCTGAACCCAAGCTCACCTAGGTCCTCCCTTTTCTAAACACATGGGTTACCCTTGGGGCCCCAAACCCTTACTCAAACTTAGAGCTTATATATTGCTCAATTCTTCCTTCTTCTACTGATGTGGGAGATTTGTTCATTTTTGGTCAAAGAACACTCTATCTATTCATGTCTCAAACACCTTACTTTGTGTACCAATATCTCTTTCATTTCTTAATGAAATTTGACGATTCTTGGCACTAACATCATCTACTCATTTAGTAGATTACGCATGTGCGATGAAACGATGTTTCCGACATGCGAGACCCACGTGTTTAAGTCATTAAAGATGGGATAAACTCAATCCCACATTAGTAAATTTCCAACACTTTTTGATTAGTAGATGCACTGACAAGAATTCTTGAGAACCACTTATCAAGAAAATAATAAATAAAAAAAGAGTCTTTAGAAATCCACTCTTACCCCCAATGGCAAACATGATTCATATTGCAGAAATTTAATACTAAAAGAGACAGACTATGCTATTAGGAAGAGGACATAAAACAACAAAAATACAAAACCCCGTGTGAGATAGATCTTCAAATATAACAATGAAAGACAATAAAGAAGACCATGTAAATGCACAAACGTCACAATCCCAAGACCACTAGAGTTACAAATTACTTGATCAAGAAAAGGAACCTTATATGCATATGATTAATTAGCAGAAAAATGAAAGAAAAGTTCTTCATTTGATCATACCATTTGATGCATGGTGGATATGTACTACTCCTATATAATTTCTCTTTTAGAGAGAATGCATGTAAAAAAAGAAGAAGCAATAAATATAATCAAAATTCAGTAATAGTTATACATACATTCTCAGCACCTTAACGAAATGAAAAGGAAAGTCTCTAGTATTGTAGTATGTTTCTTGATTTGGATGGCCTTTATTGATTGTGTATCTACAGACTAACTAGCTGGAAACTGGACACGAAAAAACAGATAGAGAGAGACAGTAAGACTGAAAAAGAGAGAAATTAAGCAGTATATTGAAGAAGAGAGAAGAGAAACGGGGCGTGGGAATTTAAGTGCAGTTGCCCGACTTCTTATCTGCTGCTCCGGACCACATCATATGCAATTAGCTAACTCACCATTGGTCAATGAGTTTATAATTTGACAAAACAAGATGTTATTTTTTGTGATACTAAAGTCAATAAAATAATTTTTAGTAACAACAAAGTCATTAAACTAATTATTTGTAATATTAAAATCACAAAATTAATTTTTATAACAATAAATTTAATAAATAATGTGTTATTTGATCTGATAAGGATTTCAAGGATTTTTCTCCAGCATGTCCGAAGCGCATGTGCCATAGCCTGGTCGCTGCTGCCTCATTTTTTTTTTTTTTTATTGACGAAGGAACCCGCAGCCGCTACTCTTTCGAGTGCGCACAGGGTAAACCCCGGACTGACGCAATAGCCTGCAAACCACGTCAGCCGATTAACCACACTTGGCAAGCCATGTGTGACAGGCTCAACCAAGAAGATTTATGCAGGAGATCGAACTCGTGACCTTACGGTCCCGCGCTCTACTGCTACACCAACTTGGCTACCCTTGATGTCGTTGTCCCAATAACTGTACTATCGTGATAGTGATACATGTTATTATTTTTCCGAACTCCCTTCATTACCACCAGTGCACCGGAACATATTTTCATTATCCCATTTTTTGCAATGACTTTAAACCCCTTTGACTCTAGGGCTCCTATAGAAATTAGTTTTTTCTTCATATTCGGTACGTATCGAACATTTGTTAATGTTCTGATCGATCCATCGTGGTTCCTTAATTGGATTGAACCAATACCGTATGCAGTAAAAGGATTGTTATTTGCGGTGTGAATAACTCCACATTCTCCTTCTTGAAAACTAACGAATCAAACCCGCTTGGGACACATATGATAGTTACAAGCTGAGTCCATCGGTCAAATATCAGATAGTTTGGATGGCTCCATTGTAACTAGTGAGAACTCAGAGTCGTCACAATCAGCTACATTTGAATCCATGACAGTCTTCCCAATGTTAGATTTGACCTTGTTTTTCAACCTTGGACAATCTTTCTTCTAGTGCCTCTTTTCTCGGCAAAAGGCACATTCATATTTACTGGGTCTGGATCTTGACTTGGATTTTCTTTTCTTCGTTCTCATTTTGTTTTGAGAACGACCTCTCACGAACAGTACTTCTCCTTCTCCACCTTTTTATTTTTCTCTCTTTCGTTGTTTATAGCTATACAAAGTGGACCAAACTTCTCTGGGAGATATTTCATCATTATCATGAAGTAAAGTAGTTTCGAGGTGCTCATACTCATCGGGAAGTGAACTTAACAACATTAAGGTCATATCTCCATCACTAAAAGTCACGTCCATATTCGATAAATTTGTCGCTGAAAGAAATAATCCCTTTGATTATTTTCATTAATTGAAAGGTTATATATACAAGTTACATATTTCCATAATAGGAGAATCATATTCCTATTCTATTTCTAAATCTTTATTCTACCATAATTCTAACTATACAATTATGATAAGTGTATAACACTAATTAAGGTAACCTTTACACTACAATATACTACAATATACTACAAATATATATACCATATATACAAGATTGTATTGTCATCAATTTGTACACTGCCGAGGCCCATCACGCCACCCATCACGCCTCACCATCGCTTTGCCTGTGATATACACTGATGTATATTGGGTGTATATCACAGGTATATTACTCTGTTTAACAGTCGCCAACTTATTAAAGCTGGTGATATGATCATTCAATGTGGTACCATGAACATATGTGAAGCGTAACAGTCCCTTTTTCATGTAGAGTTTATTTTGACTGTTTTTCTTCAAGAATTTATCCTCCAATGCATTTCACAATTTACTTGCAGAAGTTTTCTTCGTGTATGTATACTTCTGTTCTCTTGCAAGGTAAGATCGAATGGTACCACAAGCAACACGGTTGATAATCTTTCAATTTTCTTCTCCTACAATGTTTGGTTTCTTATCTTCTATGACAATATCTAGCCCTTGTTGAAAAAGAACATCAAGAAACCTCGCCTTTCCACACCCTAAAATGTCCTGATCCATCAAAAATTTCAACTGCAAATTTCGTATTTGACACAATTCTTGTCATAAGGGAAGATGCCAAACACGTATTAATGACAACCAGTGTCTTCATTTTTCTTGTCTTTCATTTCTACTACAAATACTATTTATTAGATGACAATACAGCAGACCAAAGTAATTCTTTTCTGATATGGAAGTTCAGACTGTGTTGCAACCACAAAGCATACTCACAAAGAACCTTGGCTTTGATATCAATAGTTGTGAAAGTCGAATATATAGAGAGTGATTAGATCACAACTAATATATCTAAAGACAACTAATAAATAGTAATTGAGACAACAATAAAAAAAAAAGAATACCAAAAATTTACGAGGTTCGTCAAAATTGCATATTTTCCTAGTCCTCGGACGCAACCAACCCAAATTTTGTTCCACTTCAAAATTACAAGTGAAATACTACAAGAGAGATTGAAGATTCAAATGCTTTAGAAGATGAGAAGGCAAGTGAAGAATGTCTTTCAAATGAACAAAACTCTTGCTGTTTATATAAGGGAAATTGTTTCACTAATATCATGCATGACATCACTTAGAATGTGATCATGGATGAAAAATGCATTTACCAATTTCATTCTACAAAAATGGCTTTCAATGTTCACATTTGTTCACATTAATATTGAGGCTTCCAATATTCATATTTGTTCACATCAATCTTGATAAATTCAACAACTAACACATAATTTAATGATTTTGAAGTTACAAAAACTTGTTCTATGACTTTAGTATTACAAACAATTAATTTAGTGATTAGACTGATACAAAATAATTTTATGGCTTTAGCGTTATAAGGAAAAGTTTAATGACCATCAATAAAATTAAGTTTTGTAAAATATTTAAGGAATTTTATTTTCTAAGTTCCGTAAAATCCTAAATTTGCTCATGATGGTCATTCTGACCTTTTTGGACAATATTTGGTGGGCATTTGAAAAATTGATGGGTTAATATTAAAGTTGAAAAATAGTGTTTGAAAGTTAAAATTATGATTGGGCACAAATTTCACTTGAGAAAAATATTATTTATTTTATTTAAATACCCCTCCACAAGTTTTAATTTCAAATTCTCTGTTCGAAGTTGAATTTGAAATAACGGAAAAATTGTGACAAAAATTAGTTTGCAAATAATATATCGCTATTTAGTTGAATTATGTCCAAAGTCTCAATCAGACTTCCTTAATATAAATATAAATATAAATATAAATATAAATATAAATATAAATATAAATATAAATATAAATCTACTCGCAGAGACATTTTTTTCGCAATTGTGCTTCATTCTGACAATTTAAACGCCAAGTGTAAAACTAGAGAGCGTTCATTTATCGTTTTTCTAATTGCTCGTTATTTACTATCCAGCCTTTCTCTTATCACCTTTTAAATTGGGGGTGCATTATTCGAATTAAATCCAAAAATCAAATTGAATTTTAGTTTGAATTGGTTTTTTGTTTTTTTTTTTAGTTTGGTTTCGGATTGAAAAATTAAAAAAATTGGATATTTAGTTTGATTTCGGATTTAGAAAAATAAAACCAAAAAACTAAATTATTATGACTTATTCTGAATATGACTTATAAGAGTATAATATGACTTATTCTGAATCTTTAGGTTATGGACATGTATTAATATACTTTTAAATATTGTATTCTTAAAATTTTACCCTATGATTTATATTAGAAATTATATTTAAGAGATATGACATCATTACTTCTCATTCTCTATAATATTTATTCTTTTTCGCCATTTTAATTATGTTAATTATCTTATATGACGCAACCGAATAACCAAACCGAAAAGAGAAAAATTGAACCAAACCAAACTTATTTTAATTCGAATTAGATTGAAGTTTTTAAAAACCGAACACTAATGCCACTGTTATTGCCTCCAAAATCTCATAAAGGGCACACCTTTTACCACCTTTTCAACTCAATAATGCAACACTTTAAACTAACCACTTATGGTCAGATCAAGCCTTTTCAGTCATTTTTTGTTGCTTTTGTTGTTTATGATGCTCATTAAATATACGTGCTCATAATTTTTTAGGAGGACAAACAGTTAGCGTTTGTATATTATATCAAAAGCTATAAACATGGAAAACCTAAAAAGATGCTTATAATATTGTTCTTTTCTGACTCACCCTTTGTTTTTTTTCTGCTTAATAAAAATCTAGTGACCTTTGTTGCTTTTCTTTTTCAAAACGTAGGTATTAGTGAATGAATAAAAAAGTAGGTATATGTGAATAAATTCATTAAATTTTAATGCTAATGTCGGCTAATTGAGTTAAAAAGAGAAAGGAAATTAAAATAAATATGGGAAAATTTCAAAAAAAAAAAACCCAAAAATACATTGCAAAGCTCTGGCCCAAAAATAATTTTATAGTATTATACACTTATATACAAAAGTCAAGTACCTTATGTATATAAGTGTTTGAAGGTGTATACATATTTATACACCTATATATATAAACACTCATATACCGTCATATACATCCATATACACTATTATACAAAAGAATAACCTCAACACCATCAACTCCCATAAACACTCATATACACCCATATATCATCATATACACTATTATACAACATATAACTTCAACACCACCAACTTCCATATACACCCATATACACCACCAACCCTATATCTTTAGCTCCATATACATTCATATACCTCATCGCCGATCTGGATCACACTGTCCTCTTTGTTTTGATCATCGGAAAGTGTAGCGGACTCCATTGACCGTTGGATTTCATCGACGGCTGAGAGGTATCGATCGGCGGTGACGATGCCTCTCATCACCACCAGATCTGAGAGAAAATGACTCATTTCCACTAGATCTGAGATCTGAGACGACGGCGCCGGCGATGACTCTCATAGCGGAGATTTGAGACCACGACGATGAGACGGTAGTGGTGTCGAGAGAGACGGCAACAGAGAGAGGAGGCAGAGAGAGACCATGATAGAGAGAGAAAAATTTGGATCATTTTTTAAAAGATTGATTAATTTTGATAGTATTATTGCTATAAATTTCATATAACATAATTATCTCAATAAATATTAGAGTCTACTACTTCTCAGCCCTAAATCTTTCAACTACGGATCACTTTTCAATAAATTTCGGTAGTCTTAAAAGGCAAGGAAACTTTCAAGCTAATACTTAAGAAAGAATAGCTGTTTTCTACTACATAAATTCGTGATATACTTGAATTTTGTATTAATACTCAAATTTTCGAGCAAAAAGTGTCTCGTGATTCCTTTTTTAGTGCGTCAATTAAAGTAAGGGATGGATTTCAATTGTCGGGGGAAAGTATTAATCAATTTTATCTTCCGTTAGTGATAGTAAATAAATATATCCCTGCCGTTAGTGATAGTAAACAAATGTATTCCTGCCGTTAGTAAAATTTACACTCATACTCATATCCTTAATTGGATGGAAACTCTCAAATTCCACAAAATTACCCAATTTAAAAAAATAACCCGCTCCGACCCATCTATTAATTTAATCCGTACCAATATCATCCAAATTCCATAAAAGGATGACTGCTCTTCGTCTTCTCTGGCGAACTCACAACACCGGAGTCCGGCGAAACGTTTTGGGAAGTGTTAAAAAAATAGCCTTCTTTTTTCTTTTGTGGGTGACGTTTTAGAATAGTTAACAGTAAAAGACCATATACACGTGTATATCATGGTCCAATTTGGACTTCACAAATTGTAATTCATGTATAATTGTAATTATGATATTAGTTTTGTATTAGAAAAATGTATTAGAATTAGAGTAGGAAAAGGTAGAATTATTTTCCTATATTTTCCATATTTAGAAATTGTATATTTGTATATATACCTCTCATTATCAATGAAAATAATAAAGGAATTATTCTTTCGTGGTATCAGAAGTCTGGGGCTAAAATACCTTCTCTCCAAAACTTCCGTTGCCCCCTTCTTTTCTTGGTTTCCGTGACCTACTCGGATTCCGTGATTTTTTCCCCTCCTATATTCCTAAATTTTCTTCCAAATCCCTAATTCACTTGTTGTTCTTTCATTATGTCTACGTCAAAGAACATGTTTCATTCAGCCTTTACAGTTTCCAACATCAAGAACCACATCCATATTGTTCTTGAAATGGAAAACGTTCAATACGCGACGTTGGCAGAATATTCAAAGTTCACGCACGCTTGCATCAAGTCCTCCATCACATCATCCCCTCGGTCACATGAAAGGAGAAGGTGCCTGCCCCGGAGGATGACCCGGTTTTATGGACAACTCTTGATGCTACCGTTCTACATTGGATAAATTCCACCAGCTCTACAGACCTCTTGCAGACTATTATTGTGCCTGACTCCACGGCGATGGAAACTTGAAATAGGGTGCGTGATATTTTCCAAGACAAAAATTTTCGTGTTGTCACTCTTGAGCAGGAATTTTCCCATGTTCACATGGAAGATTTTCTGAACGTCTCAGCCTATTGTAAAAGGCTGAAGGAATTGGCGGATCAACTCCGAAACGTTGGTGCGCCAGTTACCAATGATCGTCTTGTTCTTCAGATGGTTGCGGGCCTATTCGAGGGATATAATGGAGTTGGGACACTATTCGTCAAAGTAATCCTCTCCCACCATTTTATCAGGCCCGTTTCATGCTCATGTTGGAAGAGGTCGGTTTGGCTAAGAAAGCGGTTACTAGAGCAAATTTCATCATGATGATGGCCCCGTCTGATGACCCTCACTCATTCTCCAAAAATTCGGGCCAAAATCGTATCAATGGTGGCGGCAAAAAGGGTCAAAATCGGAAAAATAATGGCAAGAACCGCGGTGGCAATCGCGGTGGTAACGGTAACATTGGTGTCAGCGTCCGGCCTCCTCCCGCTCCGACTGAGGGGGTGTATTAGCGAATATTATCATATTCACCATATATTTTGTAATTAATAGTAGTGTATAATTATGATAAATATACGATCCTTGTTCAATTAGGATTCAACATTGTACACACTATATATATTTGTATTAATGAGAAATACTCCCAAGGGAGATTAATAATCTTACAGTTTCGCTTTTAATGGCGTTTTGGAATTTAAAATTTGAGGTGGGGAACCAATAGAGAAGAAGCCGACCCCGTCGGCCTATATACTCCTTGCGCAACAAATTATTGCGTAAAAGGAGTTAACCACGCCGTCATGATTAACTTCTTTTACGCAATAATTTGTTGCACAATTTTTTTTCCTGGGGTATTTTTTTTTTTTGGTCACTAAATTTCCGAACTCCTCCATGGAGTATCAGTTTTGCATTACACTTAAATGTCACTGAAATAATTCAAGAAGAGTAAATGCAAGTAAGAAGTGCACAGCATGAAGGGTCATATCCAGAAGTGGATAAGAGTAGAAAGAGTAAATCACGAGCCCATTATGACTGACAGCTCCAAACACGAGAAGTTTTTTTTTTACTCTACCTTGCTGAGTGGTCTATTTTTCTTCAAACCCGAGAAAGAGAGATATATGAAGGTTAATTGATGGCTCTTCTCAATTCTCATGAATGAAAACCTATGGTTTAAAGCTCAAAAGTTGCATTATTTGCATGCTGTCAATCACGTTAATGGCTACGTAATTGCGTAAATTGGACTCTTTTGCTTAAGGATTACAAATAAATATGCCCAAAAAAAAAATGATAATTTGAAGTTTACTGATTTCTATAGTGATTTTAAATTAATACTATAATAATATTTGAGTTCACATAAAAGTTTACCGATTCTTATAGCAATATAAAGTTAACACTACAATAATAACTGAGTTTGCGTTCATATATTTAGTTTACTAGTAATTTTTAAAATGATTTCAAATTAATACTATAATAATAGCTGAGTTTACATATAAATATTTATACATATTTAGTAAAAAAATTAATTTTTAATATATGTATATATACAAGTATGAGTAAGAGCTACTAGGTTCATGTAAATACTCTAATTCAAATTCATAAACTAACTGATGAGGTAAAAATTATCTACAATCATATACTCAGACCATTTTTCTTCTCACAACCAATGTGGGACTTCAGCACAAATAGCTCTCCCTGCATATTATTGTGAGGATCTCAAGCTTGTCACGACACTAGTAAAGAACAATAGATCTGAATATTCCATGAAGAGTTTATCGGCACTGTAGTTAATATTACGCAATGAGATTACTTAAAAGTAAGTGTATATTGATAGCTAGTAACCTACAATAAATAGTATGTAATCTATTATAACAATTAAAATTACATTAATGGTAGAAAAAAAATAACATAATGTTTTTTTCTTCTCGGAGCTATAATAGCTTGAGTTACATCTGGTAGTCTATTGCATTCGCAATTCATAGCATATAGTTTTTCGAGTTCTAATTCAATATTTTTTTTTTATTACAGATACCTAGTTGGATTTCCTCTTTCCTTGAAACTACATTAAAAATATCAATAGAAAACACAAAACTAAAGAAGAAAAAACAAATATGAAAGTGATATTAGCAGAAGGCCAACTGCCAACACGGTCTATGTTCCTCTGTGTTATACATTATGGAGATAATCCATTATTATTTTCATCAAATCAAATCATATATCTTATAATTAGAATGTAAATATAATTAGCATAATCTTAGGATAGTCTATCATAATTGTAGCCTAGATTGATTCTTGTAATGATGTATATATTATCGTATTCATGGAATGAAATAAACATGAAAGATATTTCCTTCATGGTATCAAGAGCAAAAATTAACACTCCCCCTAGCACTAAATTCTAGCCCCCCCCCCCACCATTCGGCTTCTTCCTCAACTACAACCTAATTAGGGTTTCTTCCAAAAACCCTAAACCGAAACCCTACCTACCCGAAACCCTACCCTACTTTTTTCCTTCTCTACTTTTCTTGTTTGTTTGAGGTAACAATGGCCGACCAACACAAATTTTATCCCGCTCTTGCCGTAAACAACGTCAAGAACTTCATTTCGGTGATTCTTGAGATGGAAAAAGGACAATATTCATCTTGGACGGAGTTATTCAAAATTCATTGCCGTGTATACCAAGTCCCATATTATTCCTCCCAAACCTCAACCCGATGTCACAGAGAAAAACACTAATGTGGCATTATGGTCTCGCTTGGATGTTATAGTCCTTCAATGGATTTATGGCACTATATCAAACTATATTTTGCACACCATATTGGAACTGCATTCAACGACGCAACAAGCATGAGAGCATTAGCAAAATATTTTCAAGCTAACAAAATTTCTAGGGCGGTTTATCTAGAAAATTAATTCACAAATGTCAAATTGGATGATTTTTCAAATGTCTCCGCATATTGTCAAGAGTTGAAAATGTTTGCCGATCAGCTATCAAATGTCGGTGCACCGGTGACGAATCAAAGGTTAGTTCTTCAATTAATTGCAGGATTGAATGAACAATATGATGGTGTTGCTACGTTTATTCAACAAAGTAATTCGTTACCACCGTTCTATGAGGCTCGTTCGAGATTGATTCTTGAAGGAACCCGAAAACAAAAACAGGCAACGACGGCGGCGAACAATGCCGTCACCGCCCTCATTTTCACTAACACATATACCGATGATTTTGGCCCTCAAAATTCTGGTTCGAGCAATGGTATAAATCGACACAATAATGGACCAAACGGGGTCAAAATCACAACAATAACAAAGGGAAAAATAATGGTGGAAAAGGATGAGGACGGGGGGGAGGACAAACCGCTGATAGCGGCAACATTCGTGACCAGCAGGGCCAAAAACAGACCCCACTGGCAGCAACCCAACCATCCAGCCGGCGGGTAGTAGGGGCATTACCCACCGTGGGGCTGGTAGCCGCAACAGTGGGCTGGCCCTCCCTGCCCATACCCCACAGCTCGGTGGGCCAGACCTTCTCCAATATCTCGGCAGCCCAGAATTCTCGGTTCTCATCCGCAACAAGCTTTTGCAGCCCATAGACCATCTTTCGCAAGTTATGTTCCGACGGACATCGAGTACGCCATGCACAATATGACTTTCAATGTTCCCGATGACAACTAGTACATGGACACGGAGGCGACCTCTCACATGACGGCATCCACGGGTACTCTCTCATCTTATTTTAATATGAGCAGCAATAAAAATATTATGGTTGATAGTATACAAGAAATTCCAATTCGTGGTATTAGGCAATCCAAAATACCACCCCCTTACCCACCTTTATAGTTAAACAATGTCTTACATGCACCCACACTTATTAAAAACTTGGTATTTGTGTGTCGTTTCACTACTAACAACAACGTTTCTGTTAATTTTGATCCGTTTGGATTTTTCGTGAAGGATTTTCAGACGGGAATACCACTAATGAGATGTGATAGAACTGGGAATGTGTACCCCATCACCACCACCAACAACAACCAAGCCACCTCTCCATCAACCTTTGCTACTTTATCTCCTACATTATGGCATACTCGTTTGAGATACTCGGGAACACCTATGCTAAACTCCCTTCAGAAAAATAAGCTTATTGATTGTAAACCATCTTTGGGCTCTCATGTTTGTCAATCTTGCGTTTTTGGAAAACATGTTAAATTGTTATTTTCTTTATCTACTTCAAACACTATTATGCCATTTGATATCATGCATAGTGACTTATGGACATCACCGGTTCTAAGTTCAGTAGGTCATAAATATTACATGTTTATTTTGGATGATTACTTTAATTTTCTTTGGACATTTTCAATTGGGAAGAAATCACAGATTCACAATATTTTCTTGCAATTTTGTGTGTTCATCCAAACTCAATTTGAGAAATTAATTAAGTATTTCCAATATGACAATGTGAGGAATTTTATAAATGACCAATTTAAGAAGTTTTGTCACAAAAATGGTATGGTCTTTCGTCTCTATTGTCCACACACTTCTCCTCAAAATGGGAAAGCTGAACGAAAAATAAGAGCAATAAATAATTTAATTCGCACATTTCTTGCTCATGCGTCCATACCACCATCATTTTGGCATCATGCTCTTCAAATGGATACGTACCTCTTAAACATTCTTTCTAGCAAGATACTTTCAAACAACTCACCCACACAAATTCTCTATCATTTGGTCCCCTCATACACACATTTAAGGGGTTTCGGGTGTTTGTGTTATCCTCTTTTTCCTTCCACAACGATAAACAAACTTCAAGCCCGTTCCACTCCATATGTATTTTTAGGTTATACACAAAACCATAAGGGTTATAAGTGCTATAATATGTCTAATGAAAAAATTATCATCTCTCGTCATGTTATTTTTTATGAGTCCAAATTCCCATTTGCCGATATACAAACATCTTCCCCACCCTCGTATGGTTTTTTGGACATGGGGCTACATCATTTTTTACAATATGATTTTAATAGCCCAAATATGAGGGAGCCCACTGCTTCCTCTTCCGCAGCCTCGGCTCAGCAAACTGCCTAAATTTGGCCAACCCAAATTAAGGAGCCCACTGCTTCCTCACTCTCGGTCCAGACCCTTGCCCAAAATGGACCAACCCAAATGAGGGAGCCCACGACTCCCTCACCATTTCCCTCGATCCATAACCCCACCCGAAATGGGCCAATCGAACCCTCTACCATGGCCCAACCCATTTCCCAACAACAATCAGCCCAAATGAGGGAGCCCACTTCTCCCTCTCATTTTTCACTGAACCGGTAGCCTGGCCCACTGCCTCCAACTCAACTCGAGGAGCCCACTGCTCCCATGGTCCAGCGGCAGGCCAAGCCCACTAATCCCTCAGTTGAAATTTCAGTAACCTTGAAGTCCATCTCGGTCCTACCCCAGTCCATTTAAACCCATGCCATGCATGAGATTTTTCGGCCTAAGTGTTAATTTTATTTTATATCCTCTGTCCAACCATCCCGAATTTCCCGAAATTCGAAAGTTGTCTTATCGGACCCGAATTGGAAAGCTGCTATGATAGATGAAATTAATGCTCTTATTAAAAATAAGACGTGTGAGTTGGTGCCCCGTCCATCTAATGTGAACATAATACGTTATATGTGGGTTTTCTATCATAAAAAGAAATCTGATGGTTCTTTTGAGAGGCATAAAACCCGTCTTATTGGTGATGACAGGTCTCAGTAGGTTGGAGTGAATTGTGATGAAACTTTCAGTCCGGTGGTTAAATCAGCGATTATCAAGACAATTCTCAGTCTAGCTCTATCAAAATCATGGTTCATTCATCAATTGGACATCAAGAATGTGTTGCTACACGATCACCTATAGAAAACAGTTTACATGCACCAACTTTTGGGTTTCCGAGATCCACTCATCCTGATTATGTTTGCTTGTTGAGAAAATCATTATATGGTTTAAAACAGGCCCCCATGGCGTGGTATAACAAATTTGTAGGGTTTGTATCTACACTAAGGTTCTCACATAGCAAATTCGATCAGTCTTTGTTCATTTATAAGAAAGGGAATGACATGGCATATATTATTCTCTATGTGGATGACATCATCGAGTCACTTCGCCAGTCGATTATGTCCCTCCTTGCTTCGGAATTTTCTATGAAGGATTTGGGCACTTTAAACTATTTTTTGGGCATTGTTGTAACTCAATATGCAGGTGGTATGTTTCTTTGTCAAAGAAAATATGCCGAAGAGATCATTGACAAAGTCGGTATGTCATCTTGCAAACCATCACACATGTTGGTAGATACCAAGGCAAAATTGAGTAACTCTTCAGGTTCTCCATACGACAATCCAACACATTACCGCATTTTAGCAGAGGCATTGCAATATCTCACATTTACGAGACATGATATCTCATATGCAGTTCAGCAAGTTTGTTTACATATGCATGACCCAAAGAAAGAACATATGAAGGCTCTCAAACGAATTATGCGGTATATTCAGGGTATTCTTGATTTTGAGTTGCATCTGTATAAGTCAACCATTTCTGGTCTCACGTCTTATACATATGCGGATTGGGGTGGATGTCCGGACATAGGGCATTCCACATCTGGTTATTGTGTGTTTCTCGGAGATAATTTAATCTTGTGGTCGTCAAAACGCCAACCAACACTATCACGGTCAAGTGCTGAAGCAGAATATCGATGGGTAGCTAATGTTGTCTCTGAATCATGTTGGCTCCGTAATCTTCTATTGAAACTTCATTGTCCGATAGAAAAAGCAAATGTGGTCTATTGTAATAATGTGAGTGCGATATATTTGTCAGGAAACCCTGTCCAACATCAACGCACAAAACACATATAATTGGATATTTTATTTGTCCGCAAAAAGGTTGCTCATGGATAAGTCAGTGTTCTTTATGTGCTGTCTCGCTATCAGATTGCAGATATATTCACAAAAGGTCTTCCGCGCATACTCTTTGATGATTTTAGGGACAGTCTCAGCATACGCGGACCTCCCGCTAAAACTGCGGGGGTCTGTTAGACATTATGAAAATAATCCATTATTATTTCCATTCTGTCCCAATGCCACAAACTGCTATTATTCCTAAAGGAATAAAAAAGTTTCAAGAATGAAACAAAACCGGATTGTTTGAGGGTCTCCATTGTTCCCTCCTTGTTTTCTAGCTATCTCAAAGTGCTTGCCAATGCCACCAAAATATATATGCATACGTGCCACATTTATTCATCACAAGTTTTGAATAACTTTGCCAAAATGTCTTTTTCCCCAAATCCTACAAGAACTTTGCATTGCTGAAACTAATCAACAGCTTTTTGGAGATGTACTTTTCAAACACAGTCTGAGAAAAGATCTCTTAGCTGTATTTTTTTTGTTTCCCGATGTCCGGTAATATTTTGAACCCTAATTAATTTAAATTTGTAAGTTAGCATAAGATTCATCGAAAGAAAAAGCTTTCTCTTAAAAAAACTATTTTCTTTAAATTTAAATTCAAAATTTCTAATTAAAAAGCAGGAGTCATATTCATCCCTCGGTAATCATTGATAATTAAACTCTATCTATATCCGTTCGTCCCTTTTATGTTATTCTAGTTCCAAATGATATGACCAAGTTTTTCAAACTTTTGGAAATTATTTCCGTGTTGAATATTTATAATTCCGGTCAAGAACTATTTATTCCTTTGTTCTGAATAGAATATTCTCTAAATTGGAGACATTTGGAGCCAGTTTTATCTGAAATTGCTAAACTTGAGAGTGATTGTTAAGTATTACATATTTTTGAAATAGTTGGTTAATCTAAAAAATAAGTTAGAAATATTCCTTTGAGAGAAATCATGAAAATGCACAAGTGAAAAGTAATATTAATATGGTACAAAATTATTTCATTTTTTACAAAGCTAAATAGTCCTCGGACCATAAATTTTAAATGCAATTTCATACGATTTATATTCCTAAGTCAACATCATTCATCTTCCAATAGTAGAAAACAAAATATTGAAAAAGTGTGACATTGATTAGTCTTTTTCTCCTTTGGATTTTATCAGTTGTTGGAGAGTCAAGAACAAGATTTGTCCTAATTGGTGATTGATTAAAGCCTTATCTTTACCTTTTAATCTGCTATTGAATTAGTGGAAGCTCCACACTTCAATCCTTAAGATCTTTGTCCGCTCTATAAATTTATGATCTTGTCCTCTCATTTCTAACCATTTCCAGGCATTTATTCATTTTCAAGGATCTTGTCAATTATTGTTCAAATACAGAATATTTTTGTCATATTTGGCCTAACGTGGAGTGCTATTCTTCACGAATGAGAGTGGATGAAAATCATTTATACCCTTAAACATTACTTTAAAAATTAATATTCTCTCAACTTTGAACAATGAACATTCTTCCCTTATATATAATTTTTTTCAGATGCACATTTTCTTCTTACGTTATCAACCTTTATTTTTTTTTAACTTCTTTAAAATATTCATAATTTTCTTAAAATCTATTTAACAAATTTACCTATAGAAAAACAAAAAAGTAAGAAATAATGATTGAATAGTATATAAGTTAATGACTTTCTATAAAGAAATAAATTAACAGAATAAAAAAATTTAATATTTATTAATAATAATCAAAACTCTAATATTATAGACATATTTCAATGCAGGTAATAAAAAGAGCAGCCCGGTGCACTAAACTCCCGTTTGCGCGGGGTCCAGAGAAGGGCCGGACCATAAGGGTATATTGGACACAGTCTTACCTTGCATTTCTGCGAGATGTTGTTTTCACGGCTTGAACCCGTGACCATGACAACAACTTTACCAGCTACTCTCAGACTCCCCTTCTATGCAGGTAATACAAAAAATAATTAAAATAAATAGAGGTAGATTTTTTAATAAATTGTACGATGTTGTCTATTTTTATTGTATAAAACTAACTGATAATTTAGAAAATATTTCATTAGTATAATTAAAACTCAATTACCTATATGGGCCATAGAAAATAGGAGAATGCAACTTAAATATACACTACAAAAAGAAAGGCATTTGCCAACAACATTTTTATTGTCATGTGTTGGATGTTATTGTCAAAAGTACTTTCACAACAGCAACAATTGTTGCATGATATTGCAATAGCATCCGATATGAAAAGTTTTTGCAACAACAAGTTATTTTTTGTTATTGCCATTTAGATTTTTAACAACATATTAAATTTTTGTTGTCATTTACATTTTTAGCAATAATATATTTATTGTTGCTAAAGTTTTGTTGTCAATTCTATACTTTCTTGTAATGATATAAAAGCATGCACGTACATACATGAATACATACTTAATGCATGTAATATTAAAATAAAAATAAATAACGTAAGATTCGTAAAAAATTCGTAAAATAATTATTCTACTTATAATGTAATTAACTTATAAAAATCTACTATAAGGTATACAAAACTAAACTTTAAGTAAAATACCTAAGTTAAGGAATAAAATATTATAGTAATAACAAATTCGTAAAATAATTATTCTACTTATAATGTAATTAACTTATAAAAATCTACTATAAGGTATAAAAAACTAAACTTTAAGTAAAATACCTAAGTTAAGGAATAAAATATTATAGTAAGCACATTTGTGTATCTGAGTTAGTAGTAAATTCTAATTTTTCGTGCTATATGTGATTAAGCACATTTAACCTTCAATTACTTGAAATGTTACCCTTTTGATTCCTTTGCTTATGAATATTCACAAACAAAATTATTAATTATTTTACTATTTAATTAATCATGTGGTATGTTTAACTTGTACTATTACTTCATACTTGAGAATAATATACTTATATAAATCATTCAAATATAATTGCATAAAGGAACTAGAAACACACATTTCAACAAATTAAAGGTTAAATGGAATTAAATGGGATGTCATATATCAGAAGAATCAAAAATCAAAATTGATCAATTATTAAGGGACCAATAATACTATTCTTCTTCTTGTTTTTTTTGGTTCTGGGACTGGAATTAGTATTTAGTAACAACCCTGTTATTATGAAACTTTTTCTTAAAAAGGAAATAATAGAAACTAAACAATCCATTATTGGTAATTTTATTCGATATCCATACCTTTATTTTTCTGGAAAATCTACACTCGTGTTTTTACTCTTTCAGACATCAAACCCTAGGGAGTGTGAGAAACAGTACGTCTACACGTCTGGAAGTGTCAATTCTGTTCTTGGAGGATGCTAAGAGCCAACAAAAAATGGAAGGCAAAGGACATCACAATTCACTTGTCAGCCACCAAGAAATAGCACTATTTGGATAGGATTTTCATTCTATCTTCTTTTTTTTCACTCTGTTTGTAGCAAATTTTCTGAAGTATGATAAATAAACTATAATAAATACATAAACAAATAAAATAATTTTATATATTAAGATTGCGAGTACTTCGTAATTTGTGGACAGTTAGTAACATATTTCTCTTACGTATAATTATTTGGACCTCCTTAAATTGTATTTGATATCCAAGAATGTTAGGTAACACATCGGTATTTCAAGTTGAGCTTCGGAAAGAACTCAATTAATCTCCTTGGCTTTTAAGAGATAATTTCTTGCTCTCTTTGTGGATATTTCATGAGTTTATAAAATTTTTGAGATGTCTCTATATGGAATATGTATCTTATTTAATTTTATAGGAGTGATCTAAAGTTTAGGATGGAGTAGTCTCTAAGAAATTCTAACGGACCTCAAAGTTCAAAGTAGGAAGAATATGGATTGTGTTAAACAGAGCAATGTACATGTGATATACACTGAATATACAGCAGTATATATCACATGTATATCGATGATATCTGACTGACAAGCGGCGGTCAGCACTTAGGCCTTCTCGGCGGTGGGCCTCTCGAGGCCCGGCACGTCGACCCGACCACGGGAGCTAGAGCGACAAAGCGATGGACAATTCTTGTATATTAAGAAAAGTACATTGTGTGTATATTGTAGTATATTTGTTACCTAGATTAGGATATACTCTTACCATATTTAGGATATACACATACCATAATTGTATAGTTAGAATTATGGTAGAATAAGGTTTTAGAAATAGAATAGGAATAAGATTCTCCTATTTTGTAACTTGTATATATATATCTATTCAATCAATGAAAATAATCAAGGGGATTATTTCTCCTATTCTATTTCTAAAACCTTATTCTACCATAATTCTAACTATACAATTATGGTATGTGTATATCCTAAATATGGTAAGAGTATATCCTAATCTAGGTAACAAATATACTATAATATACACACAATATACTTTCCTTAATATACAAGAATTGTCCACTGTTTTGCTGCCCTAGCTCCCGTTCTGGGCTGGACGTGCTGGGCCTTGAGAGGCCCACTGCCGAGAAGGCCTAAGTGCTGCACTGCTGCTTGCTGCTGTATATCACTGATATACATGTGATATATACTGCTGTATATTCAGTGTATATCATATGTATATTGCTCTGTTTAACAGATTGAGCTTGTCTTGGAGAGGTCCATCTTAAATTTCGTAAAATTTTGATATTTACTCACTCCTTTTGATATATCAATATAATAAACAATTAAAATTGCGCATTACTGTAATAGGTGAGGGATGCTCACTATTTTTGTCTACTGTTTTAGGAGTAACTATTTCATTTTATATAACACTTTTTTCTTGGTGTTTATTCAAATATTAACTTATTTTTATGTTTTTGAATTCTATAATTTTATTATTTCCATAACAATATGTTCTTGTATTGATAGTACTTTTGGTATATCATATGTTTAGCTCATGTGTCAAAAAAGTCTCTTAAACATTGTATTTAATTTAATCAAAACAATCAAATAAAGAAAGAATAATTATTATAAATTCGTACTCATTATTATCAATTAATGATATATAGTGCATTTGTTACTCCGCATCACGTAATCAAATATTTAAATTTTCCACAATACTTTCTTTTCTTGGTATCTAATCAGTTGTTGCAAAGGTGGCTTCCCAATATTGGCAATAGCACTTTTTTTTTTAGCTAAGGAATTCAAAGTAGTACTTAATCAATAAGTACTACTCCTACCCTTTTTTCCCCGGACATGCAATAATTTCATATTATGATTTTAAATTTTATGTGTTTGGTATAAAATTGCAACATCAACTTTATATGATGCAAATTATCCAAAAAGACATGATTTGAGATTTCAAATCATGATTTCAAATTATTTTAATATAAAACTTGACATTAAAGATAATTACATTACAATTCATGTTAAATTTTTCTTTTTATTGAACTAAAATTTGATCAATTGATGTTGTATTTTTTAGAAAGACCTTCTAATAGCGTATTAATTTTATTATAAACTCTGACTTACTCATTTGGTAAGACTGTATAAGAATTAGGAAATTTTAATGATTTTAATAACTTGTGGGGTTTTAATGTCTATAACAAAAAATACAACTTAAGAAATTCAAATTACATGTCCAAACAAAACTTCAACTTCAAATCATCATGATTTCATCTCATTATTTCAAATCATGTTCAAACATCTCCTTATACCGTTGGAATGATTGAGAATCATTAATCTAAGAGCTAGTACTGTTTTTTTGTTGACACTGATCACGAGATACCAACAACAGTTTCTGTGAAGTAAGTATTCTTTCTTTTTTAATTAGAGGTATTGTGTTCAAGTCCTGCGCGCACTTTATTAAGAAATATTTTATTTCTCAATGTAGAATTTTTAAAACTTCTAATTTAATCGAACCTCAATATAAATCTTGCACGTAGAATGAGAAACCCCAAAAAGACATTAACAAGATAACCCTGAAATATTCAGCTCAGCCCCAAAGAGTATAAAAAATAATATTAATAAAAAAAGAAGAAGAATATAGAAGATGAATCACTTCTCATTAAGCATAAATCATTAGCCAGTTAATGAGGCAACCCAACAAAAATTGGATCTTGCGGGAGTACATAGTTTGATGAGTTGAAGCATAATAATTTGTTTTCTGCCCCTCAAAGATCGTTCTTTATTTTCTTGTCAAACTTCTACCCCAACAGTCTCAATATTCCTTCTTATCTTCCATCATTATTTAAGAGAGTACTGTCTTTTTCATTCTCGAAAAAGATGACTTTAATTTATAGTACTCCCTCCCTTTTGATAAGTAATACTTTTAGCGTATATACATTCATTAAGAAATTACTTTCTCCTAAAAAATTATAAATATTTTTATTAATTTACTCTTAATTAATATCTAGAAAAAGAAAAGCTACTTAATGATTCTTGATTATTTAACTAAGAGTAATTTTTGAAAAATAAAGTCAATTTCTTCTTGAATCATAAAACACCATTTATTTTAAAATAAAATAACAAATCCAAAATAACACTTATTATAAAACGAAGGGAGTAGTTCCTTTTGTCAATCACTGGTTGGTGAATTTCATATGTTAGGCTAAAAGATAGTGATTTATAACGAGCTAATCGAAACACGTGCAAATTTATGTAGCATCCTCTGGTACTAATACATATGTGCCCTAAACGAAAGCTCACATTTTAATCTCCAAATGGTAATAAAAACATTGGATTAAGTCATTCGCCGCCATCTAAATTTGTCCACAAATTTCATCTAGATACTTCAACCCAACTTTATATTTATTAAACACCTTAACTGTTCAAAAACCGTTCCTATTAGACACTTTTTGTTCAATCAGCTAAAAATATTAAATGTTTATAATGCACTCGTCGATGACGTGACACGGTAACAAATTATGAGAGGACACGTCGAATTTAATCCAAATAATAATTAAAAAATAAATTGTAAGGAAATTGTTAATGTTGGATTTGAAGTTCTGACATTTGACCCAACATATCTTCTAAAGGACTGATTTGAATGTATAAAAATGTTGGAACAAATGTCACAATATTCAGACCAACATTTTTTATAACAGCTTTGTCTTACTTCATGTTAAGCAGTAATATTTTATTGTGGGGGTAAAAACGACTTAGGCTTGGTGAAATGAAGTTGTGTAAAACGTGGGAGAAAGAGTTAAAGCTTGGGGAAGAAGTCGAGTCAAGAACAAGTCAAAGTTTTTGAGATTTCGACTCTATGATCTTCTCCAACAAACCATATCAGCTGCCCACCTTTTCCTCAACCTCCACAACCAATCGATGAGCTTTTCAAATAAGACCCTCTAATATAAATAGAGAGGCTACTGCAGTGAATCGACATACATAATCAAAATGTAAAAATACCAAGAGAGCTCTCAGGATTTCTCCTCAGAAATCTGGATCGCAAGTGTTGCCTGAGCGTGTCGACAACATTCTGTCCAACATTATAATTGATGCTTAGATTCTAGATTTGTTATGTATTGAAGCAATTATAATGAGATGTTGTCTATGTCTATTTAAATAGATTTTTCAGGCAGAAGTCATCTGCGACTTCAACATTTTAATTCCTTTTGTTTTATTTTTTAAAATTTTAAAAGAAGGAATTTATTCAATTGTATATAAATATATACAATACTTTCGGTCATTGACCGTCATAGGTTATATAATATGTAAATATTAAACCTTTGTGTTCTTTATTATTTCCGCTGCATTTACTACTTTAAAGTTTATGTTTAATCGAAGTGTTGTCACTGGTGCCGGATGACATTGTCGCCGACATTCGGAAACTGAATTGTCATTCGAGTTAGTTAATTTTCAGTTTGTGATTTTTATTGTTCCCTAGCATACCCGGACCTAACAAGTGGTATCAGAGCCAACACTTAATATAATAAGTGTTTGATCATGTTATTTAAAGCTATGGATCCGACAAATCCGATTATTGGTAGACTTCCCATTTTAGATGGTTCAAACTATGCCTATTGGAAGATTCGCCTACGTTCTCATATCAAATCAATTGGTGTTAGGGCATGGCTATCTATAACCAATGTGTATGTTGTTTCAATGTTGCCGCCGGATGAGGAAGGTGACATTCTTGTTAAACCTGAATTTGAATGGACAACGGAAGAAACCAATAATGCTAGCTTTAACGAAAAGACATTAAATGCAATTTTTGGATGGGTTGATCTTTACATGTTCAAACTCATTCAAAACTGCCCACGGCTAAGGACGCATGCGATACTTTATAAATTCATTGTGAAGGTAGCTCGAGTGTTCGTCGAACAAAGCTACGCATGCTCATGAGCAAGTATGAACGTTTAAGGATAGAAGAAGCGGATGATATTAATTTTTATTTTGAAAAGTTGATTGACATCTCTAATGAATGTCAAGTGCTTGGTGAATCATTAACCAACACTCAACTTTTTGAAAAGGCTCTCCATTCTCTTCCTGAAAAGTTCAATTTAAAGATTTATGTCATTGAAGAAGCTCACAATCTTGCCACAATGAAACTTCATACCTTGATGAGCATTCTCAAAACCTATGAGATGGACATTGAGAATCAAAGAGAACTATATAAAAGCAAGAATGTGGCACTTCAAGTTTAATCCTCGGAGAATCAAATCGATGAAGAGGATGAAAATCTTGAAGAAATTGATGAAGGTGCTAATGTTGTCTGACTCACTCGAAAATACAATTCGATGGTGAGAAAGTTCAACAATGAGAGAAATCAATCTAAACCTAAACAACATCAAAACCAAGGCTTCAATCAAAAGCTCACTAAATTTCTTCCAAGTACACAGAAAGGAAGTCCACTAAGAAGAACCAACTCAGATCGTACCAAGTTTGATTCCAAACAACTCGAGTCTGTGCAATGTCATGCATGCTCGTGTTGTGGTCATTATGCTAATGAATGTGCAAACACTCTTAGGAAATTTGGTTAGAATCTATGGGTCCCGCTTAGTGACGACGAAGGAGAAGAGGAAGGAGATCAAGAAGTCGAATCACAAGCAATGCTGGTCACTGTCTACGAACAGTCTCTGTCTGTAAATGAAGATGTCGTCAGTAATGTTGCCTCAGATGTCACAACATTTCAGGCAACATCCGAAAGGTACATATTCTTTAACTATCCTGATGTAAATTACTTTAGTGGTTTTATTTCTAGTAGTGAGGCCGAGTGTATGGATCAAGTTGAATGCAAATATAACATTAATGAATTATAAAGTATTTGTGAAGCCTTAATCATAGAATCCAAACACCTTGATAAAAAGGTAAAATCTTTAACTCGTGAGAATGAAGATCTAAAAGGCACAATAACCCGACTAGATGTTGCACTTACCAAAAAAAATACAGAATTTGGTAAGATTCGTGCAAAACTGGATTTAGCCGAAGCAACCTTCCACAAACTCAACACATGGGCTTTCAAGTTGAATGAGATACTCAGTCTTAGTAAACCATCACATGTAGGTATTGGGTACGTAAACTCTCTTAAAATCTTCTTCTCTAATCTCTTTGATGTAAATGAGAAAATGTGCTTTGTTAAAGAAAAATGAATAAATAATAGGTTCTCATATATGTCAAAGAATATGAAGTTTGTTTGTCATTACTGTAACTCCCCTGGACACCTAAAACCATACTATTTCAAACTTCAAGATTCTGTGAGCAAAATGTTGCTATGTATGTACGGCCCGAAAAGGCAATCATGCTGTCATATAAAACAAAACGACTAGGTCTACAAGCCTCTAAAGAAGTATAACTGTGCTATGGTCGGGACAAGGCCCTGACCTACCTATAATGTCTAGATATACAAGGTAACTTTCAAAACATGGACACGATAACTCCGACTGAGATGGAGATTGCCGACCGGCTGAACTCTGACGTACTACTCGGGATGCCTCTCTACATGTCTCTCAAAACCAACATGCATGATGCAACATCCATAAATAAAAAGACGCCAGTACGAAATAATGAACTGAGTATGTAAGGCGGCTAAATAACTAAAACTGTAACATACGTCTGCTAAACAAAGATAAGGTCAGAGGTAACCTGGAATGTACTCGTCTGTCTTTACTCAACTTATATACATAATATACTTTCATGTATACCCGACCACATATAGGGCTCGATGTGTATCTACCCAGCCGTAAGAGGCTCGTTGTATATCTACTTGGTCGTCAGAGGCTCGGTGTTGCTCATAATTACCCTGCCATATATATATATATATATATATATATAACTATCAACAGTTCTTCTGCACACAATAAGCTCGAAGTACTGAATATATTCCCGACAAGGGACAAATAGGATAAGAGAACAATAACTCTAAAGGAAATTAAATTGGAAATCCTTTGGAGACAGACTCGTTTTAGTTTCGAACCTGCCAAGTATGAAAAGGAAGAATCTTAACATATCTTTGTAACCTTCTGCCCAACAACAACCACTGTTATCTCGCCGCTCATTAGTCTTATATATCAAGAACTAATCTTCATCCAGCTTACTTCATTTCGAAGAAAGCCCGAATTCAACAACATGACAAAGCGGAACAACGAAATCGAAGTGGTGAATGAAACCCGCATATTGTTCTTGACAAGTATTATACTTTGCTCTCATGAAATTTTTTGTGTTGCTACATACAGAGAGTATTACATTGCTGCTATAGCTATGGATATATATATATATATATATATATATATATATATATATATATATATATATATTATCTTGAAATACTTTCATCAAATTGAGATAAATAATCCAATTCAATCAATCGTTACACTTGGCAACCTTTGGTGCACAACATAGTTTATATTATTAAAGGTGTCACCACATTATGTTGACATGTACCCACTTGTTGTCACGATAATGTATCATAATGACACATACTTGCTGCGTACCTCATCATGACATGTGGATTATGTCCACTTAATAGTTATTCAATGATCTCAATTAATTTATTGTCTTTCACTACGATCCCCCATTTGACAAATTATACACTTACTTATTTTCTTGATGTCAATTCTCTTAAATATTAATGACTTATAACACCTTCATATACTCAATTTCATATCATGTGATATGACATTAATCCATATCCCCTTTTGACACACACAAATTATTATTTCGAGTCATTGTCGTCACGCTTTTAAGTCTGAAATTATTTCAGGACTTTATTTTTTTATACACCGAGCTCCTTATCCGCATACTTGAATATGGCCAAAATTTTTCATGGATCGGTTCTACTTACATACTTCGAGTGGTTCAAACTATAGCTAAAAAATACAGGGTATTTCATCAATGAAATTTATACTTTTCGATTCGGTTAACCTCTAACCTTCACGACACTTACTTATCACTTATTAAACGTAGCATAAATACTTATAACCTCAAAAGTAATCTTGCCCTTAGAGATTATATTGACTAACATACTATTCAAACTAATGTACGAAATTATAGGATGTAACAACAAACTTGATTTAAACCGGTAAAAGTACTTTCGGTTTTAGACTTTAGATAATTTTTAACAAACATTCATTTAGTTTGCTTTAAACCGGGTAAAGTTCTTCCGATTTTAGGTCATTTGATGACTAAATATATAAGCCTTATTTTTATGCTTATGAACAAAATATCTCTCATTCTTTTGGGGAATAATTATTGGAACCTTATTCATTCTCAACTTTTTGATGATTCAACGTCTTGTAATAAGCTAGATTCATCCGATCTTTTGCCTTTAAAACATGCCTTAGAACATTATTTATTTTATTCCGGCTTCTTTTATCGACGCCAGTCTCCAGTTAAAGACTTAATAATTTTAACTCGAAGGCTGAACGATTTAACCCGAAGAATATCGGTAAAGAAAAACACGAAGATAAACTTTTGGGGTAAATTTTGGATGATGTATACGAGAAACCTTTCATTTATGCCTTTGCTCGGAATAACAAATGGCAAGATTCATTCGATCTTTTTGCCTTTACATAACCCTTCTTCTACAATGTAAATATTAACACTAGGGCAAGATTCATTCAATCATTTACCCTTCCAAAATTTTGTCTAAGAAAAAGTTTCAAAAGTTACCCTTACATCTTCGAAACAACGGTAAACTTTGCCTTCGACTTCGACTCTCATCCAAGGGTATTCCCTAGTGTTTGTGTTTGAAGTATGAAAACTCAAACACTATTTTAATCTCTGACTGCCGGGCAGTTCCTAGTGTTGTTGTCCGATGCTAATTCACATCTCTTTTTTAGTAACACACTTTACATTGTTACCTCATTAAAAACCTTGTCGAAAAAATCCTTTTCGGGATAAAAATCGAGCTAAGGAAAAAAGAGTGCAACACGTGTTTTCAGTCCTAGTTCTAATCCTCCGAATAACATCTTGTAACTCTGGTTTCCTTCTTGCATAATTAGTAACCTCAAAATATATGTAACTTAACCAATTCACGTTTACATACCTTAGTAATATTATCGCTTCAAATGGTTGATGTTCCAATTGCAGACAACTTTTGTCCGTACAGCTTGGATATATGTTATTGGTGAAAATATAGTTATAGTTGAACAATAAATAAATAATAAAAATAAGTAGCGGAAGCTTGAAGAGAAGATTAGCCAAAAGTATGGAAGAACTATACATATATTACTACACAGCTTATATTTGACTAGATACTGTTTAGGGGTGTTCACACGGGTTGGTAAATAACCAATTCTAATCGCAAATTAAATCAAATCGATTAGAAAAACTTATAGTTGTTTGGGTTAGTTTGGTTTGATTTGGTTTGATTTTAAATATTTAAAAATCGATAATATTTGATTTGGTTTTATTAAAATCAAACCGATGAAAAGCCCGAACCAAGCGGACTAAATAATAAATTAATTTTAAATGTTTTGTTATTCTTTCATGGAAATTTTCTTTATCTCTCTAATAAACTTTAATCTTAAGCTCATTTCTTAAAAGAAATTCATAAATTCAAACTCATTTATTTGAAGAAACAATTATGAGATTTACCTTTAAAATGGTGCATTTTTTTTATAAATTTTATTCACTTTATTAAAGCTTATAGATCTTAAGACATTTTCTTCATAATTCAAGAAATATCTCTCAGAATAAAAAGATAATAGCAAATTATAAGTTGAAAATGATGAAAAAGTGTAGGAAAAAAATGAAGAAGAAAAATAGCATTAGGTTTCTTAAAAATTGAAACACCAAATTAAACCGAACCTAACTGACAACAATCAAACCAATGGTTATGTATTAAATATGATTTGATTCGATTTTAATAATTGAAAACTCGATTAAACAAGTTTGATTTTAATTTTATCCAAAAACCGACTCAAACTGACCCATGAACACGCTGTTATTTATAATGAGTTGTAGAGTTATGGTTGCTGCAGGCATGGGGCTATGCCAGGTCCTGCTAATTTGTCATTTTGCTCCGTAGTTACAATTGGTAAATAAATTTCTTACTTACCAAAAAAGAGTGATATGCTAATTGTTCCACTTATTATAAATAATTTTTATTTGACCAAGTTATTACTATTTTATCCTAAATATTTTTTTCTAATTCTTAAAATATTTTATCAAAATACAACTCTTAACTTTCTCTCCAATCCAAAACAGGGCATTTTAATCATTTAGCACTTTTTACTAAACACGTCAACGGTTAATTATCAATTTCAACATTTTATTCAAACACATAAATATTTATTTATTAAATTAACTTCAACATTTAAAATACGTATCAATTACAATTAACTAACTCAAAGGAGCTTTAATTTTTTTTCAAGTAAAATTCATGTCCAATGGAGTAGATCAACCAGGTGTGTGGGGGTGGGGGAACCGACTGAGAACTCTAGAAATGTGAAAAGGAGTTGAGAAGTGTGTATTTATGTCAAATAAAATGGATTGCGAATATAATAGCTGAATTAGTTAGGATTAAGGAAATGTAGAAAGTAAAAAAGTTTTTTTTCTCTTCAAGCTAACCTGCTAGAAATAATTATTTTTCTTAGATTTCAGCTTTTCAGTCTAGGAGAAGGATGACAAAAGTTGGAAAACTTCAAGGCAAACAGTAACAAGTGCACTTAAGAAGCATTAAAAATTTTACCAACTATTTGTCAGATGAATTTTAATTTCAATCTGAGCATAATAATACTAGTATTTTGTTAGGTGAATATGTCCCCACTTAATAAATGTAAGTTTCAGTATAACACCTGCCTAGCTTTGTATTGACTAGCAATTTTTCAATTTTAATGTATACACTGAATTCTAGTAAGTTTTTTTTGTTTGTTTCCTTTCAATTGTGTTCAAGTTACAATAAACACTTGTCCTGTTGTGTTCATCAGTGACTTTTTCTTTACTTTTCTCTCAAGAGAATAGCCTCACTATTCAGTTTATACAAAAAAATTTATGGCAGCTGCAATGCTAATTGCTGCAACAGTTGGGATTTTGGTGGCTATTTTTTGTGGAAAAGTGTTGTATACAATTTGGTGGTGGCCAAAGATGATAGAAAAGAAGCTGAATAAGGAAGGTATCCATGGTTATCCCTACAAGTTGCTGTTTGGAAATCTTAAAGAGATGATGAAAATGTCTAAAGAAGCCAAGAAAAATCCCCTCTTAGATCATGATATTATACCATGGGCTAATCCTTTTCTTCTGCATCTTTCTAACACTTACAGTAAGTCCAGTTTCTTAATTCTCCCTACTCCTCTTCTCCTTTTCCTGACATTTCTTATAAATTAGTGTATTTTAGCTTGTTATAACGTGTTATGTAGTACAATAGATCTTTGTGATTCGATCATTCCCTGGACTAAATGCATAGCGGAAGCTTAGCGCATTATAATGTGTTAGGTAGTAGAAATGTTACCCAACATCTTTTAGATGACTTATAGCTTGTTTGATCAAGCTACTAAAGATCAAAGTGCTTCTTAAAAAAATAGAACAGTTAATTTAGAGATTATTAAAAGTGTGTGACCAAAGTTTTGTTAAAAACACTATTTTTCAGCTTTAAAAGTTGAAAAAAATTATTTTTTCAAAAAATAAGTGTTTTTGATTTTTGGACAAGATTACCGGTATAAAAAAAAAATTATATTTATCAAAAAATAGTAATAACATCATTTCTCATAATTCGATACGTAAAAGCACTTTTTGAAAATATTGATCAAACGTAAGGTGCCATTATTTCAAAACACTTTTCCAAAAATCATTTTTAATAAGTACGTATCAAAATAATAGTTTGGCCAAATAAACTATTACTAGTGGATGTTTTCTTACATACTTGTTAGAGTAGAGAAGTTATATGATTTTTTTAACGAGTATACTGTGCTAACTAATGCGATCATATGAAACAGAGAAAATATTTGTGCTATGGGCTGGACCGACACCTCGAGTGACAGTAACAGATCCAAAGCTAATTAGAGAAGTGTTGAACAGATATAATGAATTCCACAAGCCTGAAGCCAATGCTTTCATCCATTTGTTTGTTACTGGACTTGCCAGTTACGACGGACAAAAATGGGACACACACAGAAAGTTACTAAACCCTGCCTTTCATGTCGAGAAACTAAAGGTAGTCTTAGTTTCTTCATTGGATTATTAATTAGATACTAACGTAGTTCATATTTGAATTTTAGTTGTATATATTTTTTATTTTGTAGTTTAACCTATGATAGAGGTTAGTTATTCCGTCCATTTCAATTTGTTTGGCATAATTTGATTCAGTACGAACTTTAAAAAAGATAGGAAGACGTTTAAGACTTGTAGAACATTTGTTGGCTGTAAAAGTTTCTCACTAGAAAAATATAATAACGTGTCATTCTTTTTTTAACAAAGAAAATATTATTTTTAACCGGCTTATTGGTTAATAGTACTTATTATAGAGATTAACTTGTTGACTTGATGTGTATTACACGGTTAGTGCATCGAACTTAGATTCTTGTTAATATTTATGGTTTGTGTGACAGCGGATGTTCCCAGCATTTTCTGTGTGTTGCGATGAAATGATAAATAGATGGGAGGGATTGGTTAGCAGAACAGGAAGTTGTGAGTTGGATGTGGCAGATGAATTTCTAAACTTAGGGGGAGATGTTATATCAAGAGCTGCCTTTGGTAGCAATATTGAAGAAGGAAGGTCCATTTTCCTACTTCAACAGAAACAGTGCGAGCTTATTTTGGCGTCTCCGTTCACCCTTTTCTTTCCCTCCCTAAGGTGCATTCATGAACCCGTATAATATCTACTCCTTTCATTTCAATTTATGTAACATCATGTCAATATAAGAAATTTGTACATCATTAAGTGTTCTATATCTATGGAGTTGTCACCAGGTAACATGTCTTATTATCAGCATTACAAATCTCACAATTTGAAGGAAGCTTACCTATATATAACCACACAACTATTTTGACATGTTTAAAATCACAAATTTCAAAAATGTTATAGCCGCACACAATGTTATGACAAGTTTGAAACTACGAACCTCAAAATCCTTTCATCTCTTTCTTAAAATTCTTATCAACTTATCGAGTCAAACTAAAGAGCAGTCTGGTGCACAAAGCATACTGCGTTAAAAGGGTACGGAAAAGGGCCACACCCAAAGGGTGTGATGTGGACGGTCTATCCTAATGCAAGCATAGAGTCAAACTCACATAAATTGAAACAAAGGAAGTAATGAGAGCAACTTAATTTTGTTATTTAACACTTGGAGAATATCTAATTATCCATTGATTTCATGTCATAACATGTTTAATTTTATACAGATTTCTTCCTACGGCATCAAACAGAAAAGCTAGGTACATCCACAAGAAAGTTATATCATTGATAAGAGGAATAATAGAGAAGCGAGAAGACGCCGTGCGAAGAGGAACGTCGGACAATGATGATATTTTAGGCTTACTCCTAAAAGCAAGAAATGAAGATAACAAGTCTAAAGCAGGTGTGGGAGGACTAACGACAGATGATGTGATTGAAGAATGTAAAGAATTCTACTTTGCAGGACAAGATACAACCACAGCTTTGCTCTCTTGGACTATGGTTGTCTTGAGCATGCACCCTGAGTGGCAAGACAGAGCTAGGAATGAAGTGTTTCAAGTCATTGGCAAAAACAAACCAAAGTTTGATGACTTGAATCAGCTAAGACTAGTAAGTAATTACTCCCTCTTTCGCAATTTATGTGTTGTACATTTTTTTTTTAGTATGTGTAGCTATTACTTTGAAACTTACAATCTTAAATATGTCATAATATATGTGTTGTTATAAAAGCTCGTTACTAAGGATAAAATGGGAAGTTTATATTAAACTATTTCCAGTTTATTTTAAAATGTCATTCTTTTTAAAACTGACTAAGAAGGAAATAGGATTACATGACCGAGTAATTTTTTGATGTCCTATAGTTTAGAAGTTCCAATATTCGAATGATATCCTTCCTGTTTTGCTACTAGATGAACATGATCTTCCAAGAGGTGTTGAGATTATATCCAGCAATCGTTCTAATTCGAAGCACATCAAAGAGCACCAAATTGGGAGACATGACAATTCCACCAGGAGTACAAGTGTGTGTGCCTACTTATCTGGTACATCGTGATCCTGAAGTATGGGGAGACGACGCATTAATGTTCAATCCCGAGAGGTTCTCAGAAGGGATTTCAAAAGCAGCAAAAGAGCAGTTGTATTTTCCCTTCGGCTGGGGTCCTCGAATGTGCATCGGGTTGAACTTTGGCATGATGGAAGCAAAGCTGATTTTATCTCAAATTCTGCAGCGCTTTCGGTTTGAGCTCTCTCCTTACTACACTCATGCACCTCAGCTGACACTGATTATGAAGCCTCAGTATGGTGCTCAAATAATCGTGCACAAACTTTGATTCTTCGGGCTGTGTGGTTGTATGTGGTATGCACTAGTACTAGTTTTCTTAATAAAGGTTGAGATGTATTGTGCTACAGTACTATTTATGCATTTCAAAACCCTGTTATTTTGGTTGTGGACAACTTTATTCTCATCAGCACTATGAAATAATAATTGATCTCATTTGTCCCAAAGTACTATTGCTTTTGTGGTAAACCACCAGTAGGCGGTGAATGTTATTCATAATGCAGAAAAAGAGAAAAAACATAATACAGAAAGGAAGTGTACCAGAAATGCCACGCGACACATATTTAGCGGTGGTGCTACAATTTGAACTTTATAGGTCTAGATTTTAATATACCGATAGTAAATATTGGTAATTGGATTCTAAATTTAATTTTGTACATATTAGAATTTGAACCAAAATTATTGGTTTCGTTAGAATACGTAAACAACCTTCTAGCTCCATATTTGACTCAAAAATATCACATGAACTGATTGTGAACCTTTATGACTTGGGCCAGCTCGACGGACTGTTACCAAATTACTGAGTAGATTTGCGATGAAGCAAAATTATTCTTTAACAAGATGATACCAATTGGTAGCAGTATCTTCAATCTTCGGGAACCACAAATAACAGAAATTTCCCTTGGTTTTCTTTTCCTTTTTGAGACTGTTGGGATATATACTATTATAGTATTATTTAAGGGCAGCACGATGTATTAAGCTTTCGCTATTTGCGGAGTTCGGGAAAGAGCCGGACCATAAAGGTCTATTGTACACAGTCTTGCCTTGCATTTTCTGCAAGAGACTGTTTCCACGGCTTAAACTCGTGACATACTAGTCACATGAGAACAACTTTATCAGTTACTCCAAGACTTCCCTTCTATTAATCATGTGTTTGATATAGTATTTATTATAGAAAGAATATTTATTCAATTTTTAATAAGAATTTAAATAGATCATGTATTAGTATGTGTGTCCTTTACTTATATAGCAGATGATTTAGTGTATAGAGTTTAGCTTATACACGGAAGATTAAATCATCGGTTCATATAAGTATAAAGTTTATGTTCACAATCTAAGATGAAAATTGGACAAACCTATCGGTATGATTGTAGCACAAAGTTAGATATAGTGTATCTTCATTATGGGAACGGTATAGTTCCGACTTCTTGTGCTAGTACATTTTGTATGTATTGAACGGACCAAGTAGAGAAGTATTTTTGTACCAAATAAGTAAAACAACCTCTCTACCTCATTAAGTGTACTTGTACTCTTAATCTTGATATGATTATTATGATCAATGTGATTGTTCATTATTTTGATTTATCAAAAGGTCCGACTCTATTGTGAGTCAATGTATCTGATAGGTTGGATAGTAACAAATAACATTTGAGAAATAATAATTAGTTGATAGAATTCATGTCTCGATTTTGAGATTAATGATACCCCTTTTTGTGAATGATTATAAGTTTTCATGTGAAACGCTATAGGTAGATTTTGTATCTGTCACATGAAATAAGTTAAGAGAAAGTATAAAAGATTTAATTAAATAAATTAAATTATCAGTAATTTAATTTAGTTGATTGGTATCTATAATATTAACATGGGGAGTTAAATAAGTTTTAATGAAGGATTTTGAAATTAAATTGAGAAGTGCAATTACAGTTTTTAATGAAATAAATTGTAATTTATTGTGATAGAATTAATTCATTCATAATCCGAATTAATACCACAATTGAAAGCCTCGTTATTAAATCTGTTGTCCCTGATATGCCTAATTATTCTTGGACTTGAAAAATAATATTCTTGGGGCGAAGCAAATCACACGTTTTGGACTAGGATTTACCCCTAAAACGTGATTATAAATAGAATGTTTTGCAATCCTAAGACATATACTTTTTCTGAGCCGTAATACTTGCCCACACAAGTGCTCTCTATCCAAAGGGTAATTACTTACATAGTAGAAGACTGCAGACCGTGGAACTGAAGGACGGTCATGTGTATGAGATATCGCTTAACTTTTCACACGTCTTTTAAACCATTAATCTTGTGTTTGTTGTCATATTATCAAATCTTCATCTTTGTGTTCTTCTTTATATACCTTTTATATTCTTGATATATATTTTCCAACACTAACTTTGTTTGCATCCACGTCCAGCTAGTGCCAAATACACACAATGCAACTATGCATGTATATGAATCTACCCACTGACGTGAATACTAAATAATATTCCTCCGTTTCAAATTATGTGATGTACACACAATGCAAATACACACAATGCAAATACACACAATGCAACTATGCATGTTGGGCTATGGCATTTACAAAATAAAATAAACTAAAATATGTAATCTAAACATGATATAGTCATTTTATGATTATAAATTATTTTATTTAAGGTTAAAAATAAATTTTAAAACTGTATAATTATATATATAGAGAGAGACCATTCCATTTTGGGTATGTTACATTGTTGTCATTATATCGTTCTACTATGGGTATATTGTTATTATTGATCGTTCTGTTTTGGACGGCCAAGAAAATATGTCACATCAAAGAGAAAAGAAAGGGTATAACAGTATTATTATGGTGGAATTAGCACAACTCTACTATTACAATCATTTTACTTTATTATTTTACTACACATTGTACTCATTTGATTTATGTGTACACACACATAATTGAGCTATATGATATGCAATAGCGGATGCAGTGTATGGATTGGAGGTGTGAACTCATTGCCGGCCTTCCGTTCGACCTACATATGTATATACTATATAGTTGGAATATTTTATTTCTGTGCCCGTTAAGTTTGCACTCATTGCCTCAAAAGGAATAGTGCATACCCCAGTACGTTGCACCCACCAATTATTTGAAATTTTAAATCCGATCGAATGCATATATTCATGCGGGCAGCCCGGTGTACTAAACTTCCGCTATGCGCAGGGTTCGAAAAAAAGAGCCGAACTATAAGGGTCTATTGTATGCAGCTCAATACATGTTTATACATTGAAATTAGAAAGTTTAAAGGGATAAGTGTGTACAAATTAAGGGCTCTCGAAAGAGTAGTGAGCCAGAGCAGATGTAGAGTTACAAAAAAGAGCTCATAACCACTACATGTTGACAACTCTCCTCAACTTAAGGCAAAACTACTTTTACTAGAAGCCTAGTCTCTCTCAGATCCAGTTTAAACTTTAAATTAAATCAAATTCAACACTTAGTCTTCATCTAATAATTCAATTGGAGTCAGACATTTATGTTAGCTTGAACTGATTCTACTAATAATTATTGATTCAATTGGATCAAATTGGATCTCAAGATTAAAGTTGATCTAATGGTTCAATTGGAGTCAAACATTTGTGTCGACTTTCCAATGAATTAAATTCAACACATAGTCTTGATCTATTGGTTCAATTGGAGTCACACATTTGTGTTAGCTTGAATTGATTCCACTAATCATTATTGATCCAATTGGATCTCAACATTGAAGTTGATTTAATGATTCAATTGGAGTCTAACATTTGTGTTGACTTCCCTAAATTGAATCAAATTCAACACTTACTCTTGATCTAATGGTTCAATTGGAGCCATACATTTGTGTTAGCTTGAATTGATTCCACTAATCATTTTTTATTCAATTGGATCAAATTAAATTTCAACATTGAAGTTGATCTAATTGTTCAATTGGAGTCAACCATTTGTGTTGACTTTTCTAAATTGAATCAAATTCAACACTTAGTCTTGATCTAATGGTTCAATTCGAGTCAAACATTTGTGTTAGCTTGAATGAATTCCACTAATCATTATTAATTCAATTGGATCAAATTGAATCTCAACATTGAAGTTGATCTTATGATTCAATTGGAGTCGTTGACTTTTCTAAATTGAATCAAATTCAACACTTAGTCTTGATCTAATGGTTCAAATGGAGTCACACATTTGTGTTAGCTTGAATGAATTCCACTATAATCATTATTGATTCAATTGGATCAAATTGGATCTCAACATTGAAGTTGATCTAATGGTTTAATTGGATTCATACATTTGTGCTGACTTTCCTAAATTAGATCAAATTGGACCTCAACAACAAATAATCTAACATTTGTGTAAATTGAAGTTGATGTAATGTTTGAATTGCACATTTGTGTTAGCTTAATCAAATTGATTATTTTATTTTTACATTTTATAGAGCAATCAACATATGGTGATTATAGCTAATTGGTAAAATTAAAGATCAACGTGTGGTAATTCAATATTAAACACTTTTCAGAAGCAACTACATGAAGATATTATCTAAGTATTACATTAAGTTGAGTACTAATAAATTTTCAATTTAATTTAATGTTAATTTCTTGTTTTCATGACCTTTGAATTTATTTCAGTTTGAATATTTTTTTCCTTAACTCGGAAATTTAATTGTAACTGATGGCAGGAAATCCAAAATTTTTGGGATTGAAGACTACGTTTGAGTGAAAAAGTGAAAATTCTCTCTCAAATTCCTTTTCTATTTAACTACATTTTTTATTTCATTCCCACGTTCAATTTTTCATAACTCATATTTGCTACGAAAAAATAATTCTGATCAGATGGCATCATTCACATCGATTGATCCATGACGTCTTGCTCATCCTGATTTCGCAATCAATTTAATAAGAACTTACTCTACACTAGATGATGTTGTAAATATACTTATCATTATTTTCATTAATTTTGTATTTTGATAAATCAAGATTAAAATAATTAGTTTATTTCTTATACCGTGGTTGCAAATGAATATTTATGATAATGTTCCTCCTCAACCAACCTTGATTTGAATTCGTTATCTAGATACAACATGGACATCAGAAGTTGTTTATTGAGGAAGAAGAAGAAGAATACAGTCTGGATGAAAAAAAATTCGTTGAAGAGTCTGGTTACATCAGAAGCACTGTTCTTGATATGGTTGTGTATAAGAGCTTTGAGAGCATAGTGAAATTTGTGGTTGCCAATAACGACCCTATTCTATTGAATGTTATTTGACTTATTTTTAATGTATTTTCAATTAGTGAATGTTGTTTTATGTTGTTATGAAATGATTTTTATTCTATTAAAGTGTGTTTTCCATTTAAGTTCATTTTTATTCCAGCTAAGGTTGTTACTGTTATTAAATTTTTTCAAGATTTGTAATCGAAAAATCAAGATAAAAAAATGAAAAATAAAAGTAATTCAATCGTCAGTCATAAGATAAAGAGATGAAAATATTTGACTATGAAAATAAAATCTTTTGACAAGATGATACAATATTGACAAGATGACAAATACAAGTCTCAGTTGACAAGATAAAAATGAACTTACTAGTATATAGTTTTTTTTTACTTACACTGTACTTACATATATATATTTTTCTTTGATTAATAACACAAAATTGTAACAACTTACTAGTACATAATTTATTTTTTGATGACTTGCATTGCTGTGTATAAACTTAGTCGTAAATGATTTTTTTGGATTAATTACACAGTTGTATGAACTTACTAGTATATAGCTTTTTTATGACTTACACTGATCTGTATAAATTTAGTCATATATGATTTTACTACTAACTAAAATATTATGAACAACAACATACCCAGTGAAATCCCACAACGTGGGGTCTGGAGAGGGTAGAATGTACACAGACTTTACCTCTACCTTGGTAGGTAGAGCGACTATTTTCGAGAGACCCTCGGCTCAGGACAAGTAAAGCAAAAAACAGTCAGATCCGGTCAAAAATTTAAAGCAGTAAGCTGTAAGAAAATATTGATAGCAAACGCGAATACGTCAAGATATCGCATCCTGAAAGAGAAGCAGTAACTAACGCAGATAAATGAGATAAACCAAGTACATTAAAGAACGCATAGCAGAAAAAATAAAACTAGAGAAGACTATAAAGCAATACTACACCTATTCGTATGAACTTACAAGTATTTAATTTTTACACAAAATATTATGAACTTACAAGTATTTAATTTTTTATTAATTAGAACAAAGTTTTATGAACTTACTACTATATTATTTTTTTTTATGAATTACATTGATATAAATATTTTTTGATTAGTTAGACAAACATGTATTATATATAAATTTGTACGACTTACAGTAAGATGTATTCACTCGTAAATTATGAAATGAAATTTGTTCACTTGATATGTCAAAATCCATAAATTTCAAGAAATTAAATATGTTGATAACACGACAAACAAGGTACACACTTACTTTGTTTCAATGTCTACTTTTTAATTTGGTCAATGAGCATTTTATCTAAGTAAACGGATCAACAAATCTAATTGGTGAATAATTTAGGCGGGGGTAGATTTAGCTGCTCAATGTATGAATGTAATTATTTCAACATGGGGAACCTAATTTAAAATTTTACATGATCCACTATATAATTCCTAGAGGTCTTTCTAACATGGCATGCAAAACTTGTTGGGTATTCTTGCTCTATGATACTTTATAAAGCAGTACGGGAAGTATATCACTATTACAAGTATTTGAAAGGATAAACAAAAATTCAATAATTCAACTAGTAATCTGAAAATTACATTAGAACCACAAAACTGAAATTACAATTTTGTTGAAGACGGAAAAATGGAAATTGCTTTTGCTGAGTCGAGTGTGGCACTCTGTCCTTAAGACAATATTGCCCCGTATGTATCCTTTATACGTCCTGGACAATTTGTCTCCCAAGATAAAACAGCAATGGAACACTTGAGCAAAGGAAACTCAAGAGCTACCGTGAAGAATATTGAGTAACGAAATGATGCCTGGAAGTTGTAGGAAGAAGAAAACTTTCTGCTTGTGTAAGCTTCTGAATTTTTCGTGTATATTATATATGTGTTCTTAGTGCCCAACAATGGTGTAAGGGGGTGTTTATATAGGTGATGGAGGGGCTGAAAACTACCTCCATAATAGCCAAATAATGGCCATTATGGAGGTAGTAAAGTCACCAACATCAATGGTGAAAGACCAACGGATTTGGCCATTATAGGAGGAGTAATTCAGCCAAAATAAATGGCTGAATTGAGTGCTAGGCGTTTCTGCTTTGACTGTCCAAATTCTGACGTTCTGGAAACTTCAGGGACCAAACTGTACATCTGAAAGAATTCTGGTCCGAATCAGTATTTCGGCAAAGTTCTCGCCCAAAGATAATATCCGCACTCGGGCCGGACGGGCGAGGCTGCGGCGTGCGATGTGGTCTTTCCTTGAACCGAAGCACATCTAGGTCTTCCCTCCTTTAAACACATGGGATACCCCTTGGGGTCCCAAACCCCAAACCAATTTCGAGTCTTATATACACAACAATTCTTTCTTCCTCTACCGATGAGGGAGAATTGAACACAATACCACACTTTCCATGCTTCAAACACCTTACTTTGTGGACCAATATCTCTTTCATTTCTCAATGAAATTTGACGATTCTTGGCCCTACGGTTATCTACGTACTTAGTAGATCATGCATGTGTGAAGAACCGGATTCTCCAACATACGTAACACTAGTGTTTAAGCCGTTAAAGTTGGTCGGTCGCAACTCCCGCCAAAGGCTCATTTCCAACAAAACTTACCCTAAATTAGTCACAAATTATTTAACACCTAAGAGAAGACCCAATTTAGATCTATGTGCTTCTTCAGATGGGATAGAGAAGCTATACTACAAGAACAAAAAATTATGAATCAATGGAGGATGAGCTAACCGAACTCATCCATAGGTTAGTCAAATTGAGAGGCCGAGATTACACATAAATAATATTGTTGTATGACCGTCTTCCCCTAACCAAATCGTATGAAATATACAATAAGCTATTGAAGAACAACTCCCCTCAAATTATTACACTGATGGTGACACTGAGTCATCAAAGGATAGTCCCAAATCTGGGATTGAGAATGTTGCTTTTGGAAATGGATGCACGAGGATTCTCGACATGTGAGATGATGCTTGTTAATGATGGAAATGGATGTATGTTTTTGTCTTTGATCTATGGAGATGCTATGTCATCTAAATATTTTATTTATGTTGTTTTGTTTTAGCTTGTCTCTTGTCTTGTTTGAGATGAAAAGATTTGTTTTGGAATGAAATAATGTGTCTCTTTTAATGTGTATGGTTAATCAAATGTTTCAATGAAATAATTTTATGTGAAGATCCTAACTAAGATGATGAAATAATTTTATGTGATAACACTAACACTTCACTAAATATTTAATTTTTCAACTAAAAGAAAATATTTAACACTAGGATTTTCGAAAATATTTAACACTAGGATTTTCTTACTATTTAATTTTGATTACATGAATTCTTATATTTTTTATTTATTCACATTAGATAATTTGATTAAAAATTGGCCAACTCGCACTCAATGTGCATGTTATTTGGACAAAGTGTTGTACAAAAGTTTAAAACTGAAATAAAATAAACTAAGGTAAAAAAATAATAATAAGGGAATAAAGAAAAGAAAAACAAATGGGTTGCAGCAGTTCATTTTTATAATCCAAATGGTGCATTGGTTAATCAATCGGTGTAAATTGTGATGGTTCGAATTGCTACATAAATCTATTTAAATCAAGACTACTTATGGAACATCCCTACACAATTAGAAAAAATACAATCTAAAAATCACTTCAAATTCGTCTACGAAATGGTCACATCTCAAAGTGTTGCACATCCTAACGGTAGACTACATGAACACCCCCCACCGTATTGCTTATCATAACAATGTTGTTAACGCAAATCTCCGGCTATTTCAGGAGATTGATAATCTTAAGAGAGAAATGATTTTTAAGGACTCTTTACAATGCTCTTAGTAGAGATAATGATGAACTGAGAAGAGAACCGCGTTAGGTAAGACATAAATTATTTCAACACACAGATGAATTCGACAATAGGGCGGTTTATAATGGGTGGTGAAATAGGTGCTAATGTTGGTGGTTTGTTTTTGTTTTAATGTTGTTTTTTTATCATATTTTATGGTATTTTGTTGGTGTGTATGTTGTTTTATTTTTTAAGTTTTGTGGTATTATGGTGGTGTATCGACATGGATTTCAATCCTAATGGAATATCATTTTCTTAAGCACCAGTTATTGTCATATATTTTCAGATTATTTTTTTCCATCTTAATCATTTTTTGAAATTTCATTTTATTTAGTAATTGTATCATCTTATTGTGTTCTTTGAAAATTCATTCTGTAACAACTTGCAATATCAAAATAAAATAATTTGTAAGACCAATTAGCAATTTACAAGACCAAATAAAAAATAATATAATTACAAATTAAATAGAATTACAAGCAAATCTAATAGAGAAAAAACATTGACCAGATATATCATTTTTTTTTTCAGAAATCTTCAATCATATTACAATTTCAGTCAAAAAATAAGCCAGCCTTGATGTATTTACATCATGAACTTCGATATTTTTTATAACATCCATATGTTTCCCCAAGTGTTTTCCCAGATGTTTTGTCAAATGATTCACCAGAATGCTACTTTAAAATTATATTTTGATAATGCATCCATGAATTCTTCATGAGTTGAATATCAACAATAAATGTTCTCTCGAAAATCATTTATCAGTGGTGTACACTCTCACCAATCATCAAAAGATACTTTGCTTTCTCTGTTTAAAAACAACATAAAAATCATCCTTTTGGGCCTATTGATCTTAATCCTAGACCGTTAAGAAGAAGGAGAGAAAGAGAAAAAATGAACTAGTTAAATTAATATAGAGAAAGAGAAAAAATGAACTAGTTAAATTAATATAGAGAAAGAGAAAAAAAATGTAGAATATTGATCCCCTAAACACTATTGCAAATATAAAGTGAAAGGCACGACATCACCTTTTTGATGACCAATAAAAAAACAAGGAATATTATTATTATACGTTGGTATTAGATATATTATTTTAGTTAACCCACACAAAGTGTTTGATATTTCTCTTTGATTCTAGATTCTCTGATTGTTTTTTGGTGTCCACTCTTGTGAACTACTCATTATTTATTCCTTGTTTCTTGCCTGCTAGTTTCTGCTACTCCCTGCTTCTTTACTCTTTTATCTCGACTTGTTATTTAGTTAATACGTGCACTAAAATATCTGTGTTACTTATTAGTTGCCTGATTTTTTTTAATTTTTTAAAACTAGATTAATTTTCTAACCTGTATTAGTGGCTTCGGGATATGATGGTAGTTTAAGGATGTGTCCTTGGTTGGTGGCGGGGGAGGGGGCAGGGGTGATAAGGGTAACAAAGGAGCTCATACGCTGAGAATGTGGTCTTGAAACATAAGAGCTCTGATGGAAAAGTCGATTGAGCTAGTGAAGATTCTTAAGAAACGGAAGATCAGTGTATTGTATGTCCAAGAAATCAAGGAGGTAGGAACCAAGGTTCTAGAGGTGGACGGATTTAAGTTGTGGTACTCAGGAGGCTCGAGTAGTAGGAATGGAGTAGGCATTTAGTAGACCGGAAACTCAGGGATCGAGTGGCAGAGGTTAGGAGGGTGAATGATAGGATGATGACTATTAAACTAGTTTTAGGTAGGCTTACTTTTAGTATAATTAGTGTTTATGCCCCGCAGGCAGTTTTGGGCAGGAGGACAAAAGGCGTTTCTGGGAGGAGTTGGATGAGGTGGTGAGAGACATTCCACAGACCAAAAAAATTTGATAGGAGGAGATTTTAATGGCCACTTCAGATGGATACAACGATGTTCATGGTGGTTTCGGCTTTGTGGATAAGAATGATGGAGGAGTCTCGCTTTTAGACTTTGCTAAGTCTTCTGAGTTGGTCATAGCTAACTCGATCTTCCAGAATAGGGAGGACAACCTAGTGACCTTTCACAGTACGGTAGCTAAGACTTAGATATATTACTTGCTTCTAAGGAAGGGTGACAGAGGTGTATGTAAGGACTGCAAGGTTATCCCGAGCGAGAATCTCATAAGTCAACATAGACTGGTGGTAATGGACATAGAGGTCAAGAGAAAGAAGAAGAGGAGGGTGGCATATGACCAACCAAGGATTAGGTGGGGAGGCCTTATTAAGGCCAAAATTCAGGAGCTCGGGGAGAAATTGGTTGCTATGGGGCTTGGGGGAGTAGTGGGACGCAGATATTATGTGGGCTAGGACGGCTAACTGCATCAGAGAAGCAGCTAGAGAGGTGATAGGGGTTTCGAGGGGTTCGAGCGAACATAAAGGGGCCTGATGGTGGAATGAGGAGGTTCAAGAAAAAGATGAAGCCAAGAAAGCTGCGTATATAACACTAGTGGAAAACCTAGACGTGGAAGACAAAAGGAGGAATAGGGAGAGATATAATACGATGAGGAAGGAGGTGAATCTTGCGGTCACAGTGACAAAGACAACTACTTTTTAATGCCTGTATGAAGAGCTCGAGTGCAAGGCGGTGATAAGAAGTTGTATCAGCTCGCCAAGGAGAGAGAGAGAGGAGGGCTCATGAGCATAGTTATGACCATTTAAAGTTTCACCAATTTACAACGACTTTCTCTCCCTGCATTTTATGCCAATGCTTCCGTGATATGTTATTCAAGTTCATGCCGCATTCGACTTCCATAAAAGCTTCATAGATTGACTTCAATGGCTATGATTCAAGAGATAGTAGTAGCCTAAAATAAATAAATAAGAATAATTATATATTTAATTCAGTTTTTTGGTTCGGTTCGTATCCAAAATTTTAAAATCGAACCGAATCACTAAATCCTGATTCGGTTCGGTTTTTTTTTTAAAAAAATAAGAAAAAACCGAACCGAATTTCATTTCGGTTCGGTTTTTTCGATTCTCCGGATTTTTTGCCCACCCCTAATTAATACCCCTGATTTGGCCGAGTTGTGCCAAGTTGTGCTAAAAGTGATTGTGCCAAATATAATTATCCTTAAACTTAATGGGGTCATCGAAACTTAATGGGCTAATGGGTTTGCTTAATGGGGTCATCGAAACTTAATGGGCTAATGGGTTTGGTTTGAGTTTTGTATATGTGTTAAAATTAAAATTCACTAAGTAAATATAGATAATGTATTTCGAGCATAATAAATCAAATGACCTATAATAGTATTCCAAATTTAAATTCATAAAATTCAAAACTTGAATTGGTATGCATGGTGAACTTGTCTAACGGTTAGATGTTTGAACATAGAAAGGGTGGTTACAACCATGAGCTCATGGTTGGTTCAGCATCATAGTCATTGCAGCTCATCTCCGGTGACTTTTCCTTTATATTCTTCGTGCCTCTCAAGGAGCATATTCTCCAAATTATTTAAATAATTTCTTTCTCTAATAATGCCTTAAACTGCTCAACAGAGGAAAAAAAGATTAGTACACGTAATATTGATAGCTAAATGTTATTCCCTCAGTCCCAAAAAGATTATTTTGCTTTAATTTAACACGAAGTTTAAGAAATAAAGGAAAACATTTGAAATGTGTAGTCCAAAATAAATTTTAGATATTTGTGTGGAGATCCATTACTGATTCCGATCTTCGGTTAGTCTTCTTCTACGATTGATTTGATCGGATATAAATTATTTCATAAAATTAAAATATTTATATATATAAAAATATATCAAATTTTTTTAAATAAATTAATAAAGAAAGTATGACGATCTTTTTAGAATAGATAGAATACTTGCTTTATTCAATTTTCTACACTAATATTCAGGTTTAAGATGATGGAGCTGCAAGCAAGTCGGGACGTTCTGTCCAGCTGGTCTAATCATAATGAGAGAAAACATAGTACAAATCGCCGAGAAATTTGCTGAGAGTGCTTGTAATTAGTTTCTCTATTAAATGAGTATTTTATTATTATAACCAATCCACTGTCATCTTGTGACAAAAAAATAAGCAAATTTCCCATAAATTCAGGCATTTGCTGGCCTATTCTTAGATAATTTCCTTCTCCCTTAGCCTTTTTGGGCCAGCAAAAGATTGTGCTATCAACTCTCGTAATGCTAATCAAAGCATGAACTATTTTAATAAACAAATTGATGAGATTAATAATGTCATATAGTGGAATGAGTTCATCCTAAGCAATTTCTATTGGATCCGTCGGTTTTGTTAACTACTCCCTCGGACCTAAAAAGATTTTCATACTTTCGTTCTTAATTTATCCCAAAAAGATTGATATATTTATATATATATATAAAAATAATTTAATTTTATGAGATGATTTACAGTCACATTCTAAGACTTGTTTTAGACCACATATTTCAAAAGTCTTCAATTATTTTTAAACTCCGTGTCAAGTCAAACTTGAACAATCTTTTTGAAACAGAGGAAGTAGTACTCCATCCGGATCAAAAAGAATATCCACTTAGCCATTTTCACACCCCTTAAAAAATATTAACTCCTAGATAAAAATATATAATTTGACCAAAATTCCCCTAATTAAATTGGTATTGAAATTTAATCATCTAACAATTAATAATGGCAAATCTGAAGAAAAAAATAAAATTAATTATTTTTTAATTGGATAAGTGAATAATATTTTTGATTAAAAAATAAAAATTAAGTGAACACTCTTTTTTATTCTGAGGAAGTAATACTTATTACCTTTCTTTTTTCACCTGTCTTTTGTGGAGGAATATATTGGTTTGTGTTTTGATGCAAGCAATAATGATCATATCAAATTATCAACACAATTATAGGATAACTTAGTGCACAAAGTATTTTACGTTAGCAGAATTCGAGAAAGAGTCGTACTTCAAATAGTGTGATGTAGCTACTCTACCATAATGTAAATATTAATTAGTAATTGCTTCTATAACTCGAATTCATAACCTATAAATCATAATGGAGACCGTTATTTTAATGATCCCTTTCTCCGGAAACACAAATGTAAGAGTAAAAAAAATCCATTTATCACGACACTTTGTGCATTTGATCCTTACACATTTAATAGTACATGTAGTGATGCTAATCATACAAGTCTCGTGCAAGAGTAATGGGTTCACCGTTCAAAGGCTCCGTCAACTTCTTTTCTTCCTCCCTTTTTACCTTTTGCCAGTTAAGTTTGTGTTTTATAGTATAATTTAAGAATATAAATATTGTGTTTAACAAGTTAAGGAGATAACACAACAAACTCTCAACCAAGCTGGGACTCTAACAACTTCGCCCTTCATGCTTTTAACACTTAGAGAATGTATTTATTCGTAAATCGGTACAGTTGAATTTTTATACGTGGTCAAGGACACGTGGATATCAAGTGACACGTTTGAAAGTAATTCTAGGTAACGTACACAATAATTAAGCAACAATAAGGTAACGGAAAGTAATGATTAGCATGAGCCTTGTGACGACTTTTGGGCTGAGTTACGACAATGTGTATGCAAGCACAAAGATCGAGAGAATATGGATAAATGTCTTATAATAACTTAAAATGTGCCCCCTTTACAATGGAACAATGTGTCCTCTTTATACATAAGCTAAACGGGTACATAACCCGCGAAATATGCTCTTATTAATACAAGAGAAAAAATGTTCTAATAATTGAACAATTAGTATCTCAATAAATGTCATTAAAGCCCTATTGGAAGACGTATGACTGGTTTAGTAACAGTTGTCCATTGCAATCCAAACAACTCTCAATCTTCTCTATTACCAGTACCAGTTTTACATATAACGCTTCTGGTACCACTCGCATTTAATCGATAGTGCCTCAAGTTGATGTGGTCTTGACTCAGCACCGTGTTCCACGTGTCATACTTAATTCATACAACGATCTTATACTAATTTTTTCCTATACAGTTAGTCCCCACACTTTTCCGGCGTAAATCTTACACGCCCCAGAAGTGGATTCGAACCCCTAAATGAATGAACTTTACACTTCGGCGGGAAATTTAACACGTAACGATTAAAACACATGTCAAAAGTCACATCCATTCTATGCTTCTGAAACGGCGGCAACTGACAGCTGGCTGCTCACCTCGAATTTATTGAATCCCTTATGGTGTAAAAAATTTAACCAACAGATGCAATGTTTACGGGACCGCATTCATATCATGTATCTAAGGTCTTCCGAATACGACATTATACCTTATGTCACCATCAATGACATAAAATTTTGTTACCTTAATGACTCTCATCGCATCCACCGGTAAATCTACTTCACCTTTAGTGGTTTAACTTGACATATTAAAACCTGAGAGAGTTCTGGCGGCTGGAACTATCTTGTCTGCCATAATCATTTCTTCTACCACTTTCATCCGGATAATACTAGACGAGGGTATTGATTAGAATCCTCTTCACTTGGAAGCAATCGATAGGTACTGTGACCACTAATGCATCATTATGAGAAGAGATTACACCAACATCTTTGGTGAATGTGATAGCATGTTCGCCAGGTATCTCTGGGAATCTCTTCTCTTGAGTTACATAGATTTTTGTCTTTTTGGCTACAGTAAACGATGTAGCGACAATCATTGACCCACCATAGATCATGTTTATAGCATGGGGTGGCGCAGTTGAATTTGATTTACCTTCGACGGGAGGTCCTTGCTCATAATTATTGCGGGCTCTTTCATTCAAATATTCTCATAGGTGGACCATGTTTAGTATTCCTGCCATATTTTATCGTAGATCTGCAATCCGCAGTTTTATGTCTGTAAGTGCCGTAGAAAGCGCACCAAATGGACTAGTCTCTTTTGTTTGGATCATATTGCAATGGTTTCAGTGGTCGAGACACTAGATGAGTTCTCAGTACCGCCACCATTTGCTCTTCGTCGATGTTGAAGTTATACCCGAATAATTTTGGGTACCCCGTACCCTTAGATGAGTTACCTTTATAGGAGTTCATCAATCCTTGATTACGTTTAGGACCTCATTTGTTATTTGACTTTTCAAAGAAATGAAAACCATGTCCACCTCCTTGCTTTCCGGGGGTAGGATAAGGTTGGAAGCAATTCTTTGAGAAATTCTGGTCGGCACCGACTCCTTTGTTAGACTTCCCAAAGATACTCCCTATTTTAGATCCAAGCATATCATCCTTAATTAGGATCTTGGACTCATACCGGTTGTGCATATCCTCCCGAGTTGTAGCCTAGAATTCCAAGAGATTTTCCTTGAGCTTCCGGGAGGCATCGGAACTCGAAGGGTTCAAACCCTTTGTGAAAGCCTCTGCAGCCCATTCATTCGGGACTGCGGGTAACAACATCCGCTCCTTCTGAAACTGTGTGATGAAGTCCCTAAAGAGCTCTGTTTCTCATTGCGCAAACCAAAAGATATCCTCATTGTGTGTCTTCACCTTCCGAACCCCCATATGAGCTTTTATGAATATTTTGGCGAGCTGGACGAATGATCCGATTGAATGCTCAGGGAGTTGTGAATACCATGTCAAAGCTCCCTTAGCAAGTTTTTCAGCAAACTTCTTGATCAGAACCGATTCTATTTCGTGTTCTCTTAGATCTTTCCTTTTACGGTCGTTGTATAGGCCATTATATGCTCATGTGAATCGGTAGTTCCATTATATTTGGCTACAAAAGGCATTTTGAACCTTTTGGGGATCAGTTCAGGCGCAACCTTTGGCTTATATGCCAACTGAATATATTTCTTTGCGTTTGGACCATCAACCACAGGACGAGCCCCCGGTATATGGTTGAACTGGCGCTGGAACCTATGGGTGGTTTTTTCCACCTTCTCTGCATTAGTGTCGACTTTGCTTGTCATGAATATCAAGACTTTTTGATGAAACGAATCTTCAGGAGCGGCTTCACTTTCTCAACCATTATTTCTCGATCCACCCTGGTCATTATCGATTTCTCCATTAGCATTTGGTGGAGGCACTGGTTCGTCTGTTGGAGTATTGCCAGCATTCTTGGATATATACTCCACTTGAAACCGCATCAGACGCTCCAACTGCTCACTCATAACAACATTATGCGCCCTAAGATTCTGTATGGCTTCTTCAGGTGTTTTGCTAGTGGAAACATCCTCATGCTGAGTATGTCCGCCTCCGAAAGTGGCTCCGTCTGCAAACATCGGGTCCCCTGGTGTTGTGGTTCCTATAGGCAAACCATCCGGTCTCAGTGGGACGTTGCTCGTATTGTCCTCGATGTTGCGTCTACTTCCGTGTTCTCCTATTCCTGTCTTCTGTTTGACCTAAACAAGAAATAAGACTTAAAGAAAAATTAGATTAGTAGAAGGGTCACTTGTGACACCACAATTGTCCAAGCCCCACGGTGGGCGCCAAATTGTTTACCCATAAAACGGTACAATTGAATTTGTATACGTGGTCAAGGACATGTGGATCTCAAGTGACACGTTTGATAGTAATTCTAGGTAAATTACACAATAATTAAGCAACAATAAGATAACATAAAACAATGATTAGCATGAGCCCTGCGATGACTTCTGGGCTGATTTACGACAATATGTATGCAAGCACAAAGATCGAGAGAATATGAGTAAGTGTCTTGTAATAACTTAGAATGTACCCCATTTATAATGGAACAATGTGTCCTCTTTATACATGAGCCACACGGGTACATAACCCACAAAATATGCTTTTATTAATACAAGAAAATAAATGTTCTAATAATTGGACCATTAGTATCTCAATAAATGACATTGAAGCCCTATTGGAAGACGTACAACCAGTTTAGTAACGACCATCCGTTGCGATCCAAACGGCTCTCAACCTTTTGTATTACCGGCACCAATTTTGCATATAACGCTTCTGGTACCGCTCGCATTTAATCGGTAGTGCTTCAAGTTGACGTGGCCTTGACTCAGCACCGTGTTCCACGAGTCATACTATAATTCTTACAACTGTCTTACACGAAGTTTGCCCTATACAACATGGATAAAATAAGTATGAAGTTTCAAACTTCCAATATTGGATAAACCAATTAATGAGTTTGGCTATAATGCAATATTAAGAAAATGAATCTTTAACCTAATTCGAAAACATATAACGAGATAACAATCAATAGCCGTGAAACTGGCGCTTCATTTTCTGACGACTAACAAAGCAATCTTAGATCTGTTTGACATTTAATTTTGAAACAAGAAGCCCAATTCAAGACCGTTGATCAGAAACACTTTCAAATTTAAATTTGATGGTTCAACTTCTAAGATCAGTTCTTACTTACTGATTGTATTGCACTTTTAAAATTATGAATTAAGAATTTATCAAATTTGTTGAATTTTAATTTTTTATATGTATATTCATACAATGTGTCAAAATTATTTTTACAAGCTCCACCCTCTGGTTTTGATTGAGATATTTTTCTTTTTCTACTGTTGGTCCCAGAATATACCTTCCTTTGCATTAGGTTTTCTGGACTTTATAATAAGCTTCCAATAACAACAGCACTACAAAAGCATTACATTTGGCTTAAATGGTTACAACATGGTTATGCTGATGTGATGTGTAGCCAAAAATTTATTACTATGATGCCTTCTCTATGATTTCCATTTTTATGGGACCACTGACGATTATTTGGCTTCCAAATTTGTTGTATTTTTTGGCTTTTTTTGTTTTATCGAAGTAGCCCATCTTCATGTGCACCATTATTAATATGTAGTCAAGAGTCATGGCCCTTTGATAATATCCATGTGGTTCCTAAGTGTGATGGAAATATGGTGGATATGATTAAATTCTTCTGTTCATCTGTGTGGTGGATGTAGTGCTCACATTATGCATTTCCAAATTTCTTTTGTGTAATATGTCTAAAACGGTAAATATTTATGTGTCTTCGGTGTTTACACCAAATCATATATATATGAACTTATCATGATTAAGTAAGTAAGTGAAGTAAGAATATATATTAATTAATTGTGATTATAAAAGTGATAGGAATTTACATGCAAACACATGTGCATCTATTGGTTTGGCATAAACATCGAGCGCGGTAAATTTTTACCAACACAATGATCTTGCTAACTGTTGCTAAAATATCTCATTTTTATTTTCTGTTTTACTGTTAATATTAGCATACAACAAGAAGGAATTGGGTACCTGACTTATTATATATTTATGGAATACTAGAAAAATATACTATATCAGCTTTGCATATTTCATTTTTCCTTTAAAATGTTCTATGAAAGGTATAAAGAAGACAAGGATTATCATTCAAAGGGTTTAAGTAATACACATTCTATGTGGTTTCTTTTCCCAAAATATTTCTGAAGGCCATTGTTTAATCTTTCTCACAGAAAAGAATAAAGATTGGAAAACACAAAAGCAAACCTGAAAATGGATTTCAGAATGACTCAATATCTGTTCATTTTGGTTAAGGGATGGTATAGTATAGTGGGGGGTGGGGTACGTTGAGGTTCTTTGTCTGCAACGGCAAGCATCAAAGTTTTGATTTTTTGCAGCAAAATACAAAGAAGACCCACACCACATCTGATTTTACCCTATTACCTTAATGAAAGGAGAAGGGGTCATGACCTTAATTATTAATCCTGGCAGCTCCTAGCTTCTTGTATGCCTGCCATTATACATAGTGTGTACATGGACAAATTTATAGGTTTATTCGACTTTAGTAGTTTTGATTCAAATTATGTATATGTATTGAAAGATTCATAAAAAAACACGAGCAATAAATTGCGAGTGTAGTGAATTAAAAAGTTACAACAACAACGTAACAATACATATTCAGTGTAATTTCACTATTGAGTTTGAGGAGAACGATGTGTATGCAGACCTTATTCTTACTTTGAAAAAGTAGAAAGGTTGTTTGATAGACCGTCGGTTCAAGTAAATTAAAAAATTATAGTAAAATACTCTTAAAATTAAATGCATAAAGTTTAAATTTTGAATTTGCTAGGGTGTGTATGACTTAAAGAATCATAATACAAGTACTTCGCATTGCATGTTACATATATTGTTAAACACTCCAACCAGTTTCCCCCCGACATTTTCATTCATTAATTAATTTCCACCACCCTTCTTTGTCTTATATCCTTCATAATATAACCAGTATATGTCATTAGTTATTTTCCCTTTAATTCCTCTTATATATTAATTGGATCTGACAACTTCATTTAACACGACGTGTTATTACGGTCATACGCTTTGTCTCGAACCCCAGTAATTTCTACATGGTTCTAATCATTTATAATATCTCTTTCCTTTTCCTTCAGAAGAAATAAAATCAACTTTGTTTTGTTTGTTTTTCCTTTTCTGATTTGGATCAGAAAGAACATAATTATAAATTTTAAAAAAAAAAGTTTCATATGCGCCTAATCATACCTCTTATTTATTGTCACAACGAAACATTGCTTTATCATTTTAGTCGAGATATAAGAAAAGTAACGGAGAAAAGAAAATTAAGAGAGAGAAAGAGACTGAAATTAAGATGTGATAATCCACCTGGTACAAGACTTAGCACACCTATAAAGCAAGGATTAGTGTTGTTTTTAGGTAATAATTCATTTGAGCTGTCCAATAGATCGATGGTACTTATCAATACTAATACTCCATTATCTAACTTGTTAAGCACCTCCATTAACTGATTAATCCTTCAAAGATTGGATAAGATTATTGATTAGTAGTATATTAATATCTTTTTTGGGTAACATCTATCGGTTTAAGATAAGCTAATATAGTAGTTGTTCCACTTCCATCCACTCCAACTCTAGATTCATATTTTCATTTGATTGCTTCTCCTTGATGGATTTAATTTGTACCAAAGATTCGTTTAGTAGGTCTCTCATCTATGTCAAATGTGTTGAAATTAAAGTCCTTTTTTTCTTTCTGTTTTTACTAGTGGCTTTTATGATTGAAGGTAGGGTTTTCCTTCCAGAAATTTCCTTTAATTTGGTGAAACAAGACCATAATTGAATAGGAATAATTAAGTGCAAAGATTAAGTTGATCCCATTTGCAAACAAAGATGGAGGATTGGTTTGAGGAAATACAGAGATATATAGTGGGTAGCATATAGAGGAAAAGGTGGAGGTAGGACCGTAGGTGCTATTTCAACAAGTTAGACTAAATAAATTATTGAAATGAAGTCCAAAAGGGATTAAGTGCAATAAGATAGAGAAAGAAAGACTAGAAAATACTCCTATGAAATAGAGTTTGAAAAGGGAAATAGATTGGGAGTGGTTAGATTAAAATTAAAGAAATGTCTAAAGTAAAAATGTTTGTGGGTGTCTTCACGAACTTGTTGGAAATGATTATTTCCTTTACATTTGGGTCTCGGAGAAAGAAAATATGGACTTCCATCATTCTACTTTATTTAATACTCCCTCCGTTCAATAATAAATAATATCACATTAATCAAAAATACACATATTAAGAAATCAATAATGCAATGAAAATTTTATCAAATTATCCCTATTTAATAAACATATATCACTTTTCCATTTTAAAGCATGCATGAATATTAATCATTTATGTCTTGAACAGAGAACTTGTTAATAAACATTTCTTAGAATAAATAGTTTGTCAGTTTTTGTCTAAGTGTATAGTAGGAAAAATGTAATCAATTTATATCTTAAATTTCTAAAGTGACGCTTATAATGGGACGGAGGAAATATTATATTTTTATTAATTCATTAAAATGAATGATATAATTTTATATTTTTTAATAATAATTTTTTTATAATCACATAAATATTATAGGAGTACATATTTAAGATCGCAAGTTATCACATTTTCAATTCGGGCAACACATTTTTAACAAATCGGTTTAGAGCTTAGAGGGACAAATGAAGCATTAAATGGCCATCCCTCCCGTGTGAATACTTGCACAACAACATACCCAATAAATTCCACAACGTGAGGTCTGGAAAGGGTAGAGTGTACGTAAACCTTACCTCCACCTTGGTAAGTAGAGCGGTTGTTTCCGGGAGACCCTCGGCTCAAGACAAAGCATAATCACAATCAATGCAAAGCAAATCAAAGCAAGAAAAGTGGTCAGACTCAGACAGGGAATTAAAGCAGTATGGACAGTATGAACATGTTGATAACAAAATCGAATACATCATGGTAACACATTCTAACAACAGGAAGAACACATTTAAATAAGATAAACAAAGTACATTAAAACACATAACAACAGAAATCAAACTACAGGGGACTATAAAACAATATTGTGTCTATAAGTGTGATAGGCTAATCGGCCTACAGTAATAACATTACAGCTATCATTTTGTAAGCGTAAGTAGGATTACGCTCGCCTACCTACTACCCTTCTACCATAATCTGTGTCCCCCACAACCCCCCTATCTAAGGTTATGTCCTCAGTAAGTTGCATCTGCGCCATATCTCGTCTAATCACCTCTCCCCAATACTTTTTCGGCCTACCTCTACCCCTCTTGAACCCGTCCATAGCCAACCTCTCATACCTCCGTACTGGAGCATCTGTGTTTTTCCTCTGCACATGCCCGAACCATCTCAACCTCGCTTTCAGTAAATAAATTCTGACCCTCAATAGGTGGAAAAGTACATAAGCATTTTTTTTTCTGACCCTCTAAGTAATTCAGTCAAATTTTAAAGCCTATTTATCAACCAAACCTTACTCTCCAAAGATCTCGAAGGACACTTATCGAATTCACCTTCGTTTTTCCGTTCCTCTATAATAATAAACCACGCAAATCCACACATAATGTTAATAACAAGTTTTTCATTTCTGATTTTGTTTGTCTTGTACATTATTATTCAATAAAATGTTAAATTAGCTAATAATTAGTGAAATAAAAGCTCATTTTCTTTTAATTTCTATCCTTTAATTTCTTGAACACATTTAACAGGTTGTACAAAGAACACAATTGATAGGGTTACCCGCATGTGCATTGTGATTTAATTTGTGATCTTTTGACCACTTGAGCTTTTACATTGATAACTTATTTGTTTTGTTTAAACCAATAAAAACTACAAACAAGATTTTCATGAGATGCTCCACACATATATATGTTTGTCATCATTCTCCAACATCAGACGTTACGACGCAAATTGAATATTTTGCCTGCATATAAGTAAAGTTCGTGTAATTGAAACGGAAATTAAGAAAAAAGAAAATTCGAGGGGAAAACAAGAATAAAGTAGAAAACATGATGGAAAAAGAAACGATGTAGCTTGAAAAGGCAAGGGAGTAAAAAATAAGATTTTGAAAGAGTTGGGTGGGAGAAAAGTATATTGTTGAGCACTTCTACACTTCTACTACATCATCATCCTCAAATAGTATGTGTGCCTGAATCATGAGAGAAGAGAATTGTCATAGATCATAGGTTATATGTATGAATTTTAACATTCTTATTTTCAACTTATATGACAATATAGTTTGATTGAGCGTAACGAATTTTTTTTTAAAAAAAACTCTGAACATACTCATGTGTGGCTACAAGGTCTTTAACTTTAACATTTGTAGTTTTAAAAATTTGTTAGTAAGATAAAAAAAATGTAAAGTTTAAGTAAATTATTTTCAAATTTAAAATGATATTATTCTTTTTAAAGCGAATGAATTAATAAGCAAATGGTATCAAATAAAATGACGGAGGAAAGTAAAAATTACCATCAATAAGAGTTGTGGTGGAGGGACAAGTCTCGGATTTGATTTCTTCTAGGTACAAAGTCGTTTTGATTAGAAAGTGTTAATGTAAAACTTTTCAGCGTGACTCTGAATTTATTTGAGTTCCAATACGAATACCGATATCGAATGGAAAAAAAATTACAAATTACCCCAGGCTTATATATCAACGAAAGACAAATTTCTCGTGGACTAATTAGGATTACAAATTAGGGAGGAAGAAAATGTATAGCCGACTCTTTCTCGTGGGACCTAAAAAGGCTAAAACACAGACAAATTGTTTCGTGATGCCAATTCGAGAACTCTCTTTCACATTTCCTAGCTACTACTTAATTGTTTTTGGTGGATTCTCTCTTTCTTTTCATCACCTCCACCTCCATTTTCTATAATTAAAGTTATCTATCCTTATTGGTTTTGAGGAGGATTACAATACCAACTCAACTTTCTTTCTTTTCCATATTTCTTGTCAAAGAAAAATAAGATTCACCCTTTTCTTCCAACCCCATGCTTCATTTAATTACTATAAAGTTGTTATCTTCAACGGTTCTTAGCTTAAGTTATGGAAAGGACAATTATATTCAGAAAGGAGTTAAGGGTTGGGGTTGGCAAATGGACTAGTTTGTGTGCCTTTCTGATCCCCCCCCCCCCCTTTTTTTTTTTGAGCAGAAAAAAACAAAAATAGAAACTCATTTGTCAAGATAAAGGAGAGCTTTATTATGATTTATGGTAAAATAAAATTCCAGGTACCTTATTTCAATACAACTATTGAATATGTACCTATTTTTTGAAAAACTGTTATACGTTATATCCATTTTGAAACAATTCAAGATATGAGGTCTAAAGTTCAGATAAAAATGCATGAAGTTCAAGCATTTCTATCTGAAGTTCACGTAAAAATTATTGAACTTCAAGTAAAAGTACCTGAACATCAGGCAAAATTTATTGAATTCGGGCACATATGATTAAACTTCAATCATATAAAACTACATATTTTATTATTTCGAAGTAGATAAATTTATAAATTTTTATGCATTATAAATATGACTTAACTGGTGGTACCAAAATCAAGTATTAATGCCCTTCGGCCGGATTTGTGATGTTATTGTTTACTTTCTTCTCAACCGCGTAAAAAAACAATATATTCCAATTGTTACTACCAAATAGCTCGCTTCAAAAACAACGTAATAGATACGGCATGATTGGGACGTAATTATGGGATTTTCAACTAATTATAATCTTTGCCACACGTCTTTCTGAAATAGGGAAGTGGCTCCAAATCAAGACTCCAAAAAGACAAAATACAAAAGGGGTTCAAATTAAACAAGCAGATCGACAAGCTGAAGTTTGTAGCCCCACCTTCTTTTATTTCTCACAAAACTCTTGTGAACACCTAATAAATTAAAATACTCAAAATGAAATAATTTAATGACCAAAATGCCACAATTCAAATAATAGACATGAGTTGATTTAGAATAAAATGTAATAAACATACAATCTCTACACTAATTCAATAAATGCATGAACAAGAGAAAGTTACTCGGATGATAAGCACCCTCTACCTCTAACCCATAGGTTTTAGGTCCCAGTTATCAAGAGAGTAAAAAGGAGAGAGCTCCGTGAGGGGCAAAAAAATAATCAATAAATACATGATACATCATCACCAACACTCTTATCATTAAACTATAGTTCATGAATATGATTCTCACCTTAATTTATCTCTTAACCATAACCATTGATGTTCAATTATACTTTCTTGTTCTCCTATCGAATATGTGAAACACTTACTGTAATCAAGTGTTTTTACCACTTATGGTTAACGTCATAGAGTGAGGTGAGAAATTAAATTATTTATTCATGGTTAAGTATTAAAAAATTATGTGGCAACTAATATCGTGTATTATTACTTTGATATAAATATTGGGTGCAACCTATATTTTTTTCAATCAATTTGAGGGGAGGGGAGAGGAGAGAATTTTTCCATTGGTCATTTGAAAGATTTGTTTTCTAGTGAAACAGTTAAAAATTCTTGAAATTTTCAATTTTTACTTTCTGTTTGTAGGCTGTAGCCTCATAAATAAGAGGTTAAACACGGAAAGATGAGTCATTTGACAGATTAGTGGGAAGAGGTTTGACCCAACACTAACTTCGAGAGAAGTTGAAGCCAATTCAACTAACAACCATGCAATTAGGTCGGAAGTATGCCCACCTCATCTTCTGATGAGAGTAGTAATATAATATATACTTGAATCTTGAAGACCAAAAAAATATAATTTTGAAGACCAAGTAAATTACATTAGTTTCCCTAGAGCAAATTCCGAAACTTTGACTTAGGAAACTGAAATAAATACAGTTCTTTCAGTAGAACCTAAGTGATTTAATAAATTTGAGAATTTTAGTACTAGTTCGATCATGAATAGGAAAATGAGAATAAGGAGGTGCAGAACAACTATTTAAGAAACTTGACAAAACAGTTTTCATTTATTTTATTTTATAGGAATATATTTTTTATTTTTTGTATTTGAAATTTTAAACTTGTGTATCACCCTTTTCCATAAATATGGAAGAAATTGTTCAGTTGTGCAGCCTAATTCACCGCCGACACTATAAAGACCCTAGAGCGCCGTTTTTTCTTTCTTAGATGTCGAACAAAAGAGAAAGAGAGAATTGTAAACTCAAACTCCCTATTTGATTATAGTAAAATCTGCAACGACAAAGTGGACGTTGCTCTCGCATTTAGGGTGAACCATTATAAATTTGTGTGTGTTATTTGTTCTTCGCTTATTTACTGTTTTCTGATTAGGTATGATTTGAATCCTAACAGAAATAAATGAAATACTTAAAAGTGGGAAAATCTCATCCATCCAATCACAATAGTAACTATTAACGTATATTATAAATATGCTCCATATATTTTGTAATATTTAGTGTTGTATAATTATGGTAAATATAGGATCCCTATTGTATGAGGATTTCACATTGTACACACTATATATATTTGTATTAATGAGAAAGACCCCCCAAGGGAGATTAATACAATCTTACATAGTATCAAGAGCCAAAATTATATTCCTACCCTAAACCCCTAAATCGGCGCCCTTCCCCTTCTTTTTTGGGCACCAAACCGGCCATCTACCACCGGTATACCACTGATATACGCTGATATACACCTCGTATATAGCAACCTAGACCTCTACGACCTAGTATACCTCTAATATATCACCAATATACGGTCCTCTTCCCTCTAATAATTCTCCAACATGCCATATACTACTAGTATACAGCTTCTCGAAGCTGATATACACCTCGTTTACAGCTGAAACTGCCCTTATACAGCCTCCCTAAAGCCGATACACCTCGTATACGGCCAATTCTGCCTCCCATCCACGCCACGAAACCCCCCCCCCCAATTTTCTTATGGCAGAACATATGGCTGACACCACCTTTGGTAGATTTTCTAGCAGCAGTAGGCACATACATGGGGCCTGGGCCACCCACAGCTCCTCAGAGCCTGCATCCCATATGTCAAATTGGTTTCTTCATCAGCCCAACAGCTTAGGCACAACACCGCTAGGCCTCAGCCATCAGGCCCTAATGCCCCCAGCCCATCAGCGGCCCAAAAATATAGGCGCACCAACAATAGGCCACAGCCTTCCAGCCCACTATCCTAGAGCCCATCAGTCCGCTCCAGGCCTTCTCCAATCCAGTTTGGGCCAAGCTTTCGGCATGTTGACTCCTCAGAATCTCAATAATGCGTGGTCTATGGATACGGGCGTCACGTCTCACCTCGCCAATAATTCTGGTAATCTTTCTCAACTGCGTAATTTAAATACTCCACAATCCATTCTGGTTGGAAACAGTCACCGCATTCCAATTCAAGGTTTTGGCCACACTCTAACCCCATCACCGCATCCACACTTCTCCCTAAATAACATTATTTATGCCCCACGCATTATCAAGAACCTAATTTTCGTTAGAAAATTTGCTATAGATAATTCTATCTCAATTAATTTTGACCCGTTTGGGTTTTTTGTAACGGAACTACGTACCGGGAAACTCCTTACATGATGCAATAGTGAAGGGGACCTCTATCATTTCCTATCCACATCCACTGCCAGTGTGACCACTTCCACATCTCTAACTGCCCAAGTCACTCTGTTAAGAGTCCCACATCGGATATGGAATGGAAACATGGACTCCTTAAATGGACTTGGACAATCCTCACCCTACAAGATAGCTTTTGGGGTTGAGTTAGGCCTAAGATTCATTCTTGACATGGTATCAGAGCCATGCCCATTTCAATTCTTTGTTCACCGATATTGGGCCCCCAAATTATATTATTCACGCTCCAGTTAACAAGGTCTGGGCGTGCGGGAGAGTGTTAAGAGTCCCACATCGGATGTGGAATGGGAACATGGACTCCTGATATGGACTTGGATAATCCTCACCCTACAAGTTAGCTTATTGTGGTGAGACGTTCAGTCCAGTTATTAAACCGGTTACCATTCGCACAATTCTGAGTATTGCTAAAGCATTGGCCGATTCATCAGCTTGATGTGAAATATATATTTCTACATGGGGATTTGAAATAAACTGTTTACATGCACCAGCCGCGTGGTTTTGTCCATCCAACAGCCCCTCAGTATGTATGTCGTCTTCGTAAGTCACTTTAATGGTTTGAAACATGCCACTAGAGCGTGCTTTGATCGTTTTGCACAGTACATTATGCGAATTAGGTTTGTATGCAACAATTGTGATAATTCTCTATTTATTTTCCATAGAGGTAGTAGTGTTGCGTATTTGTTGTTATATGTGGATGATATCAATAACCACATGCATTGCACGGTAGATGTGAAGAAGTAGACCATTATCTCGGTCAATTTACTTCCTTCAATCTCTTTATTCTTCCTAGTCATCCACTTTCATCATTTTCACATGAATGATAAGGCATACTACGACTAAGAAAGAGAAAGCTAAGAAGCTTGATCACTTTGTTGAATAAAGCAAGTTGCATCGTAAGCTGCTATAGCTCTTGCCAACTACCCTGAAAATGAAAAAGAAACTCTATCCTCAACCCTTCCAATCCTTAGTTCATGGTGGCAACTTCACCCCGTGCATCCTTTAGTTGTTAGCCCCGCCTAGAGGGAGGCGCTAAGGGAAGGGCGTAGCGTTAAATCTGCCTCGCCTTGAAGATGTTTAGAACCTTTCTGTTGAGCACCAATTGAAAATCCAATCTGACTTTCAAAACGGAAGTGAGCACAGGTGAGAGGACCCCACTTTTCCGCATACTTCAAATAGTACTTTTTTTCTCAAAAAAGAAATCAGATTTCTTTTGTATCTTTCGCTCAATGAGAAAATGAATCAGATTCTACAGGATCAAACCTATATTATGCTTACTGCCTAATCTGATTTGTTGAAAAATGAGATCATTGCATTGCTTAAAATCAAATTTGCTTTGACTGGCTTGGGGAAGTTGAGTTACTTTTTGGGCATACCAGTGACTAGATCTGCAGATATAATATTTTTGTGTCAGCGCAAGTATGCAAAAGAGATAGTATACAATGCTAAAATAGCGAACTGCAAGATAATGTCCACTCTAGTTGACTCTAAATCAAAGCTCAGTGTTGTTGATGGTGATCCTGTGTCCGATCCCACCCTTTACAAGAGTTTTCTAGGTGAACTACAGTATCTTACTTTCAGCATGCATGATATTGCTTATGATGTTTAGCAGGTATGCTTATTCATGCACGCCCTCAGAAAGCCTCATTTTACTGCTCTTAAGCAGATCATTCGATACGTTAAGGGCACACTTGATTATGGATTGCATTTATACCCCTTAGCACCGACCAGTTTGTTATCATATACGGATGCTGATTGGGCAGGTTGTCCGTACACGCGACGCTCCACCTCTGGATACTGTGTGTTCTTAAGGGATAATCTTATTTCATGGTCTGCCAAGAGGCAAGCCACCCTCTCCCGCTCGAGTGCAGAAGCAGAGCATAGAGGCGTTGCTAAGATCTGTTGGCTCTGAAACCTTCTTTTGGAGCTTTAGTATCCCTTGCGTAAGGCATCTTTGGTTTACTGTGATAACATATCCGCCACATATTTATCTTATAATCCAGTTCAGCATCAGCGAACCAAGCACATTGAGAAGGATATAGACTTTGTTCGTGAGAATCGGTCATGTTAAGGTGTTGCATGTGCCCTCTTCGTATCAGTATGCGGATATCTTCACAAAAGGTCTTCCTAGACTGTTATTCCTAGACTGCAGATCCAGTCTTAGCGTCCGGCTTCCTTCCGCTCCTACTGAGAGGGTGTATTAACGTATATTATAAATATACTCTATATATTTTGTAATATTTAGTGTTGTATAATTATGGTAGACATAGGATTTTTATTGTATGAGAATTCCACATTATACACTATATATATTTATATTAATAAAAAAGATTCATTAAGAAAGATTAATACAATCTTACGGTAACAAATAGCAAAAGGAAATCTATAATTGGTAATGGAGTTCATTAACTCAAATAGCAATATCCAAATATCAGAATCATAATATTTCGGGGACCCCACTTAGCAAATAATGACAAGAAACGAAGAGAAAATGGAATAAAACTTTGCATCATGGTGAGGGTGACATAGGCTTCACAACTAGATAGGAGGGAGGCATCTTGCTTTAGGCCATGGATCCTCCGTCACACACATCGAAACATATTACTAATGGAAGTGAAACCAATCCCCTTTCTCTATGTAAAGGGACAAGTCGTCTTTGGTTTAAATAATGGTCCATATACCAAGATTGTAGACATTTTTTTATATTACCTAAGATTGAAGACTTGGTAATTATTTTAGTAGAGAGAGGGAGTTAGAAAGAGAAGGTGTGACCCTCCAAGAGTACGTTGAGATGGACAGAATCTATCTGTTTGAGTTTAAAAATGAAATAAACTCCTAATAGGAAGCAATTCCTCTCTGAATGACCCTTACACCGCGGGTATAAATTTGACTTACTAGGAGCCCTAAAACAAATATCGAACATTGAATGAAAAACACTAAACAAAAAGAGAGACGGCAAGCATGGGCCATGCTCCATACACAACAATCCCTACGGCAGCGCCTAACCTTCTCCACACCCAACAATGCACCGCACAATGCACATCACCTTATTGACATTTGACTCGATCTCGTTCCATCCGTCCATATTATATATACGTACAAGTGACACAAACAGGGACAGATGTATTATTTGGACAGTTTGTGATTGCACCATCTACTCTCCACTATGTAATAATATTTTTTTCAAAATATATTGAGTGATGGCATTGCATATCTACTTACTTAAATTCCTATTTTTTTTCTGTACAAATTTTATAAAGCAATGGTGAATGTAATTACTGTAATAGTTTTCTTGGTGGTCAAACTACAGTAGTGTATGGATGATGCAAAAAATACCACAAATATTGGGGAGAAAAAGAAAAAGATGAAAAGTGTTTTACCTTAAAACAAGTGAAAGTTAAAAGGATAATAATAAACACACAAGTAATTTGATTAGATAAGAAACACGAGAGTCCCTCAGTCTTGAAAGAAAAGCCAAAGATAAAGCCCACGCGAAAGAACAAGAGAAGAGCAAGGAAACAAGGAACCACAATAAGAGGGGTTGCCCTCTCCCTTTGGACTGATTCGTTTTGATCGCATCTCCTTCTCTTTCTCCCATATATGCTTAGAAAAAGCATTTAGCATAGCAATCAAGACAGGCTAAGCAAGCAAGTAAAAGAGAAAATAAAGCAAAAGTTTCTTAGGTGGAAACAAAGTGTGGTCCAGCATGGTCATGTTGGTGTTCTTGGTAATGGGGTTGCCTTCTTCTTCTCCAACATAAAAAAGTTTATTTCTTGTCCTTGAATACTTGTCTCATTCTTTATCACTTGTTCATATTTCCTTTGGTTGGTCATTGCCATAGTTTATGGCATCTTCTTCTCCTTCATGATATTTATGTGTTTGCCTTAATTAGGCCTTCCCTCTCTTTACCAATAATCAAAATCTCTAAATACATATCTCCATATATCTATCCATCTATCATTCTGTTTTGATCATATACTTCATTCATCAATGGCCGTTCAAGCTCAATACCAATCAAATGTACACTTTTTTAACAGGCTTGCATTCTACACACATCCTCCAAAAACACTCCCTTTCCCTCTGAATTATTTTGTCTCTTTTTTCATTACTAGTACATTAATGTGAATTTTCATTGATTCTTGATTGCAGAACTGTACAAGAACGGAAGAATCCACTTGGCAACGATGATTATTCATTGCAACCTCAACCTGGTGGAGGATCAATTCTTGATCACACACAAATGCTATTCAATCCAGGAGGTAAAACAAGGGACTCTATAATTAATCCAATTACTTGATTGATTGAATGGTTTTGTTAATCATTTAATACAAGTAGGTTTTGTTAATCATTTACTGTTTTGGCTATGGCAGCTGGCTCTAATCATTCATGTAAGAGAAGAAGAGAAATTACCACCACTACTGGCACATCAGCAGCTATGAATCCATTAATCTCAATGCAATCTCAACCGCAGCTTATTGACCTCACTCAGCTCCATACACATCCAAATGTTGTCTCCACCGGGCTCCGTTTAGCTTCCGGAGAACAGCTACAACAACAACAGCAACACCAATTACAGCAACAGTATCATAAGCAGCAGCAGCAACAACAACACCACTCTCTTTCTCCTCAATCTTCTCAATCATCAGCCTTCTATTCCATATTAACTGAAGATATGTCCACTATTATCAAACAGCAACATGATGAAATTGAACAATTCCTCCATGTTCAGGTACTTGAAATGTTATCACGAATTTTAATTTAAGGTTTTGTTATATGCTGAAATGCAATGAATAATAGTTTTTGTAGTAGTATAAGTAAATTGCTCTCGTTTGTTAAATCATTTGATAACCAGAGTCATTCTGTAATAAATGATCATTCGTTTCTCCAGATATACTATTAAAAAACAGAAATTAATAACTGACAAATTTTGTAGTTAAACAAAAAAAATCTGTCAAACAAATAAGATAAGCGAAAGATTATTAAAAAAATTATGTTACGAGTACTTTAGAGACGAATTAGCGACAAAGTTGATAGCTAATTTCAGTATGTTTGAATTGCAATGAATAAAAATTTGTTTGGTATCTACAGAGAGAACAATTGAGGCGGACATTAGAGGAGAAAAGGCGGACACACTATCGTGCGCTGCTCAGAACCGCCGAGGAAACAATGGCACGGCAACTGAAGGAAAAGGAAGTCGAGGTAGAAAAAGCGGTTCAACGCAACGCGGAGTTAGAGGCGCGTGCAGCGCAGCTGATCGCACAGGCGCAAGCGTGGCAGGCAAGGGCGAGAGCGGAGGAATTCACGGCAGCAACGCTGCAGGCACAGCTGCAGCAGGCGATGATGAACGGCGGAGGGTGCAATGCGCACCTCCCGGACAGAGATGTCGGCTGCGGCGGTGGGGGCGAAGCGGAGGACGCTGAGTCAGCTTACATTGACCCGGACCGAGTTGTTGAGTCGACTGGGCCGAGTTGCAAGGGTTGTAGGAAGCGAGTTGCCTCGGTGGTGCTTTTGCCGTGTCGGCATTTGTGTGTGTGTACAGATTGTGATGCTGTGGTTCAAGCTTGTCCACTTTGTCTCTCAGTTAGAAGCTCAAGTGTTGAGGTCTTTCTGTGTTAGGAGCCCAATTCTTGGCCCATGTTCTTTACAGCCCAAGGCCCAAGAATTATGAACTAAAAACGACTTTCTGACTGGATGTATGCATGGTAATTGGAGTTAAAAACGAAAATAAGAAGAAAAAAAATTAAAGAAAACATAAATAATATTTGATATATTAATTATATATCTCTTTCTTCAAAAGTTTCTCCTTTGCTTTTACTCTTCGCCTCTGTTTTTTTATAACTTTTTTTCTTTTTGCTCCACAGTCAAGACACAAATCTTTGTTCTTTATTTTTTTTTCTTTTTGTAGAGGTGAAAAAAACTTGGAGGTCATGATGTACATTATGAAATGGAGAGGCATTGCCTTTTCTGTTCTTTTTTGTCCTTTCCTATAATTTCAATTTATTTATAAATTATTTTATGTTGTGTGTCACATAGGACTACATGTCACAACATAATTCACTCAATTGTATTATACGAATTTTTCTCTGTACATATAGTTTTCGCACTTTCCGTGTGTGTCCTTCGCGCGTCCAAAAAGTGGATTTAAACACCTGACTGATCAAAACCCTACACTTTGACGGGAAATTTGAAACGTAATGATTGCGAAAATATCAAATGTCACATCTCTTCAATGATTCTGAAATGGCAGCAACTGACTACTTGCTCTGATCGACGTGAAGTGTTGTAATAACGAGGCATGTCTTTTTCATTTTTCAAACATTATTTTTTCATATCATAAATAGGAGTCCACAATCTTACATAGATGGCAATCACAATCTTCTCCAAACTTATAACTTCCAAAGATCTTCATTCCTTTTTTACACTTACTTCTATAATGACATATGTTAGGTCATCTCCTTCACACTCCTCCGACAATAATAACGGTTCTCCCCCAAACCATCGCCTAGGGAAAGAACACATCTCCCCTAAAAGTCAAGAAGTTGATTTGCACTCTCTTCCTGCTGAAATTCTCCCCTCTGATTTCGATTTCTCAGGAGACCTTCGTATTCAAGAAAACTTTAAACATGTTGAAAATATAGATTCTTGGATAACTACTAAGATTCTTCCTGAAGAAATACTGTAATTTCGACTCCGACACGGTCATTAGAACAGTAGACCTGACTGATCGGATGAATCACCATATTGAGGGGTTCTCAATGATTTATACATACCCATTTACCATTGGCTTCAAACTTTCGGTTCCAAAAATTATCGAGGATATTTGTCGTCAATATAGAGTTTGCTTGGGGCAGGTTGCCCCTCAGATTTGGTGATTGGTCAACTGCATACATATGATGATCGATTGTGCCAATGCACCATTGACCACTTTTTCCTTCTTTATTACCCTACGGTTTTACTGGTTGGTATTATCCACTTGTACCCCCGTGGAATCCATAGCCTTATTAATGTTAAGGATGACTTTGACCGAGTTTGGATAAACTGATTTATAATGATCATGACCGATTATATTCATCAACCTTCTTCCGATCCTTTCCCAGAAGAATGGAATTCCTCTCATGAGTATTTATAAACCACAAAATTGTTATCTTGCTTTGAATAAAGAAATTATCTTCTTATTCAAATAGTGTATTTTTACAGCCGTTTTAGTTGAGACGCAACTGATCGATTGGATTTTCGAGTGGGTTGTTAGCCTTCTTCATGCTTTCCCCAACATCACCCGATCATGGAAAAACATTACTTCTGAGTGGTGGAAGGGAAGATATCACGGTAAGCCTAACCCTAATACAACCCATTATACACATTTATTCCTCGATTTTTCTGAGATCCTTTCTTATTTTACTCACTCTTTTCGTAGTGTTCCTGGCAAGAAAATATGCGGCCCAGAAGTGTCTTCCCATGCAACCGCCTTGACCAACATACTCCAATCTTCTTCCAATAATCGGAAGTGAAAACTCAAAAAGATACTCCCGTAGCCCTAGTGGGAATTGGTTTCAGTATTAGGAATCGATGCCGGCTTACCGAGCTTTGGAAAGAAGCACAAACGGGTGTCATTTAATTGACGATAATTAGAAAGGAAATGGCAAAGGCACGAATCCCGTTTGTCCGCCACATGATATCCCAAAGACTAAAACAAATGTTCCCCTGGTTGATCATTCCAAACATATTCCCCTGGCTGATCCTTCCAAACATAGCTCAATTCCTACTTCATGTATTGAGGCCGGGATATCTATTTCTTCTCTCTGGAATTCCCCTGGTGCCACTCTAGAGTCTTCTCTTGCACACCTCGCAGACTTACTTTTGTAGGTAAAGTATTTTCCCTCTTAATTATTTTTGCAATATTATTTCCTTATTGACATCACGTCCTTGTTCAGGGCACGCCACTGCTCTTTTTACTGCAGATTTAGCTAGGGCGATGGGTCCCTCTCACGAGGAAAAGAAGTTGATAGAGAAAATTCAACACATTCGGGCCGAGGTTGAAGACCTTAGAGCTGACCTTAGGGATTCAGCCTCTCTTCAAGCTTCCATCAGGTTACGTTTGCAAGATGTTATTGATGCATTGAAGGACTGGGAGAATTTTCTCCAGGTCTTGACCTTTTCGTATGTGACCCTTCAAGGGAGAACGTATAGGTTGGAAGAAGATTTGACCACAACCCAAGAGCAATTCATCGCCTCCGAGCATACCACCGCTGAGCTCCAGGCCAAATGTCAAAAGTGTAAGCTTTGTAGGGATCTGACCATTCTAAAGACTCGCGTAGATATCCTCAAAGAAGCTAGTAAGATATAGATTGACATCCCTTTTGAATTCCTGGATGCGTAGATCGACCTTCACGACGCTGAGCTATCCTTGGAAGTACTTCGTGGTGATAGAGAGAATTTTTATGTGGAAGCTGATGATAAGCCCCCCTGTTTGACCTTTTGGTCTCTTTATTTTGTTGGTATCACTTGAAATACCTCCGGTGGACCATGGAGTGAGCGTATCATAATCTTTCGAGCGGTTTTTTTTTTCAACTGTTACCGGATCACTTTGGGGCTCGATAATCCTTTTATAACCTGGTTGGTTTCAGCCCGATAAAAATATGAATGAATTTCCCTTTTTCGCAATTTGCTCGCGGTTTTCATTTTATACTTTTATTTATAGAAGCAAATTTCCATTCCTTCCATAAATCTGATGATTATGACTTCATCAGAAAATAAGTAAAAACTTAAAGCTCGCTTTATATTTAATAAATTCGAAGCCTTGGAAACTTTTTAACTTTTTTTTTTAATAAAACCACCAAAATTGGTGGGAGTTTATTCAAATAAAAGAGGTTTGTACAAAATCTAACCAATGGGTTAGTAAAACAGAAGTAAAGGAAAAAATGCAGAAAGCAGCTATAGTATCTAATAACAATAAGAAGAACTAGATATCCTAGAAACTTGATTGTATGCCATCATTCACACCTCCAAGCTCTCACCGGATGTTATGGATTTCAGTCTATGAATTTTCTTCAGTATTCTAGGTTTGTAGCCTTCTTGAAAGTCATCTAGTACTAAAACTGCATCAATAAGTAAATATACTTTGTGCCATGATCTGTAAATGTCTCAAGACTATGCCTAAGCAAGTTAGCATCCTCCAAGTAGGGAATGAGAATGAAATCATATTAATACCACAATACTAGAAATACACTAACCAATTAAACAGTACTTGAAACAAGTGTAAACATGGCTTATCACCAGCTGCAGATTTCTTAGTAATCTGGACGTCTATGTTGCCTTCTATCTCTAGTATATCTAATTCTCAAACTAGTAATTTGCGCTTTGTCAATGTTGATCAATTTTCTAGCCATACTAGGTAGGTCCTGGAAGTTATGAAATTGATGTGTACCTGCAAAATCAAAGACATCGTTAGTTAAAAAATCTTCTATTGTATTGCCTTTTCTGAAAATATGTTGTATTTTAACAACTTTTCATCGAACTTGAATTTATTTTGAAAGATGTATTTTTTCATCTTTTATCGGGGCTTCACATGGCCTCTGTAGTTGGTTCCGGACTTGCCTTGATTTCGGACAACTTAAAACTCTGGTACTTTGAGTAACCGGAGCCTTAACTTTTTATTTTCTATTAAGGTTTTTAATAAGAGAGGGCCTTTATTTTTAATGGTGTTGTAGAAGAGGATGTCTCCTATTCATTATGGCACAAAAAATTGATATGTTTAAGACAACACAAGTTTTTATGCTCATGATGACAAAGATTTATTAATCATAAAAGAAAAATTTTATTGATTCCTTAACTTACAAATGTGAAGACACGTGCAAGAATACTTTTGGTGCATCTAGTGTGGTCAGTCCTCTTACATTTATGCAATTGTTTGATGTTTTGGGAAGTCCCCAATAATACATGATTTTCCTTGAAGCTTCAAATTTACCCTCTTACACGAGTGTATATGATCCCCAGTGTCTGGGTGTTCATACTATGAGGACCCGGACACTGGATAACTTTCTCCGATAGCTAGACTTTAACATGCTTTTTATCAGTGCTGCCTTGTAACTTCTTAGGTCTCCATACTAGTTTCTGACTAGTTCTAAGAAAATAAATCGAAATTGAGGAGGTTTCACATTTTGCAAAAGTGGTTGAGGGGCCTACTTCAAGCAACCTTAACCCCGAGATTAAATTGGAATATGGAAAAACATCCTTAATGAAATTTGTAGTACATAGAAATATATTTCCATCCATATAAATATAAGGCCAATTGGATATCGGAGAAAGGAGATATGATCGTCACAAAATGGTGAATAGTGAGGTGCTTAACATTCGATAGAATCGGCTAAGTTTACGACAGATCTGCCTTAGAGCCTGATTTCATGAAATTTTGTTGAGAATTTGAGAAACCTTAAAACATGCAAGTTGTATATCTTTGAAATATCTTTCCAACGGTAGGTCGCCCAACTTATGAATCCTCCTTAGTAGCCTAGGTAAAGGAGAAACAGTTTAATGATCCCTATTTGTTGCAGCTGAAGAGGGGATCCACAAGCATAAGGATATAACTTTTGAACAAGGTGGAGATGACGATACCTTAAGGTACCAAGGCAGATTATGTTCCAAATGTAGATGGGCTCAGAGAGCGAACCATGGCAGAAGCGGACATTTTCATATATTCTATTCACCTAGGTTCTACTAAGATGTATCGTGATCTTAAAGAGATTTATTGTTGGAACGATATGAAAATGAATGTGGTAGATTTTGTAGCCAAGTACCTGAATTATCAGCAGGTGAAAGCCGAGCACCAGAAGCCTGGTGGGTTGGCTCAGAATATTGATATTCCTATATAGAAATGGGAGATGATAAACATGGACTTCATAACATGTCTACCTCGCTCACCCCGAAGGCATGATTCGATTTGGGTGATTGTGGATCGACTTACTAAATCAGCCCACTTCTTGCCAGTCAAAACCACGGATTCAGCAGAGGACTATGCTAAATTGTATATCCGAGAAATTGTCACACTTCATGGAACCCCAATGTCCATTATTTCGGATCATGGTTCTTCGTTCACAATGCACTTTTAGAAGTCTTTCCAGAAAGAATTGTGTATCAAGGTAAATCTCAGCACAACTTTTCATCTTCAGACAAATGGCTAGGCAGAGCGTACTATTCAGATTCTTGAGGATATATTGAGGGCATGCGTTCTTGATTTTAAAGGTAATTGGGATGATCATTTGCCTCTCATTTAATTTGCTTATAATAACAGTTACCATGCTAGTATCCAGATGACACCTTTTGAAACTCTGTATATACGGAGGTGTAGATCGCCAATTGGTTGCTTCGAAGTTGGTAAAGCAGAATTGTTAGGACCAGATGGTCCACCAGGCTATGGAGAAAGTCAAGTTAATTCAGGAGCGTTTGAAAACAGCTCAGAGTCGTCAGAAATCCTATTCAGATGTGAGGCGTAGAGACTAAGAGTTTCAAGTTGATGATTGGGTGTTTCTGAAAGTTTCACCTATGATGGGTGTGATGAGGTTTGGAAAGAAAGGGAAGCTCAGACCCAAATATATTGAACCATATAGAATTTTGAGAAGAATCGGTCAAGTGGCTTATGAGCTTGAATTGCCACAAGATTTGATTGTTGTGCATCCGGTGTTTCATGTATTCATGTTGAAGAAGTGTGTGGGAAACTCATCGTTGGATGTTCCTACCGAATCTATTATAAATAAAAATGGCCTGACCTATGAAGAGGTCCTTGTGGCTATTTTGGATCGCCATATTCGAAAGTTGAGGACTAAGGAAGTTGCCTCGGTGAAAGTGTTGTGGAGAAGTTAGAATGTTGAAGAGGCTACATGGGAAGCCGAAGAGGACATGAAGTTCAGATATCCGCACTTATTTGAAAATCACGCAGAAAGCGAACAAGGTAAATTACATTCGGTATTCATGTCATGTCCCTTGCGTATACATGTCTCATGCTTCACTCTCATGTATTCAGTACTCATGTCTCATGTTCCCATGTTCATGCTTTCATGTAATCATATCAGTTCAGTCCCCTTGTTTCATGTCATGTTTCTTCACGTTCATATACTCATGTCATGTCCAGTTTTATTCTTAACCACGACTCATCATCACGAATGATCCCAAGGGGGGAGATATTGTAATACCTCGTACCTCCAAACTAAGCATTGCTCATGATTTAGGAGTGTATGAAACCAAAAGGGGAAGTTAAAGTTGAAACCCAATTTCAGTTCTGCATGCCAGATTCTACACCCAGTTTATACGGAATGTAAAAGATATTACGGACAGCCGAAATATACCGTAAAAGTTCTTTTTAAAATTTATGGACCTCGATAGATTTTACGGACCGTATAAATTATACGGCCCATCCTTTTCGATCGTAACATTCTCCCCAGCTTTTAGCGCTCACTAGAAATTTAGGTTTTGTGACTGTCCAATTATACGGTCCCCTCTCACACCGTAGGAAATTCGATGGTCCGTCCTTTTTTACCGTAAAAGTCCCGCAGACTGAACAATATAAATACGAGGATCTTACATCTATATAAGGAGGTCATTATGATGAATGAAAAGTAGAAAGAATTCTTTCATTATTCTTGTCTCTCTAAATTTTTGTCTCTGTCTCGATTTTAACATTGTCACTCAATTAAGTACTTAGTTATTATCACAGAAAGTCATATTTTTCGTGATTCCAATTTCCTGCTCTAAAGTGATCCGTGAGCTCCGGGCTCTTCAGTTGGTCCATTAACCTGCAGTCGCTAGTAATATTAAGGCATGTTGATACATGTTGTAATAGGCAACAACAACATATCCAGTGTAAAGTGGGGTGTATGGGGAGGATAGAGCGTACACAGATCTTACCCCTACCTCGTAGAGATAGACAGTTTGTTTCTGATAGACCCTCGGCTCATGTAATAAGCAATGTAGATAATATTTACTTATATGTATCTTTTAGTAAATTATTAAAAATTCTTTTAAACTGTCCGTGCATAGAAGGTAATCTGGATATAAATGATAGAAGCCAAACAGAGCTGAGCCTTGAGACTCATAAAACAATTTGGTCCTGCCATCATGCATGATTTGCTCAAAGTAGTAGTACAGTACTGCAGGTTGGTCTGTGCCAAGTTGCAAGAACAGATAGATGAAAGCAATAGTAATGAAGTTGTGTGGGCTGGGTATGGGACCTTGACATAACAAAAAGGCGTGGGAAGTGACAAATGTACAATAAATTTAGACGCTTTCTGCAAGTTTACACATGCTCTTCTGGTTCCCATCATCTTGTTTTTTTCTTTGTTTTGTAAGGTACGAAACCACATATCCATTTCCCGTCATTGATGACCCTTTGCCTTTTTATTGAAAGATAAAATCTTCAAACATCTTCAGTTTATTTGCACTCCAAAGCCCTTCAATAGTATGGTCTTTTATCTAGTGCAAATTCTGCCACTGAATTTTTTGTTATACTCTATGTATAAGGGCAAGTGCACGCTAACAAGTTTATAACTCAGTCTAGGGGCGGAGTCAGGCGGAAGCAAGGTAGTTCATGGACCCCTTTCGGAGAAATAAAAAATTATATTATATATATAAGGTTATGATTATTTATTTTATATATGTATAAAAGATGTTGAATTTCCTAACTTCTTCAAATTTTTGAACCCGTGAAAATTCTAGTTCCGCCACGACTCACTCCAGGTAAAGTAAGAACTAAACCTTAAATCCTATATAGTTGGATAATGTTACTAAAGTAGAAGGATAATGTATTTTCAATAGAAGAGATTAAAACACCTTAGTATGCAGTTAGCTGTACCACATTAACTGAAATCACGAGAAAGCATTCATGAATCATGATCAATCATAGGAAAATTAAGTGTTGTTGCTTCTAAATTAATCTTTGGAACAAGAGATCACGACAACCTCCTAAATAAAAAGCTTATAGAACTGCAGGTGGTCGACATTCATTATCGATCTAATGCTAGAAAGTAGACATCAAAATCACATTGGCTAGTCGGAATATAATTATCTTCGTCCAATGTTTTTGAAAGAGAATAATTCCCTGATCATTTTCATTAATGAAAATGTATATATATACATGATATACAATATCTAATTAAGAAAATTAAATCTACATTTTCCTAATACAAAACTAATAGCTTTTCCTAGTACAAGACTACTACCATAATTATACATGTACAAGAACTCTACTAATTATGGTAAAATATATACAAAATATGGACATGTGATATACACGGTTTTGGTCGTGTATATCGGTGGACTTTCGTAGTCTTTCACACCCCCGCAGTCATAGCGGGCGGCTGTCGTATGCTGAGACTGTCCCTAAAATCATCAACCAGAACAAAGGGAAGACTCTTAATAAAGATGTCAGTAATTTGGTACCATGAAGGGACATGCAAGACACGTACTTGTCCACGAGCTACCTTTTCGCGAATAAAGTGAATATCCATCTCGATATGCTTAGTGCGCTGATGTTGGACCTGATTCCCAGAGAGATAGACTGCACTAACAATATCGCAGTAGACCAAGGTAGCTTTCTGAATAGGAAAGTGAAGCTCTAATAGGAGATTAAGTAGTCAATATGACTCGGACACCACATTGACTCTCCCTCGATACTCGGCCTCCGCACTAGATCGTGATAAAGTAGCATGGCGTTTAGCCGACCAAGAGACCAAGTTATCACCAAGAAACATACAATACCCAGATGCTGAACGTCTGGTATCTGGACATCCACCCCTAACTGCATCAGTATAGGACACCATAGTAGATACGGAGGATGGATATAAGTGCAAACCATAATCAAGAGTGCCCTGAATGAAACGCACAATGCATTTGAGAGCATGCATGTGCTCGTCCCTCGGATAATGCATAAATAAACACACATGTTGCACTGCATATGTAATATCGAGCCTCGTGAACAACTTCGGTTTTTTATCAACCAGAGTAGGAGAGGAGTTACAAGATGACATGGCAGTCCTCTCAATAATCTCATACGCATACTTCCTCTGTGATAAAAATAGATCACATGCATGACGTGTCACAGCTATACCCAAAAAATAACTTAAGGGTCCCACGTTTTTCATAGCAATTCTGAACTGAGAAGAGACATGATATACTTGCGTAGTTTATCCGAAGATGCAGTTAATATAATATCATCCACATATAACAGATGTATGCCTGAGAAGTACCACGACGATAGATGAACAGTGAATGATCAGACTTGATGTGAGAATACCCAATAGTAGACACATAATCTGCAAACCTTTTGTACAAAGCCCGAGGGGCCTGCTTAAGCCCATACAATGACTTCTTCAGCAAACAGACATGGTTTAGATGATCGGGGTCCCTAAAACCCAAGTGCTGGTGCATGTATATTGTTTCCTTGAGATCACCATGTAAGAAAGTATTTCTCACATCCAGCTGGTGAATGGGCCATGTTTTCGATAGAGCCAAATTGAGAACAGTGCGAATGGTCGTCAGTTTGACAACCGGACTAAATGTCTCTCCACAATCCACGCCAACCTATTGTGTTTTTCCATCACCTACAAGACGGGAATTATGTCTTTCAAAACAACCATCAGATTTTTCCTTATAAGTAAAAATCCATATAGAATGAATGACATTAACACCAGGCGGACGGGGCACCAACTCCCACGTCTTATTTTTAATAAGAGCATTAAATTCATTATCCATGGCCATTTTCTAATTCGGGTCATGAAGGGTGGATACTGGGTTACGTGTCAAGAGTGATTTAGTGACATTAGAATTGAGATTAAAATGTCTTTTAGGTTTAAAAATTCCCTGTTGGCTATGAGTAACGGGCCCTTGACTCGGAATAGAACTAGACTGGACTGGGGTCGGTGTTGGACCGTCTCGGGACTGGACATAAGAGACTGGGTATTTGGGCCAGCAAGCAGTGGGCCTGCTGGCCGAGAACCCGAATTTAGACTTGGAGGACATCGTATTGAGCCAGCAGGCAGTGGGCCTGCTTGCCGAAATCTGGAACTGGATCGGGATTATTTGGGCCAACATGCAGTGGGCCTGCTTGCCGAAATCTGGAACTGGATCGGGATTATTTGGGCCAACATGCAGTGGGCCTGCTGGCAGAACTGGGTCACGGGCAGGTTGGGCCCATTGTTGGATAGTATACGGTGAAAGCCCATCATCCAAAAAATTATAAGAACTAGACACGGAATTATACAATTTAGCAAACGGAAATTGAGTTTCGTCAAAAATAACATGGCGACTAATTATGATTTTACTAGAAGATAAATCAAAACATTTGTAGCCACAATGATTAGACGGATAACCCAAAAACACACAAGCGGTAGAACGGGCTTGAAGTTTGTTAATTGTAGTGGACGTAAAAAGTGGATAGCACAAACACCCAAACACCCTAAGATGAGAATATGAAGGGTCTTTCTGATAAAAAAAATTATGAGAGATTGATATGCTAATCCTTTGCTAGGAAGTATGTTAAGGAGATAAGTAGCCATTTGTAATACATGATGCCAAAAAGAAGGGGGTAATGAAGAATGGGCTAGTAAAGTTCGAACAATATTATTAATGGTATGAATTTTTCTTTCTGCTTTTTCATTTTGTGAGGACGTATGGAGCAAGAAAAATGAAAAGATATGTCATTAGTGTTACAAAACTTCCTAAACGGCTCATTATCAAATTTCCTTCCATTATCACATTGAATATTTTTAATTTCCGGTTCAAGCTGAGTACGGATGAATGCTCTAAATGTTAGGAATATGGAAAAAATTTGAGACTTTTTGGATAAAGAAAAGGTCCACAAAAAATTAGAATAATCATTCAAAAATAACCCATAATAACGGTGGCCCACAGAGCTCAAAATGAGAGATGTCCACAAATCACTATGAATAATATCAAAAGGCAACAAAGTACTAGAGGTTGAGGCTACAAACGGTAATTTAACATATTTCCCCAAGCGGACAAGAAGGACAAATATTAGTACTACGCGTACTATTACATTCAATAAAATTATTATTTTTAAGAGAAGAAAGAACAGACACCCCCGTATGACTCAAACATGCATGCCACAAGGAAGGTGCTAGAGCGGCAAACGTTGATGGTGTGGCTTGATTCGTGGAAGTGGTGGTGGTGGTGGTGATTGGATAAAGCTCTCCCCGACTATTACATCTCATTAGAGGTATCCCCGTCATGAAATCTTCAAGAGAAAATCCAAAAGGGTCAAAGTCAACAGAAACCCAATTATCAGTTGTGAATTTTCGAACAGACGCCAATTTTTAAATTAAGTGAGGAGCATGAAGGACATTTTCAAGGCTAAAGGTGGGTTTGGGGGAGATAAATTTGTGTGAATATAATCACGAATTGGAATTAAATTACCATCACCAACAATTATGTCATTATTTTTGCTCAAATTGAAATAAGATGAGAGATTATTTGGCGTGGACGTCATATGAGAAGTGGCCTCGGTGTCCATGTACCAATTTGCGTCCAGAGAATTTAATCCAAGTGTATGCATCGCGACCTCGATATCCGTGAGCGTCGGAACTGTCGTTGGGCCCGCAGCAGCGAAGGCCTGTTGAGGCCGAGGCCTAAGCAGGCCAGCCTGCTGCAAATGCCCATTACGTGACTGTTGAGTCGACGAAAATTGCTAGGAGTTGTTGGGCATGTCCCAAGGCACTGGAAATTGTGGCATGGGCCACTGCCCACTGGCACAGGCCCACGCCCACTGTGCACTGGCCTTTATTAATGAAAAGGTATATATATACATGATATACAATATCTAATTAAGAAAATTAAATCTACATTTTTCTAATACAAGACTAATAGTTTTTCCTAGTACAAGACTGCTAACATAATTATACATGTACAAGAACTCTACTAATTATGGTAAAATATATACAAAATATGGACATGTGATATACACAGTTTTGGTCGTGTATATCGGTGGACTTTCGTAGTCTTTCAGATTTCATTAAACTATATTATCTCAGTTTCAATTTATGTGGCACCATTTGATCGGGTACATAATTTAAGAAATTAAGAAATACTTTGTTATGTTTACCAAATTGCCCTTACTTTAGTGCCTACTTTTGTTGACTTTTCTTCACAATACATCTTTAAAATTAAGTGGGATCCAACAAGAATAAAATAGAGATTGTGCCATTAAAGCGTTACCAAATAAGGAAATGTGACATTTATTTTGTGCTGGACTAAAAAAGAAATAATTTCACATAAATTGAGACGGATGAAGTATTAACTTATCATGATTAAGTGATAAAGTAAGGTCCAAAATGCATACTATAGATTAACTGTGAAAAATTATGCAAAAACCCAATTTGGCTCTTTTCCATTACACTTTCTCTTCATTTTCCCAAATGCATACTTAGATGATTGACATTTATCTATTTCAAATATTAAAGGATTAGATTAAATTGACTTAAATAATAATTATACTTTTTTGTATATTAATGGTGAAAACGATATTATCACCGAAATTTGTTTTGGCAACTTACCTCTGTAAATTAAAATAGAAATATAATATTAGTTATTTGAGGGTTTCTTACTAAATTTATAAACTTAATTTACCGAATTGTCCTGTGGTTTATGAGCAAAAGAAAGAATCACGGTTTCAAATGAAAATACAGACTTCATTTCATAAACAGTTTTATAATGGGAAAAAATCGTCTACCCATTCAACCAAAGTATGATGGTGTTCCTTTTTTTTTTTATGGTGTTCCTTATATTTTTCATCCTTGCACGATAAAAGTAGATTAATAGGAAGGTTAGTAAAAGAGAGGCGGAGAAGATGTCACATCGTGAAAGTAACGAAAAAGATATAAAAGTGAAAGTAAAATATATTGGAAATATTAGTGACGCTAATTGTTGCCAAGATTTGTGGTAATTGAGATTCTTCTTACCAAAGTTAGCAAGTACTTTCTAAAATTTATTTCATTAACTATGGTTAGAATGATTGTTTAAGTTAATTTAATCTAAGCTTTTAATATTTAAAATAGACAAGTTCCAATTATCTAAGCATGCACTTGAAAAAATGGGGGAAAAGTGTGATTGAGAGGAGTCAAATCCATGAAAATATGACCCCATTAACTCAGTTCATTTTGACTCGGCTAATTCAATCCATCTAAAAGTTTGACTGATATGTAGCCAAAATCGATTATTCATGAGAATTCTTGTCAAAACATATAGTCATAATAAAGAGAAAAAAATTATGTACTTAAATACATTACAAAAAACATATATAAAAATTTAAAATATAGTAAAAACTTAGCAAGTTGAGTTGCGTTATGACCCGTTTGTTAGTCCATTTAAATCATTTATTAACTCACCACATTTTAGTCTATGTAAATTCCACTCAAGATCTCAACTTCCCATTTTACACCCTAATTCTGAACGATCGAAGGTACTCTCTAGTACTCAGGTACAGTCTTATGATTTGGTGGCATGTATGGACTCTTGAATGCATGTCTTGTTCTATACTCTGTTAGGTGGGTATTAAGCTACCATTTCAATCTCTCTCTTTTATAGTGTTGGCTGAATGGCAAAGCAGTCAAAACAATGGCTTTAGGCCCTCAAATTTTGAAGGTCCCATTTTCATAAATAATATATTTATTAATGTTTTTAATAGAAAATAATTATCCTCTTTATCCTAATGTATGTAATACTTTTTGTTTCTAGAGCATGAACTTTGACCAATTTTTTAAGATGTATTTTTTTATCAAATTGATATGAGAAAATTTGTAATTTATTAGTACTTTTCATGTAGTTCTCAAATATATAATTGATTATTCTCATCTATTTTAACGACTTGAGTCCATTTTTTTTCCAGATATTTGCTATCTTTGGGACCCAAAAACATTTTTTCCAACTTTGTCTTGAGAATTTTAAATCAAACTACTTTTGGCCTTCTTCTTCACAAGAACTTGATGAACAATATGAATACTTCAAAATTTCAACTAGTATCAAATCAACTCCGAACTTGCTCAATAATAGATCTAGTTTCCTCTCAATAAGGAGAACAAAGTCCAGTATTTTTCAGATTCAATTGCACACTAATTCACCAAGACTCAATTGGTGTTCTTCAAGTTTGAACGTCCTCCAATAGTGATTTCACTTAAAACACCTCCAAATCACTTGAAATTTGAGTATGTGATAGATTCAACCTCAAATCCAACAACAAATCAATTTTTTGTGAATTTTCAAAATTTTCAAATTTTTGTGATTTTTCAAATAAGAAGATGCTAGGATTGAGAATTGTAGAAATAAAACTCTAGCCTAAGCTATGATATAAATTGATGCAATATCGAATGCGAAAATGAAATCAAACATCGAGAAATTAAAGGATAAAGAAGTAGACTCAAGAAATGAAATTAAAAGCAACCCAAAGTATATCAAACTATGGACCTCAATTGATTAACCAAGAGCAAGCACCTAACCTATGAGATAGACCTCAAAACCAATGTCCCAAGCAACTCATCTTTCCCAAACAATGTTCAATCAATGGCTTCAACAAGCCCTCAAACTCTCAAATGAGTATCAAAATATCTCAATTCAACATAATCTAGGTAATGAAATGACTTAAGCTTCCTATTTATAGTCATAGGCTAAATTATTATACAAAGGATCCAAAAGTGGCACCTTTGGATTGCAAAAGTAACCCAAAACGTTGAGCTGTCATGATCTGTGGAAGACCTGCGATTCGCAGGCATCATCTGTGGCACCATCTGCGAATCACAAGTGGTGCTCTTCTGCCTCTTTGGGTTGTCAGCTTCTGCGTTTGGTTTGCGGCTCGCAAACATCATCTGTGACATCGTGTGCAGTTCGCAGATGGTGTCATCCTTGACATTCTTGGCCTTTTCACCTTCCCATGCAATCATCCACACTCGAAATCCTCGAGATTGCACTAAAGTATGCTTTCTAACATCCATCCTCATGTGCAACTCTCGTGAAGCTTGGAGCTCATGGTCTTGACTCCACATAGACGATCTTGAGGAAACTAGAATTGCATCAGAAGAAGACATGAATGCCGGCCAGAGATTACGAAGAAGAAGCCATGGGGAATTACACACACGTCATTTCCGTCGACGAGGAGGGAGCTGTTATTTGGCAACGGAGAGATGACGACAACGGTGACCATGGATTCATCCCAACAGCAAACGTTCTGTGTTACTAATAGATCCAATCAATTTCTTTTTCGGAATACTGGGATCTCTTTCCATTGAGTTGTATTGGAGTTGGGATGACGGAAACTAAGCCATGGATTCGGACTTTCGAGGTTGCCAACACATCTGTTACTAAACCCAAAAGCAGTTGGTATTCGAATTTATTTGGGTGTTTTGCTACAAAATTCAACTAAATGAAATTGGGGGCAAAATGAGTACAGAGGGTATTTGATGTTTATTGTAATTAGCTTCAAAGTTAACTATATATTATAATTATTTCAAACTATAGCTACTAATGATAAGTAGTTGATGTTAGTAATGACATATAAATTTTTTAAATAAAATACTATTAAAACACCACAATAAGCTCCACCTACAAAAATAGGCAACACAACTTTTTCGACGATTGAGATGAATTAGATTCGTGTCAACTGTCAAATGAAATGAAGGAAGAAAAATAATTAAAAGACACGCATAACATACTTTTTCCAAATATCCCTCTTGATAACCAATTGAGCTACCCAAGCGGACTACACGCATAACATACTTGTTTGGGATTTATTGGGATGAGCTTCGTTGAGAAGATCAAAGTCTTGGAAGGCAAAAAAAGGTGCTAAAATTTGAACTTGTCAGATGAAATACGACACCAATTAAGGAAGAATAAAGGCCCAGTTTAGGCGAAATTAATACTCTCTCCGGATTAAAATGAGCATACATTTAGTTATTTGCACCCATCTTAAGAAAATACTAATTACTAGATAAAAATAGTTAATTTAATTAAACTGCTCTTAATTAAATAGATATTAGAATTTGATCACATAATACTTAATAGGATTAAATCTAAAAAAATAAGATTAATTCTTTCTTAATTTGATAAGTAGACACTATTTTTGACTTAAGAGAAAAAAAATACTAAATGAACATTTTTTTTATCCGAAGGGAGTATTATCTCATTATTTGCGAATGCTGAAGATTGATCAGTATTTACAAATACTTGTTTGGTCATGAATATTTGCAAACAATGAACTTCAAGTAAGATATTAAAATATTAGAAATGTGTAGTTCAATTGAAATGCTAGTTATCACTTGCAAATCTTCAACGTTCATGCTTCTTTTTTAAAACTAAGTTTATATTTAAATACAATTTCAACTTGCACAAACTTTCTACTTCAAATATTCTTTTCCAAACTTCAACTCAACTTTTTTCGGAAACTATTTTCTTTCTTGGACGTACAAGAGTGACGGCTTCATCAAACTTTACCAAAACGGATTACATTATTTATTAGAATACGTGATGATTAATAAATCTCCTAATTCTGTTTTAGACATTCAAAAAAGAGTAAATACTAGGGGTGGGCGTATATCGGTTCGGTTCAGTTCGATTTTGTATCAAAAAAGTATGAACCGAATAAAAATTAGTTTTTTAAAATAAAAATCGAACCAAACTTTTTTTTAAAAAAAAAACGATATATCGATTTATATCACCGAAAGTATCGGTTTATATCGATTTTTTTCAGTTCAAATATAAAGTCCAAATGGATTCTGTTTTTTAAACAGCAACAACAAATTTTAACAGCAAATTTCAGCAGGAAAAACAACAAATTACAGCAGCAAATTATAGCACGATCAGCAACAACAACATCAAATTTCACCGGATCAGAAACAGGCAAACATCAAATTTCAGCAGGATCAGCATCAGCAACTTTCAACAACGTTTCGGAAAGATGCAAATAGCAACTTTCACCGAAAATAGCAAAATCAAACAGCAACTTTCACCGGAAACAACAATAACAATTGAAAATCTGTTTTTTTAAACAGCAACAAAAAAAAACTTAAATCAACAGATAGATTTGAAGGAATGTAGATCTGAAGGAATGTAGACTTGAGAACTTTACCATTATGACGCCAATATCAATTAATTGTCAAGTCCTTAACTGCTGGTGTTTGTTCTATTTCTTGTGACTGCGGTACAATTGAAAGTTTCTCAAAGTCTACATACAATTTGCCGAAGTGTCAATATAATAAACAAAATGTTAAAGTATAATCATTCTATTAAAAACAATATATAAAAAACAGTATTGTTACCCAATTCAACATATTCATAAAACTCAGTTTCTTCTTCGGTTAGTTGCACAATTTGTTCTCCTATAAGAGTTGAACGAAGCCAATTCTGTGTGCAAATTAATGCTTCAACTGTCTTATGAGTTAATGTACTCCTAAAAGGGTCAAGAATGCCCCCCCCCCCCTCCCCCGTGCTAAATGCCGATTCGGAAGCCACGGTAGACACAGAAATTGCCAAAATATCTTTGGCAATCTTTGACAAAATCGGATACCCAGACGAATACATCTTCCACCAACTCAAAAGATCAAAATTCGGATCATTAGGACTTTCATTCCGCTCTAACAAATATTTCTCAACATCATTCTTCACTCCAAAATCATCATTTTCAGTTGCCTTCATCTTTTTAAACAGTTGAAAAGGATCAATTGATTCTTTTCTACTGCTACCACCATCACAAACTTTACTTAACTGAGCAATTGAACTACTACCCACACCACTATTTAGGCCAACATCATTAGAACTTTCAAATAACCGTAACAACAACTCTTTGATATCAGCTTTAATTTCATCAACTTTCCTACTATCAAATATACTTCAAAAGCAACAGTTTATAAATTCAAATTTACATCGAGGATCAAGCACATTTGCTAAAATTAATAGTTTGTTCACCTTTTCTATAGAAGTACCCCAATATTTTTCACAAACTTATCTCTCATGCAATTAATAATTTTTTTCACCAACAAATCAGTAGATTCCGATAATGAGCTACGATGAAGATAAACTTTTCACAACTCATTAAAAAAGAAGTCACACATTTTGTACTGCTGAATTTTAATGTCACATCATAAAAAACTAACAAAAAATGTACTAACCTCTTAGCATTATCCCAATCCACAAAAATTGGAGGCCCAATCCTTTTTCTTCCATTCTCATCTTCGTTAAACCAACTTTTGTAGTGGTCATCGTCCTCATCTAACCTATCAAACGTTTTTTCAAATATCACAGCTTTTTTCAACATTAAGTATGTCGAATTCCATCTGGTTGGCACATCCAAAACCATAAGTCCCTTATATGATATTTTCTCTCGCTCAACACATGTTTTGAATTTTTGCAACCTTGTCGTAGAAGATCTTACATACTTCACCGCATTATGAACAGCAGCTATTGAGTCATTCGCTTCTACCAACCCATCCTGAACAATCAAGTTCACTATATGTGCAGCACACCTCACATGCATATGATCACCATTTAAAATCATCCCCTTAGGACTCCAATTTGTCAGTTTCTTTTTCACATAAGCAATTGCAACTTGATTAGCATTTGTGTTGTCCACATTAATGGTGAATAGCCTATCAATACTCCAATCCAATAAGCATTTCTATATAATATTTCCAATACCATCTCCTTTATGATTAGAAATTGGTGTAAAAGCAAGTATCTTTTTATGCAACACCCACTCACAGTCAATAAAATATTCAGTTATTACCATGTAGCTACTCATTTGAATTGATGTCCACATGTCTGTTGTAATACAAATTCTCTGCTGGTTTAAGTTCATGATTCTTTTAATCAAAGCCTTCTCAATTTGATGCAACTAAAGAATATCCCGTGCAATCGTTCTTCGTGAAGGCACCTCAAATCTGGGACAACAAACCCTTATATACTCCACAAAGTTCTGACTCTCCACAAATCTAAAAGCTAACTCATCTTTAATAATTAATTTCACAAGTGTGGCTCTACAAGCCTCTTGATTAAACCCCACAAATACAACTTTATCATTGTCCTTACCCTTGTCACGAGTTAATACTTTTTAATTCTTATCCTCTTCAAGCCTTGATTTCTTGTACACTTTACATCTAGCCAAGTGGTTCCTTAAATTAGTTGTCCCAACTAACGAGCTATCGCAAACATAATCTTTTCGGCAAAAATGACATTTGGCTTTCTGTCCTCCAAGTAACTTAGTAAAAAAATTCCAAACTTTTGATTTCAATTTTTTCCTCGTCGGTTCGTTTCACCACTTTTGTTCCATCATCCAAAATGTCTTCCATTCTACAATATTAGAGAGTTCATGAGCATTTTGTCAAATACACCGTGAATACAAAACATCAAACAAATGTTTCGACAAACATGGTTCAACCTGAAACAAAGCATGAAACATATGAGAATAGTCAGAAAATTAATGTCGCACCCGTTTTTAACCGACCCGCGAGAGGTCAAAGCGGAGCACAAACGTATCCAGTGATTCCTGGGTAAATGGTTCAGGAGTCGCCACCTAATTATTTTATGATGAATTAGGACACCTAAATATTAACTAAATGATGCAATGTAACTCCAATTTTAAGGTCTGCGAAACTAATGAGATTCTAGGTAAGAGTTCTTTATTATCCTAAAGGGAAGGGGTTAGGCATCTTTTGAGATCCGCTAACTTGTGGTTATCCGATCAAACTCAGGTTAATTACTAAAAAAAAAACTTTTTTAAAAGGTACGAAGTTTAAGAAAAGGATATTGTAAATAATTTATTTAAAAAAATACATTTTTGCCAAATTGCCCAGTTATGTTTATAAAAATAAATATAAAATGAGTTTGTTAGCAAAAGTATGCATTGCATGACATAACTTATAAAGTATATGTAAGACTGAAAGAAAAATGTGCATTCATGAGAAATGACTTATAAGATGCATGTAGAATAAAAGTGCATACACACTATTTACAAGGTGCATATGACCTGATTTAGATGAAAAGCATGCATTTGTATTTAAAATTGATTTTGACAAAAACATACATTATACACATAAAGTATGCATTTTATAAGACATTATTCAAAAAATAAATATAAAGTTCATTCATTTACAGAAATATGTATTTGGCAATTTAATAATAAAAGAACCAAATTTTATGAAAATCTTTCAATGTTGCAAATCAGATAAAATGCAAACCTTATTTTTTTTTTTTTGCATTAAAGAAAGTGAATAATAGATAGCCAAATTATTACTTCTTTTTTTTAAAACATGCATAACGAGCCTAAAAATATAGAATAAGGTAACTAGCGGCTAAATTCTGAACCTGCAAGATGACCCTAAACAAATAAAGCTAGCGATGGGTTTCCAATTCAAACGAGCCTGAGAAATAAACTAACGGCAGTTAGACTATCCTATTCATTCATCTATTCGTGGCCTAATTATTCTAAGCATTCTAATGACAGTACATAATTAAATAATTATTACAACCCGAATAATAATGAAAGACAGATTAGACAATAAATAAAAGCAGCGACTAGGGCGGATGACGATATCATCGGCACCCTATTTGTTTTGAAGTTTCGAGACCGGAGAATGCAATGAGCGCGGATGTTGTTCTTCGTTTTGGACAATGACCATGATGAGTCTCATAACGAGACTCTTCGTTGCTTCCGATGCATTTCATGTAAACGAAAGAAAAGAAAAGGATTAATCGACGGAACATGAAAATATATATACATAAGAATAATGTAAATAAACAATTCATGAAAAGTAATGTCATTGGGCCTAGGATGCAAACAATATGCGAGAAAGAGTATAAAACAAGCCCAAAACAAAAAAATTCAGACTAAAAGAGGGTCGGCTCAAAATGCACTATGGGCCCAATTAACACAGTCATAAATATACCCCCATATTTTGGTATCCCCTTAGACATATAAGGGTATGAATACATGACATATCCAGAATATAACTGATATATCTGAAGATATACAAGTATATACAACCTTGATATACACATGGTGCATATTAAAGCATACACACCTTGTATATTTTGAAATATATCATGACAAATTCAGTAGTAACCAAATAGAAGGTAAGAAAATAGGGCATAAGCAAACCCGGAACACAATAAGAGGAAAGGAAACAACATATACTATATGCTTATTTTTTCAAAAAATTCAAGTGAAACACATCATAATAAGGGTATATAACAAACTGGCAAAACAGAAATTTAAAGTCTTTTAAGCATGATCTTAGACTAAGCTAGCTATGTGATATCAGACACATGAAAAAATAAGGCATAACCATATACTCCCATTTCAACTAGCATAGAATATGGCATTAAAAGCAACAACATATACTAGACCAACCAATCATGTACATCACAATCTTCACCAAACAAGCACCAACAATGGCATATACATCAATATCTTTAAATATAAACCTAGTATACCATACTAAGGCATAACAACCAATCAAACAAGCAAAGGCCAATAAAATGCTCGATAACTACGCACATAATCCCTTTCAATGAGTATTAGACCGTATTACTTTCTAAACCACAAAGAGATATGCAAAACAGACCATACCAGCATGTATCCAGTCTTATAAAGCAATTAGACTCCTTGCTATAGTTTAACAAGAGGCTCAAATAGATGAGATGACATGACATGGCATAATATGTCCTTTAAGCATAAACAAACTAACATTCCAGCTTATTCATGTCCACAGATTTCTAACACATATAGGCATATACATCACATAATGTTAAGTCTGGACTCTAGTTGAAACATATCATAACCTTTTTTAAGAGTAGAGTATGTTGAAAACTGAGGCTAAACAGGGTCTCATTCAAACAATACTACATCATATGCATAGATAAAAACCTTAAACAAAATCTACATCACAGATTAAGTACAACATTAAACAAAGCATAAATTAGCTAATCACTTGATCATAAATATCTAAGTACGCTGCAGTTAAACATATGTGACCTAATAACATGTTCAAATCAGATCCTACGAGGTCTATTACCATCTACACCTAACCCATACAGTATCATACATATTAAACTAGAAAACACACATAATATCATTAATGTAAACTGCATAACCTAGACAGAAGATACCACACTTCAAATTAACAGTCATGAATTAAATTGAAAGCAAACATATCACAAAAATGCAAAAAGTAAAATATGAGAGGAATTTGGGTTTACGGACCTTCTTCGGGAAGCGAACCGAAGCATGTTTCGAATCGTCAAATCCGCTCGGAGAAGTTGTTTTGGAATACAGATTTTTGTCGATTTCGGAATGCTGATTTTTCAGGTTTCGGAATGCTGGTTTTGGACTTTGGGTCCGGTTTCTGACCCGACTCGAAGTGACCAGATCCGTGTTGCGACCCGACCCGGAAAAAATTGAGGATTGAAACTAGTATTTTGGATTGCAATTTAAGAACCAAAAGAGGAATACTCTCGGATTGAAAAATTAAGAACTAAAAAAGTATTTTCGAATTTTAGTTATAAAACCAAGGAGGAATGTTTTGAATCAGAAATTTGGGGACCAAATTGATCCGAATGCTTTCCTTTTCGTACAAAAACAGACCTCAAAAACCAGCCCTCGATTTCTTGTTTTCGGACCCCAAAAAATGACCTTTTGTTTGTATTTTCGGACCCGAAAAAGACTCCCCAAAATCCCCCCTTCAAATGAAGAACAAAGGGGGTATTTATAGAAGGATTTCCCCCTATAACGTTCACCCCCATACCCGAGTTCGAATTTCGAGTTTGAAATTCAAAATAAAATGGCAAAATTTCTGAGTTTGAAAGCGTATTTTATGGCGGATTTTGGGGGATAGGGTATGGGTGAAGTGATGGGAGGGGTGTGGTGGTGTCAGGCGACAGAGGTGTTTGGTGGTGGTGTCAGGCGACAGAGGTGTTTGGTGGTGGTGTCGGGTCGCCGGATTTGGGTTGGTGAGGGTTTTGTTTGGTTTTATGGGGGTATGAGGAATAACGGGAAATGGTTTTGGGTTGGTCGAGTGGGCCTGGGTCTTGGGCCGACGGGTTTGGAGATAAGGGAAATAAAGGGGAGTGGGTTTGGGGTGTGCGTTTGAGCTGAGAATGGGGGTGGTCAATTGGGCTTGGTAAGGAGGTTTCTGTTGGGCCGAAAATAAAGAGGGGCAGTTGAATTGTTTTGGGTTGAGTAGACGTTATTTTGGGTTGGGAAATAAAATGGGTTATGGATCTATAAATTCAAAAGGGGTTTAATATTAAAAATGCTTTGAAAAAAAAAATGTAAATTATTTAGAATATAATATAAGATGTGATAATAATAAAACATAATATTTGTGAAATGCTTAATGCTTAATAAAAAATAAAAAATACGATGTTGTTTTGCTAAAATACAATAATATATAGTATTAGAATAGAAACTATGATCATGATTTAAAAAGGCAAATGGTTGTAGAAATACGAATAATAATAATAATAATAATAATAATAATAATAATATTGAGAATAATAATATATGTATATATATGTGTGTGTGTATATATATATATATATATATAATATTTTTTGAGGTATCAAAAATATTTAAAATTGCAAATAAATTGAAAAAGATGGGACAAAATTGGGTGTCAACAATTAACATAATACACAGCCTAATACACAGTCGAACATGACTTTAACAACATCAGTGAATACAAAACAACTAATTCATAACTTCTCCATAATTGTTAACAAACTATTATTACAGATTCATTTCTAAGAAAAAATGACTTTAAATCCCACAACAAAAAGGTATGAAACTATAGATTGAATATGCTTCCTTCTTTACAGAAATTACTTAAGTAACTTCATTTTATAATTCTCTTTATCATATTCACTCTAAATAACCTTAATTTGATGACGTTTTTCCCATTTGCAAGCAGTCATAACAACAAACACCAGTTCCCAGCGTCTAAATCATTCAACAAACAAATAAAGCCAGTGTCCGAGAAAAGTCTTCTCGGATTACGCCTAATTCATAACTTCTCCATAATGTTTCGACAAACATGGTTCAAACATAGCATGAAAAAGATGAGAAATCAGAACGAGAGAAAGAAATTAGTAAATGGATTGGATTACCTTTTGTGGTGGCACTGGCAATAACGGGACGTCGGGTCGGGTTGAAGTTTGAAACTTGAACTGTTGAAGCTTCGAGTTCGTGTCTTCGAGAGAAATAAATCGAAATTGAGCAGAAGAGAAAAGAGAAAAGAGGCAAAACTGTTGATTCTCTGATGAAGTTTGAAGATTTATGGGTTAGGCCTTGAAATCGATTTGATTAACTGCTGGAAGCTTGAAGATTTACGGGTTGAAGGCAAAACTGAAATCGATTTGAAGATTTAGTGTTGAAGGCAAAACTAAAATCGCTTAGTGGTTGTGGAATGCGGAAGAGGCAAAACGAATTAGGAATTAGGGTAATAGGGTTAACCGGTTACTATTAGGGCTTTAATTTATATAGGGGTATGGCTAATTACAAGAATAACCCCAATTTTTTTATTCGGTGTATCACTAAATCACGTGAACCGAACCGATTCAATTTAAAAACTTTGAACCAATTTTTTCTGAAATTGGGGTTTTAACCGAATCGAAACCGAACCGATTCACCGGTTCGGTTCGATTTTTTCGGCTCCCCTGATTTTTTGCCCACCCTTAGTAAATACAGATAGGACTGGGCTAACGTAAATTATGATGGCCCGAGAAAGCGTCAGGCCCATTAGGAAAACCCTATTGTGGATATGGATCGCTGAAGGTTGGGCTGACACTTCGGGCTACACAACTGGCGAAGACTTAAAGTTACATATCATTATCAGGCCTCTCGCCAAAAATAATTACGAAAACTAACTGAAATACCCCCCCCCCCCCCCCAAATAAATTAATTACCCGCTCCATCCCCTTTTAAAACAATTATCCGCTGTACCCAGCCAAAACTATTTACCTGACATACCCTTTCATTTGTGATACCATCGCAATATATTTATATATCAGGATGGTATCATGAAGGACCAAAGAAAAGGACTGAAGTAGTCTTCCATGATACCATCTCAGTATATTTATATACCACGATGGTATCATGGTCCTGAGGAGTGTTTTATTGAAGGACTGAAACAACCCTTCATGATACCATCACGGTATATGTATATAAGAAAATGGTATCATAGAGTTTTTTTTCAAGAAAAAGGTGTGTCTTTTTTAATAAACGAACATGATCATCCATGATATACCATCTCTGTATAAATATATATCACGATGGTATCATGCATGACTAAGAGAAGGACTGAAACAATCTTTCATAATACCATCTGAATTTATTTATATACCATATTGATATCATCGACTGGGAGGGAGGGGGCATCTCGAATAAATAGTTTTAATTTTTTTAAGGGGCATGAAAAGTAATAGAGATAGAGGCGGATAAATAATTTGGTTCCAAGGGGTATAGGTGATCTTTCAAACCACTAGCCATATATATATAAAAAATATACATTAGGTATGTATAAATATGTATTGTATATGTATGGTGGGCGAATATAAAGAAAATTCCGATTATAAAAGTTACAATTTTTATATTTTAAAAGTAATGTTGCATTCTACAAATTTCTTCAACAACCAATTAAATTGGTTGGAGTACTCCATTGAAATATCGATCAGCATATATTGCTTTAAACTCGATAGGACTTTTGAATTACATAATGTGGGTAGATTCTGAAGATATTCAACCATCTTGAGTTCAACCCTTTAAGAAAACAATCATTTTCTTTTACTAAAAAAATGTGAAGTATTTTGAGATGAGAAGAAAATTACATAAGATCATTTAAGGGGAAATATGAATTTCATTTTGGGTATCTTTCTTCCCTCCACCCCACCAAAAAGTAAAGAACTCGTGAATGCGTTGGTAAAGCACGGGATTTATTTTCCTATACATGTAATATTACAGCATTATTTACCTATAATACCATCAAAATTGTTTTTACCAAAAAAATCAGTAATTTGATTACCTACAATGTAGGATACAATTTTACCTTTAATAAAATCCCTATTTCCATGCATTACTTTTAAGGATCTGGGGTTACCTTCTTTCACGATTCATAATTCTCCGTCTAATGAGAATTTTTTCAAGGAAGAATTACCATAAGAGAAAAAATAAAATCATACAATTTCAATATCTGAGATATACAATATAAATATAAAATACGTCTATAACAATGAACATATAATCTTTAGAGAGAGTTACAAGAAGAGGAACAATATAAATCATAAAATATAATATAAAAATAAAAAAGGTACACTCTAATGTGAAAAAAATGAACCTATAATTAATACATACAAAAAAATACAATAATAACATGATTAGTCCAGTATCTCTTTTTGAGATAGTTGTTTAATAAAGGAAAAAGGACATGGTCACCAACAAAAACAAAAGATCCAAATTTAAGTAAATAATTTGAAATAGCTCTTAAATTCAAAATAAGAATAAATTTAATCAAACCTTATTTTCTCACTTTCTCCTCTTTCTTCTTTCTTTTCCCTCACTTGATAATAGTTTGAGCTGCTGCCTTCTCATTAGAATTCTAAAAGCAATCAAACTCTCTATTATTTTTTTAAATGACAGTTTCTTTTACGACTTAGTTCTCCCTTCTTCGCACATTTTTTTTTTGGATAAGTTACAGATCTGAAAATGTTGCATGCGTATAAAGTTGTTGTTGAATCTAATAGCAAATATTATCATATATTCGTCGTATATTCTGTAATTAATATTTGTGTGTAATTATGATAAATATATATCCTTATTCGATTAGGATTCAACATTGTACACACTATATAATTTGTATTAATGAGAAAGACTCATCTAGATAGATTAACACAATCTAACATGATATCAGAAGTCAAACCCTAAAAACACCTAACCCTAAAAATCACATCGTCCCCCCCACCCCCACCCCCTCCTTCTCTCGGCCGACGACATCTCTAGCAAAACCCTAATTGCTTTCTTCTTCTTTCCCCACCAAAAATAAGCCCATCTAATAGCTTTCATGGCTACTCCCACATCTCCCACGACTTTCTCCTCCTCCCCAATCGTCATACACAACCCCCCCCCCCACTCCTTCCTCAACCCCTTCTTTTCATCCGGCATTCGCCGTCATAAGTATCAAGAACTTCATATCTTTGGTTCTTGATCAAGAAGATGGTCAATATTCATCGTGGGTTGAACTCTTTCACATTCATGCATGTGATTACAATGTGCTTGATCATATTGACGACTCCATACCTCACCCTCTCAAGGTCGACGACCCCACATGGCACCGACTTGACGCTATCGTCAAGCAGTGAATTTATGGCACCATCTCTAAGAACTTGCTTCATACGATTATGAAAACTTGAGCCTCGGCTCATGAGTTATGGATTCGGTTGGAGGAAATATCTCAGGACAATAAACACACACGCGTTGTGTACGTTGAGGAACAATTCAACAACACGCAACTTGACAACTTTGCGAACATGTTTGATTATTGCAAACAACTGAAATTAGTGGTCGATCAAATGTCCAATGTGGGTCATCCAATTTCAGAAACTAAGATGGTGTTGCAACTAATAAATGGTTTACCGAAAGGTGATTATGATACTCTTGCGACAATGATACAATATGCCGACCCCTTGCCCAGCTTAAACAAGGCCCGGTCATAATTACTTTTGGAAGAAACCAGACATACGAAATAGGATGAACACAACCAAAAGGAGTTGGTGGTTGATGCACCGGAAAACACCACTGTACCTACTGGCCCCACCGACAACCAGCAACAGCGGGGCAGCCGCGGTGACGGCAGAGAGTGATGTCGCGGCGGCAGAGGGCGAGGCTGCAGCGGCAGAGAGCGAGGAAAGGTGGCAGAGGCAGGTCCAACACGAGTGGCCAGCCACAACAGTCGGCTCGGTACCCGATTCAATGGGCCGGCCCAATACCATGGGATATGTCTGGCAGTTGGGCCTCACCACCGTGCCCTTACCCGATTGTCGCAGCTCACTAGAAGTAGCCTGGGTTATTGGGCCCAGGTCCCACTTCTCTGCAGTTTGGCCCAACACATCAGGCCCACCGGGGGCAATCACCATCCAGATATGAGTAATCTCAAGCCTACATCACGACGAATATATAGCAGCCCGACGATGCTTGGTTTATGGACACCGGCGCCACATCCCACCTCACACGCAACTCTGGTAAGCTTCCACATATCTTTAATTTGTGCACTCTTCAATCTATTTTGGTCGGCAATGACAATCACATTCCAGTTTATGGGTATGGAACCACACATGTACCGAAACCTCACCTTCCCTTCTCCTTTCGTAACGTCCTATATGCCCCCAATGATAAAATATTTAATCTCTGTTAGAAAGTTTGCTACTGATAATTGGGTATCCCTTGAGTTTGACCCCTTTGGTTTTTCTGTGAATGACCTACACACGGGGACACCACTTACGAGATACAATAGTGTGGGATCTCTATCTTTCCCATCCACCTCCGATGTCAGCATCAACCCTCACGCATCCCTTGTTGTGATCTCTCCATCCATGTGGCACAACGGACTTGGACACTCTGGAGTTCCCATTTTTAACTTTCTTAGAAATCAGAATTTTATTTCATGTAAGAAGGAGAATCTTGTCCCAAGTTGTTTTCTCTTGTCCTTTAGGTAAACATTGTAGATTTTCGTTTATGTCTTCTTTAAGTGTTACTTTTTCTTTCTTTGACATTATTCATGCGGACTTATAGACATCTCATGTTGCTAGCAAACTTGGTCATAAATATTACTTGGTTTTGTTAGATGATTTCTCGCATTTTCTATGGGTCTATCCGCTCAAATTTAAGTCACAGGTCTACCACACGTTTCTTGAATTCCACACATATATTAAAACTCAGTTTGAAAAGGATATAAAATCTTTCCAATGTGATAATGGTCGTGAGTTTAATAATTCCATCTTTCATAAATTCTGTTCAGATCATGGCATGGTATTTCAATTTTCGTGCCCTCATACCACTTCTCAAAATTGTAAAGCCAAAGAATTTTATGTATCATTAACAATATGATTCGTACCTTGCTCATTCATGCTTCTTTCCCACCATTCTTTTGGGTATGTGCATTAAAATTAGTAGAATACATACTTAACATATTACCTACCACAACTCTCCAAATCGAACCCCGACTGAAATTATATTTCATCGTATCCCCACATATGGTCACAAACGCACGTTTGGATGTCTTTGTTATCCTAATCTTGCCTCCACGGCGTCTCATAAGTTAGAACCTAGGTCCACTCCTTGCGTCTTCTGGGATTTTCCGTCCAAACATAGGGGATATCTTTGCTTCGATCTATCCACAAACAAAATCATTGTCTTTCGTCATATCACCTTTGACGAAACCACATTCCCTAATTCTAACATCCGTCAGTTTACCGTCTCCGACTACGAATTTCTTGATAATTTGGACACCTCTCCTATCTTACAACACATGCTCCGTGGAACACCCCTCATACCACTGCATACCCATCCACCCCGATAACTGTCTGACGTCCATCTGGCATAACAACTCATCTCGCAAACTTCCACATCCCTTCCACCGATCACGCATTCTCCTGCACCAACCCACTACCCAACCGGTGTTACCGCCACCATACCATACAACCCGCCATTGTCTGCCTTACCCATGGCATTATTTGCCTCCTCACCCACCCTACCCCACCACACCGCCTTCCCTTCGCCTTACCCAACACCCCGCAATATACCACAACCCAACCACCCGACTTGCATACCCCCGCACCATCCCGCCACCCACTGTCCAGCCCCACACCATACTACTCCATCCCACCAAACCCCTCCCCACCTACTGCCACTGCCACCCAACCCGAGACCCAATGTCCCACCCCCGTACCTACACACCAAATGGAAACCCACGCCAAACACGGGATTTTCAAGCCCAAAATCCACTTTAACTTATCCACACAATCCATATCACCAATACCTAAAAGCTCAAAACTAGCCAAACTTGACCCGAATTGGAATGCGGCCATGCATGAGGAGTTTGATGCGTTTACCACTCAGCGCACGTGGAATATTTTTTCTGAGACTAGAGGGGTGAATGTGATTCATTGTATGTGGCTCTTTCGTTATAAGTTCAGAGATAGTGGTGATCTTGAACGTCACAAGGCCAGACTTGTGGCAAATGGCACAGGGCAACATGAGGGTATTGATTGTGGTGAGATATTCAGTCCAGTAGTCAAACCGGCTACCATTCGTATTGTTCTAAGCATAGCAATGGGTAAGAACTGGTTGATTCATCAGCTTGATGTGAAAAATGCGTTCTTACATGGAGATTTAAAGAAATAGTTTACATGCATCAACCGTTAAGCTTTGTACATCTATAGGCTCCTTCATTATGTCTGCCATCTTCGTAAGTCCCTGTATAGATTGAAACATGCCCCAGGACTTGATATGAGCGTTTCGCTACTTACATTATGCATATTGGGTTTGTGTGCAGCAAATGTTACCATTCACTATTCATTTTTCATCGAGATAGTGACATTGCATACTTGTTATTATATGTGGATGATATTTTTATGAGTGCCTCTTCTGATCTGTTGAAAAATGAGATCATTATGCTGCTTCAATCCGAATTCGCTATGACAGACTTAGGGAAGTTGAGTTACTTCTTGGGGATTTTTGTGACTAGATCTGTTGATAGTATGTTCTTATGCCAGCGTAAGTATGCGGAAGAAATTTTGTACATGGCTAAAATGGCGAATTGCAAAATCATGCCTACTCCGGTCGACTTGAAGTCAAAACTCAGTGTTGTTGACAGTGATCCGGTATCCGATCCCACTCTCTATAGGAGTCTTGCAGGTGCACTTCAATATCTTACATTCACCATGCCTGATATTGCATATATTGTTCAGCATGTATGTTTATTTATGCATACCCCCAAGGAGCCTCACTTTACAGCTCTTAAATGTATCATTCGATACGTTAAGGGCACCCTTGATTATGGTTTACATCTCTACCCCTCTACACCGACCAACCTTACATCATATACAAACGTCGATTGTGCAGGTTTTCCGAACACGCGGCGTTCCACATCCGGCTATTGTGTGTTCTTAGGTGACAATCTTATCTCATGTTTGCAAGAGGCAGACCACACTCTCTCGATCGAGTGCAAAAGCAAAATATAGAGGCATTGTAAATGTTGTAGCTGAGATCTGTTGGCTCTGAAACCTCATCTTAGAGCTTCAGTGTCCCTTACGTAAGGCCTCTATGGTCTACTGTGATAACATATCTGCGGTCTACTTATCTCATAACCCAGTTCAGCATCAGAGAACCAAACACATTGAGATGGATATACATTTTGTTCGTGAGAAGGTTGCTATATGTCATGTTAAGGTGTTGCATGTGCCTTTTTCGTATCAATATGCAAATATTTTCACTAAGGGGCTTCCTCGGTAGCTATTCATCGACTTCAGATTCAGTTTCAGCGTCCGGTCTTCTCCCGCTCCGACTGAGAGGGTGTAATAGCAAATATTATCATATATTCATCGTATATTCTGTAATTAATATTTGTGTGTAATTATGGTAAATATAGATCCTTATTCGATTAGGATTGAACATTGTACACAATATATATATTTGTATTAATGAGAAAGACTCCCCAAGGAAGATTAATATAATCTAACAGAATCTTCATCCGCACTTCTTTTTCTATGATTGTGAAACCATCAGATCTATGGTTGTTTGGTACGTATCTCCATTTTTTTCGATAATATTTGCTTACGTATAAGTAGTGTATAATAACTGTATAATGTGTGTATCATTAGTGTGCACACATTATACACTGATTATATATTGATTATATATTTATTATATATAAATATATTACAATGATACATTTTCCTTACATATACTATAGGGATACGTATTCTATACATCAATGATATAGTTTCTATACATATACTGTATTAATACATATTTTATACAACAATGATCCAATTTCTATACACATACTGTAGGGATATCTATATATATACAATAATGATACAATTTCTATATACATATTATAGGGATACATATTCTATACATCAATGATACCGTTTATATATGTATGATACATATTCTATAGAACAATGATACAATTTCTATACACATATTGTAGGGATATCTATGCATATATAGTATTGATACATATTTTATACAATAATAATATAATTTTTATACACATAATACCGAAATACATATTTTATACATACATTTTTCATACATATATTATAATAATACATATTCTATGCTATAATGATACAATTTCTATACATTTCACAACTCACAAGTTAACTAGCTAGTCCTCCTAGCTACACTTAGCAACTATGCAATATAAATACAGGTGTAGCATTTTCCTCCGCACGTGTGTCATCTCAATAGTATGGGCATCTTCAAAGTAGACAGAACAAAGTTTAGAATATGAAAAGGTTCACTATTTTAATCAACCAGTAGTTAATATCTTTCCATTAATTAAAACACATATACTTCCTCCGCCCCATAATAAGTTTCTCTTTAATAAAAAATACACATATTAAGAAACCAATAATTCAATGTAATATTTATCAAATTACCTCTATTTAATAAAATAAATTATTTTTCTCTTTCGATAAAAAAACATGCATGGGTAGTAATTATTTATGTAGTGATAGAAAAATTGCCAATAAATATTTCTTGAATAGAGAACTTATCAGTTTTTATTTAAAAATATAATTGAAAAAAACTAATTTATCTATATCTTGAATTCTTAAAATAACACTTATTTTGAGATAATTTTTTTAATAAAGTAACACTTATTATGAAAAAGAGGGAGTAAAAATCTAAGTAAATTTGGTACCTTGCACGGAATCCACCTTAAGGAGTGGACAAATACTTGAATTGAAGGGAAGAAAAGAATTTTAAAAAGCAATACTTTTTATTGGATAGATTAAAGCAGAGAGGGATACTAAATGCAGCGCCAATTAATTTATGGGAAAAGGTCAAATATATCTCTTTTATTTTTTTATTAGTTAATTTTATTCAATTTAAATATATCTCTATCGTCAACAAACTTTGTATATTTACCTCTCAATTGGATGAATTTCCTCAAATCGATCAAATTACCCAATTTCATTTGAATTACACGATTTTACCCGACCCGACATGATTCACCTAATTAATTTTGACTCATAAAAAATAACATCCAAATACAATCCCATTCTTCCTTGTTAACTGTTTCCTCTGCTTCTTTGGGGGATCCACTGTATATTATTAGTCACAATGGCATAATTATCTGATTTGATTATGTTTCCGCACTCACTAAACATTTTAAGGATCTCTTAATTATGCTTCTTTTTCTAGTTCTTTTCCTTTTGATTGTGGTTCTGATAATTGGTGATATGTGCAGCATTGAGTGTAAAGGCAAGCTAGTGAAAGAAGTGTACATACATCCTCATAGTGCTTCTCGTATACTGCTTCCAGACGGTAGAAATATGGCATATTATGAGATAGGAGTTCCACCAGATATTCTGTAATTGCTCCCATAAAAAAGTTATTGAGAAAGAAAGATATTACGTATCATTTATTGAGGTATTTTAGCAAAAAGGAAGAATGGGATTATATTTGGGTGGTATTTGGTCAAAATTAATTGAGTGGATCGGATCGGATAAATTGGGTAATTTAATTGATTCGGGGGAATTCATCCAATTGAAGGGTAAATGTGTAAAGTTTATTGACGACAGAAGTATATTTAAACATTATTACTAACAAATGATAAAATTAACTAATAAAAAATTAATGAAATATTTTTAACCATTTTACCTTAATTTATTATTGTAGTATTAGAATTAGTATTGCAAGGATTTATTGAGGTTTCACGTTATAGGACATGCCTGCCTGCCTGCTGGGTTATTGGGAAACATACACGTGTAAGTAGTAATATTATTTTCTTTTTAATTTACTTAGGAAGCATATACCTGATGCACTAAAAATATGACTCGATCTGCTCCATATGACCATGTATATACTTCCATTTTATATGACTATAAGTTTGTTAGAAAATGGTACTTTTTATATTTATTTATTTTTTCTAAATTTAACTTCATTCATTTATTTGGGCAGTCTTTCTCATTAATATATATAGTGTGTATAATGTGAAATTTTAGTACAAAAGAGATCTTATAATTATCATAATTATACAACACTATTAATTACAAAATATATGGTGAATATTCTAGTAGTATTCACTAATACACCCCTTCAGTCGGAGCTGGAGGAGGCAGTACGCTTAGACTGGATCTGAAGTCGAGGAATAGTTGTCTAAGTAGTCCTTTAGTGAATATATCTGCATACTGATATGAAGAGAGCACATGCAATACCTTGACATGTCCGATAGCAACCTTTTCATGAACAAAGTGTATATCCATCTCAATATGTTTGGTTCGCTGATGCTAAACCGGATTATGAGATAAATATATGGCGGATATGTTATCACAATAGACCAAAGTCGCCTTACGCAAGGGACACAGAAGCTCCAAAAGAAGATTTTGGAGCCAACAGATCTCAGCAACAACATTAGCAACGCCTTTGTACTTTGCTTCTGCACTCGAACGGAATAATGTTGCTTGTCTCTTAGCAGACCAAGAAATAAGATTATCCCCTAAGAACACACAGTAGCCAGAGGTGGAGCGTCGCGTGTCCGGACAGCCTGCCCAATCAGCATCCGTATATGATAACAACCTGGTCGGTGCTGAGAGGTATATGTGTAATCCATAATCAAGTGTGTCCTTAACATATCAAATGATACGTTTAAGAGCAGTAAAATGAGGCTCTCTGGGTGTATGCATAAATAAGTTATGATACCATGTAGAATTGTATTAATCTCCATTTGGGAGCCTTTCTCATTAATACAATATATATAATGTGTACAATGTGAAATCCTAGTACAAAATGAATTCTATAATTACCATAATTATACAATACTATTAATTATAAAATATATGATAAATATTCTACTAATATTTACTAATATAATTATCACAATATATTTAGAGCTTGTTTGGACATTACAATTTGAAATCATATTGATTTAAAGTTAAAATTTTATTTAGACATGCAATTTAAATTTCTTATATTTTTTTATAAATATAATATTTTTAATAATTTGTGAAAACTATCCATACAACCGAATTTTTTTACTTTGTAGTAGAACATGCCACGTCATAATTGTACGAGGCTCCTCCTTATCTGACATTTGGACAAGTGGGTCTCACTGTCACTACCATTTTGAAACACTCTCTCCTCCCTCAATCCCTGTTTCCTCGCTGATACAGAAGAAAACTAGCAATTGAAGGATGCAACAGTGATGGTTTTTAATCAATTTTTTTGCTTGTTTAATATAAAATCCGAAAATTCTAACCACAAAATAGACACCCTTCAATTGTTTTTCAGTATTTAATTAAGAAAAAAATTGGTCTATGAATAGCAGGAAAAATGTTGATTACAACTCTTAAGAGATCCACACTCCTTATTTCACCACTTCACTACTGTCGCAAGATCTTGATTTTTTTGGACAGTATCAATAAATATTGCAAGAACCCTAGAAAAAAAAAAAGTAATCTACAGGCGTGAAAGCAAAAGATTTACTAATAGTTGAATAAAAATTTTAAAATGGATTTGGAAATGAGAAAAAAATGAAAAAGCAAAAGAGGAGGAATAAGCTTCACATTAACTACTGCTCTGCAAACTAACACCTGTCACGTCATAATTGTATGGGACTCCTCGTTATTTGAAATTTGGACAAGTGGGTCCCACTATTACCACCATTTTGACACTTAACGTGGCATGTTAGATTACTCCTCCGTTATAAAATATTTGTCATTTACTCTTTTTCAAGAATTATATTATATAAATTTTTATCAATATTTTAAATTATATTTTTATCATGAGAAGAATCAAAACTTATAATATTTTTCGTATAATTTTTGAATATTTAAATATTAATTTTAATTTTTTTTAGTTAAATTAACTTTTAAAAAGAAAAATATTATAAGTATTTTAAGCCGGAGGGAATATAAAGTATAATTTCTCCATTAACAAGGTATCGTTATATCCTACATCGCCGCATTACTAAATCTCATATTTTCACGTTGTCTTATAAATAAATGCTTGCAATTACTATTATTACAAACTTTTAAATACACATAATTTGATAAAGATTCATTGTTCCAAAAAAAACAATAATAGCAACTAGCTATTCTTTAATATAATCATTTCGTATAATGTGGACACTTTTCTTATATAGAGTATAGGTCTTTTTTTATAAAATTTAAAATGATGAGTCTTTTTTTATAAAATATAAACTGATGGGTTAAGTTTAATATTTTAAAAAATTAAAATTATGATTCTCAAATCTTATTTTTGAATAATTTGATATTTGAAATCATGATATGAAATTAAAGTTAAAATTTTATGTAAATTTCATAAATAAAATTTAATTTAAAATATGAAATTATGATTCTAAATTTTATTCCCAGACGCCTAATTAAGATCTTACCCCAAGAACAACAATAATATATATAATATGATCCTATAACTGAAATTTGGGAAGGGTGCTGTACGAACACTTTACTCCCACGTTACGTAGGGCTGTAGAGGGTAGAAAGGATCTTTTTGATAGGCAAGATCATAATATTTAAGAGTGAGTTTTATTTGTCAAAGTTTTTTAAATTTATCCAATCATATATAATCATGTAATTGTGTAGTTGTTTGATATTCTTTCTGTTATACATTATTTTCAGTTTGTTAGGAAAATAATATTTTTATATTTAAAATAAATTGATTTTAATATTTTTCTTTCTCATTTCAATCAATATGCATCACATGAATAAACCAGTGGAAATTGAAAATTTACCAAGTGAAGTGGGAATTGTCGCATAGCGTTGAAAGATGAATAAAGGCATTTATATTTGTGTTGGGAACTTGAGTCTTATGTGGCAGTGTTAATGATGAGTGGGGCAGCGTTAAACGGCTGACCGCAATTCAAGGGCAGCGTTACTTCATGAGGAAGCAGAAATTGCCTACCTATTTGAGGAGGTCATTACACTAGTTTTAATGTGACCGCCTCAGCACCTGCCTCCTTTTTCGACATCTGTGAGTGGGGAGTGGTCCGTACCTGCCATTCTCTTTTCTCAACATTACATCTCCTGTCCCCGTTTTACAGACAAATGTCATTACTCAGGTAATTATAACTTTGTGAAGGGGAAAGTCCCGAACGCAAATCCCCACATGTATCAGAGGCTTTTTGGCTAGGTGAGATGTAAATTGAGGGATATGTACGAGTGACAGCCCTGCAAGAAGAGGACCAACGGGACACGAATTTAGCAACAACTCTTGCAATATTTCAGCATATTTAAGACAATTTTAGGATAGAGAATAGATTGTACGCAGATTTTATCCTATTTTAAAAAAATAGAAAATTATTTTTGATAGATTTTTAGTTATAAAATAAAGTAAAAATAAAAAACGAATTAGCGAAGAAAAGAAATACTAAGATAATTATGTTAACAAAAAAAAAACTTACAAGAAACGACAAGATTCACACTTCAAGCGTACAATGGGAAATTGGAGCTTGGTCCTCACAGTATTTGCGAGCTAAGGAAGTAGTACTATTATTATAATTTTAATTCTCACGCCTCCAAAATGATGATGATCATTGATCAAGTTGATCAGTGTAAGATTAGGGTCCCACTGGGTGCATAGTAGGTAGGGATGGACTTATATCTATTCGGTTCGATTTTGTATTAAAATAGTATGATCGAATAAAAATTATTTTTTTTAAAATAAAAATCAAATCAAATCAATTTTTTTTAAAAAATTATATATTGATTTATATCGCCGAACGTATCGATTTATACCGGTTTCTTTTCAATTCAAATATAAAGTTTAAATAGTTTCTGTTTTTTAAAACATCACAGCAAATGCAATAATTTCATTTTGTGGTGGCACTGACAGTAACGAGACGTCGGGCCGGGACTTGATTAAAGCCTTGAAGTAATGAACATGATTTTAGTTATTGACAGTGTTCTATTAGAAAGCAAGTAATTAATTTAATGCAAGAAATATTCCTTATGATATTTATGATAAAATTGAACAACGAACAGAACATAAACAGGAAATTTAATCAGAAAAGCATGCCAGAGGGTCTTTTGCTCGATCTAACAGGGAAACACGCATTTGAGAGAATGAAATGCGAACCGATGCGAAAGAAATGATAATGGAAGAAGATTAACTATTGATGTTTGAGGAGAAAAGAGAAATCAGTGATAATGAAAATGGAGTTCGAGCAGATCGGAAGAGAAAACTGAAAAGAGGCAAAGCGATTTAGGTATAAGATTTAGGGTTAATCGGTTAGCGCCCTTTAGTTTATACAGGAGATATGATTAATTACAAGAATAACCCCGATTTTTCGGTTCGGTATATCAAAAAATCACATGAACCGAACCGAACCGAATTAGTTACAAATTTTAAATCGGGTTTTTTCAGAAATCGATTTCTTTACTATTTCCGAATTTTTTGCCCACCCCTAACAGTAGGAGTATAAGGTAAGTAAAACGACAAACAATTTTGCCAAAAGGTTAAGCATCTGATGACGTGAGCTTAATGTTTCATAATTGGAGGTAGAGCAATATCTCCCGACTCTTATTTTGGTAGAAGAAGTAAGGTGTTATTTGATTCAAAAATATTTTTTGATTTGGTAAAAACTATTAAGAGAAACACTAATTTATTAGGTAGAAACACCTTCAAAAACATCAGCGTACACAAAAATCCTAGTAGTTCCGGAAACCTCAACGATCCTAAAGGATCTTTACACATGTCTTCCATTCCCAACAACTTCTGTCATATCAGTTTTTCTAGATCAGAATGTCGCGGCGCGTGTTAGCGCAGTGACATCAAGGTGCTCAGGTCTCACAAAGGGGGCATAATAAGTTAAGTTTTGTCTTATATATACAAGACTTAGAAAAAAAGACATATTGTATTCTCTCTAAGCCAACACTTGTAACCAAAAATCTATATGAAGTAAATATACTACCCTCACCACTTGTTCTAATATTATTCATTGTTCATCTTATATCTAACTTACTTATTTGTCTTACTTATTTATTCTTATAACTTACTTACTTTGTTATCTCATAAATCTGTAACCTAACTAGTAATTTCGAACTCGTTCAAGAGGGTCTCCAAATCGGATACGGCCTACTTATCCTTAAATCCTTGAATACAAATCTCTAACTATATTTTTTGTTAGAATCATTTTCATTGAAAAATAATTTGACGTGGTCTGTGGGGATAGACAATTGTGGTATTGTCTCGATCTATAGCTGATCTTCTTGAAAAATCCTAAACGAAAACGCTACACTAAAAAATGTCATGAAAAAATAGCATTGCTCATGGATCGCAGGAACTTAGACAGTAACAAGTGCCCACCGAGCATTGGGGCCTGGCGGACCAGTCCGAAACATCGCGGATGAAATTGGAGGAAATAATAGCCCCCTTCCTCGCGAAAGCAAATAAATTTATAAATGAAGACGTTCATTTGACAGAAAGCCATGAGGAGCGGCCAAATGAGCGGTACCCAAGAGAAGAAAACCTTGTACCCATTTAATTAAATTAATAATTTACCAAATACCAAATATTAAACCGCAAAAAAGGTTCACATAATAAACCAACAGAAAAGATAGACGAAAACGACCCAAAAATATCTGTTTTAGAGTCTCGCGAATAATAGGATGGTGACATAGTTTAAAAGTTTAAACTGACGCGCAAAGAATGGAAGTGGGTCCGGGCTTGGGCCCGCATCCTCTTCGGCCCGTTGTAACATTTGCGCTTTAGAAGGGTGAAGCATCTCATGTGCTTACACGTCGCAAATTCTGGGAATACCAGGAGCGCAAAAGGACCCCACCTTTTTGAAAACTCCTCCAGCACTTTTCTTCTACTTTTGCCCTTCATATCTCCCCAAATTACTACTCAATGCCATCACATTTTTTCCCTTTCCCCCCCACTCCATCACATGTTTTTTTTCTTTCGATTTTTGGTATTTGTTTTTGGAATTTTAATTAGTGCGTATTTGCTGCGTATTATCAAAGAGAAAAAGTATTACCTGCAATAATTTTTTAGCTCAACCAACTTCAATAACACTTTATTTGAAGATAGTATCTACTTTATAAATGATCTAGTAAGAAGCTCAATTTCAAGTACTCACCTCAAGAGAATTCAGTACATGTGATTAGTATATATTTTTTATTTTTTGGACAAAAAATAATTCAAAATTACATAAAACACTATAAAATATAATTTTATATTTAAAATTTAAAAAAGAAATAATTGTGAATGAAATGCAGTAATTTATTAACAGCACTACTCTTTCTTGATATAGTATGATCCAATGATTAAAACATAGGTGTAGATGTGAACATTTCTCAAAAATGGTCCGTTAGACGTTTAGAAGTTTCTTTCAATAAAGTTTTGGAACAAGTTTTTGATTTTTCTGATCCTGTTCTTGATCCAATGTGGAAACGGAGTATGTTCGTTAAAAAACTTCTGTCGCTCCATCCCCGCAGGGACAGAGAACCTGTCGTTGTCTCCCTTGTTTACAAAAGAACAAAAAATAAAAGAGGCGATAAATTCATTTTACTTCTTAGTTCCCCCACTAAATAATTTTATCGACAACAGAAAATTGACTGTTTTTGGACTATAATGTTAAAGATGTAGATAATTACAAAAGTAAGGTTGTAAATGTCAGAAGTATAAACAAATAATTAAAAACAGGGGGAAGATACAAGAAATTATTGGCCAATAGAATAATAATTCCACTTGCAACAAATTCAGAAACACTTTACACTTTTCTCTCCAAAAATCTCTACCAAACTTTCTTTATAAACCACCTCTCTTCCAAACCCAATTTAACACTTTACCAATTCTCTCTGCAGACGACCAAACAACAAAAATGGACAGTACAACAAAAAGAGAGCCTTGTTTCCTTGACAAAAACAATAATGGTCTTGCTGCGCTTTTAGAGATCAATCATCACAATCACAACCCATTGATTTCTAGGCCTCTACAAAAGAAGAGCAGCCTCAGAAATCTTTCAAATTGTTCAATGTCATCACCAAGATTGGGTGGTGGTAGAAGGTACTATGATGCTAGACTTGAAGAAGAACAACCCCATTTCTTGGAAGCTTGTTTTCTTTGTAAAAAACAACTTGGTCATAACAAAGACATCTTCATGTACAGGTTAGTTTTTGCTCATTCTTTTACAACTTCAAATCAAATTCAGATACTATTTGTTTTAATTTTTTTTTTCCATAGGGAAGATGTATTTTCTGAAAATGGTGACTGGTTATCTTGCTGTGATCAAAGATCTTACTTTTATTCAAGAACTGATTGGTGACATCAAAATTGTATATATAAATATTGGACTAATATGTATCTCAAATTGGCCACCGAGGTATCTTGTCAAAATATTTGTTTTGTTTGATATATTATATGTATTCAGAATAAAGAAAAAAAATATCACTCCCCCGTCCGAATTTTAATGTCTTATCAAAATATTTATTTTGTTTGATATATTATATGTAGTCACAATAAAGAAAAAAAATATTACTCCTCCGTCCGAATTTAAATATCTTGTTTTTTTTTGTCTGTTTAAAACCAGCTACTCACCCATTTACACCCCCAAAAAACAGGATTCTTGATTAGTTACAAACCAGATTAGAAAGGAATTGCTTATAGAAAGTGTGGATTGGAAAATTGTGATTAGGATTTTATTACGATAGGTCAAGTTTAAAATGTGTACAAGATTTTGATGTTGAATTATTTGTATGAATATGATGCAGAGGGGATACTCCATTTTGTAGTGAAGAGTGCAGGCAAGAACAAATAGATATGGATGAAGCCAATGAGAAAAAAATCAATCTTTCTGCTTCCAAGGCCTTGAGAGAAAAGGACCAGACAAAGTCCAATACCTCTCCAAAAAATTACCATTTCCGCGGAGGCACGGTTGCTGCTGCTTAAGTGAATAAAGGCAGAAAATATATACCAGGATGAAATTGAGGAAAGCCCATTTCATATATTAATTACAAACAACAACTAAGTTAAAAAGGGAAAAAAATATTAGAGCGAGCTACCAATGAAACAAAGCTCATTATAGAGAAGGAGACCAAGAAGCACAAGGTCGTTTTTTTTTGTTCTTATAATTATTAGTAAAATATATATATATATATATATACGTATGTAAATGATGATGATATGTAAGGGAGGGTGTGTTTTTGCTGGTTAATGGTTAGGCTCTATCATAACGACGATGGCTCTATTTTTTAGTGGGCTGCTCAAAGTTTGTTTGTTTGTGTTTCTTTTTTCACTAATGAAATGAGAAGCAATGATGAATTTATTCCACTATTTCCTTTGTTCTATTCATTTCGTTACAATTTATGTTGGTATGTTTAAAGCTCGAAAGCGAGAAATTTATGTTGATGTTCAATTACTTCCTCACTGAAAGCCTATTACTTGTACTTTTGAGCCACATGGATCTTCTAAAACAAGTCTTGAACCACGAATCTTAGGTTTCTACATATTTGATTAAGTCCTTTGTACTAACGCATATATCGTGTGATACATTTATATTATTATCCCACCAACTCAGAAACAGCTAGGGCCATAAAAATTCAGGAAAATTTACCAAACAGGTTATGGGGTTTTTGTGTAGAAGAGGTAGTGTACATTATGAATAGAATACCTTTCATTGTTATAGGCAACAAATGATGTTTTATAACAAAGTACCATCATTTTCTCACTTAAGAGTGATATGTTGTTTATGTTTTGCAACCAATTTGATCAAACGGGACAAGTTTAGTCACAGGGTGAGAGATGTTCTCCTACGATGATACGGATCTGCACAGAAAGGATACAAATTATATGACATGAAGAATATAACTGGATACAAATTATATGACATGAAGAATATAACTTTTTTTATGAGCAGGGATGTAGTATTCATGGAGCCAGTCTTCTATTTTAAAAATGATACTGATGTTCCCAACTCTCATCATGGTCCTCAGAATTTAGACATGATGGAGAAAACATTGACACATGAACCTGACACTAGAAGATCTACAAGAGCTAGTAGACCTCCTATTTAGCGCCATTTAATTATCAATTGTTGCAATTGTACGCCCTCCATAGATATACCTGCAAAAGAACTAAAGTAGGACTAAGTCATGTTAGCAATATATATGATGAGGTAAAAATGTGTTGTGTTGTCTCCTCCCTAGATTTTGAGCAACACCATGTTGTAATTTATTGTCTTCAACACATCATTCATCGACACCTTATACTTCCTACACCTCCATAAAACAAAGAAATTTTGAATGGAAGTCCTTTCACCCACATATTCTTATATGTATCTACTTCCTGACTTCTCAATCTCACAAATTCTTATGCAGATTCGACTGAAAATTCTCATTTACTGCTCAATAGCCACCATGGATTCTCATTTACTGCTCAATAGCCACCATGGTCTATCCATCCCTTTTTTTGTTGAGGAAGGAACCCGCAGCCGCTACTCTTTCGAATGAGCACAGGGTAAACCCCGGACTGACGCAATAGCCTGCAAACCACGCAGCCGATTAACTACACTTGACAAGCCATGTGTGACAGGCTCAACCAAGAAGGTTTATGCAGGGGATCGAACTCGTGACCTTGCAGTCCTGCGCTCTACTGCTACACCAACTTGGCTACCCTTGCGGGTGTCTATCCATCCCTTTGTTCTCTAAGAGGTGGGATTGTACTTGTAATATGTTGTACAATGTCCTCAAGTAACAGTGTTGTCAATTTGTTAACATCCCAACATCTTTCATTTGCTACTTCATTTAAGCAAAAGTAATTGCTGATATAAGGAAGTCCAGAAATACTAGTATGCGTAACAAAGAAAATAATGAGTGGGGTTTCCGAGATATTAAATGCATATAAAACGGGAAAAGGGTCATTCCAAGAAAGGAATTGTGATGTGTATATTTCAACTAGCTTATGCAAGTACCCTTTTCATGAAGTAGATTTTGTTAGAATATTATATTATTAATATTATGATTTTGTATTAATGTAGTATCATATTATATATGGTAGGTAGTAAAATATTAATTAGGAATATTATGTAAATTAAGTAGAAGATTATTAGAAATTGATTAGGAAGATTAGACTCTTCCTAATTGATGTATATTGTGTATATATTTGACTTTTGAAGGATGAATAAAGTGAGGAAAATATTATACTTACCCTAGAATTCTTACATGGTATCAAGAGCTTAAGGAAAGATCCAAATTAGTTAATTTCTTTCAAATTTTTGGTCATCTTCCTCCCTAGACAAAAACCTAGTGGCCGAAAATTTATTGTTTTTTTTACTCCATTTTTTATTATCCTTCATCACAACTCGTTATGTCTGAATCAAAATCATCTTTTCACCCTGCCCTAGCGGTCTCAAACATCAAAACACATGTTTCCATCAAACTAGAAATGGAAACCGTTCATTACGCGACGTGGGCAGAATTGTTCAAAATATGTTGTCGTGCTCACAAAGTTCTTCATCATATACTTCCTCCAAAAGACGGTAAAGGGAAAGACATAACGAACGATGCAGACAAGGAATTGTGGGATACACTTGATGCCACAGTCCTTGGTTGGATTTATGCGACAATCTCCACAGACTTGTTGCATACGATAATGGAATCGGATTCTACAACCATGGCGGCATGGGAACGTTTGCGGGATATATTTCAGGATAACCAAAACTCTCGTGCTGTTTCATTGGAACAAGAATTCTCAACCATTGACATGGCGGATTTCCCTAATGTTTCTACATATTGTCAACGCCTCAAAGTGTTGGCCGATCAACTACGAAACGTTGGTTCACCGGTTAGTCTTGTAATTGGTCGCCGGTCTCACCGAAGCATATAGCGGCGTGGGAACTCTTATTCGTCAAAGTAATCCTCTACCACAATTTTATCAAGCAAGGTCCATGCTTGTTCTTGAAGAGTCGGGCTTGGTGAAAAAGGCCTCAACTACTTCAAATTCCGCCATGATTGCCACTCCTTCACATGATGGTAATTTTTTTGACCCTTCTCAACAAAAAAAGGACGTCATAATAATAAAAATAAGGGTGAAAATCGCGGAAATAACAAAGGTGGAGGCCACCGAAATTTCGGTGGCGGCGGTAATGGAGGCACCACCAACTACGGTGGTGGGCGATGCGGCAGCGGCCGGCGGCGGCGGGCGATGGCGGCGGCGGCGGCGATGTAACAGCAGCCCGGCTGGCAGTGGACTTGGGCTGCACCACCCAGCCCAGCCCCAGCAGGCAATTGGGCCAGGCAGCCTCCCAGGCCCACTGGCCAGCAGCCACACAGTGGCCCAAATCACTGGCAGCAGAGGCAGCAGCAGCAACAGGCCCAGCAGGCCCATTTCGCTGGGTCTGTTGCCCCAGGCAGTAGCAGTGGGCCTCAGCCGACCCAGTGGCATGAGGCCCATTCAACAGGGGCCCACCCCACGGAAATTGAGTCCGCCATGCACACTCTTGGACTTAATCCACCGGACTCCGGAGCGACGTCATATATGACGTCCTCCCAAGGTAATCTCTCGTCCTATTTTAATTTAAGGGGAAACTCTATCCAATAAATTCGTCAACCCAACAATCTAAGTTTCCTTCTATTTTTGCTGCCTTGACACCATCTTTATGACACCAACGTTTGGGACATCCGGGAGAGGCTGTTTTGGCTTCTCTTAAACAAAATAATTTTATTTCTTGTACCCAGATACGGACTCTAAATAAGTGTCAGTCTTGCACACTTGGTAAACATGTTAAGTTGCCTTTTATTTCCTTTACTTCATGCACTCTTTTACCATTTGATATTTTACATTGTGATATTTGGACATCCCATATTTTGAGTTCCTCTGGTCATAAATATTATTTGGTTATACTTGATGACTACTCTAATTATTTGTGGACATTCCCTTTGTCGAAAAAATCACAAGTGTTTTCCACGTTTCTCACTTTTAAAGCTTTTATCCGAACTCAATTTGAACGTGATATCAAAAGTATACAATGTGACAATGGGGGGGGGGGGGAGTTTGTAAATAAACAGTTTTGGGAGTTTTTCAAAACAAATGGTCTTAAGTTTCGTTTTTCTTGTCCTCATACTTCATCACAAAATGGGACGGCGAAACGTAAAATTAGAACCATTAACAATATTGTTAGAACATCTCTTTCTCATGCTTCTCTCCCCCCTGCATTTTGACATCATGCACTCCAAATGACAACTTATCTGTTGAATATCCTTCCTCAGAAAAATCTATCATACCAAGCTCCCCTAAAAATATTTTACCTACGAGAGCCCACATATCATTACTTACGAGTGTTTGGTTGTCTTTGCTACCCTCTCTTTCCATCCACCACAATCACAAAACTCCAAGCCCGGTCTACTCCCTGTGTGTTCTTAGGATATCCTACTTATCATCGTGGTTACCAATGTTACGATATTTCTTCTAAAAGAATATTTATAAGTCGTCATGTAATCATTGATGAATCAATATTTTCTTTTGCTAAGGTACATGCCACCAGGACCCCTAACTATGATTTTTTGGATGATGATAAGCTTTCGTATCTAACACATTTTTTTCACAGCTCGGTACCTATTACTAGTGTTGAACACCGTAATTCAGGCCCATTGGACCAGGCAGCCCAACAGGCCCAATTCAAACTCCGTCAGTACAGCCCCCTGGCCCCTCGGTTTCTCACTCCTCGGACAGTGGCGTCTAGTCCACTGGCCCAACAACCCGTCCAATCACCCGTAGTCGACATGGGATTTAGTACCTCGTCCATCTAATGCTAATATAATTCGATCTATGTAGATTTTCAGCCATAAAGAAAAATCTTATGGAACTTTTGAGCGGCATAAAGGCCGTCTTGTAGGTGATGGAAAGACACAGCAGATTGGTATAGATTGCGGGGAAACATTCAGTCCAGTGGTCAAACCTGCAACTATCAGAACAGTCAAAAGGATGGTCACTTCATCAATTAGATGTCAAAAATGCCTTCCTCCATGGACACCTTAATGAGACTGTTTACATGCATCAACCATTGGGATACAGGAATCCTACATATCACAATCATGTGTGTTTGCTCAACAAATCCTTATATGGCCTCAAGCAGGCCCCCAGGGCTTGGTATACACGGTTTGCGGATTTTGTGTCACGCATGGGTTTCTCGCACAGCCATTCAGATAATTCCATATTTATCTATCATCAGGGTAATCATACTGCTTATCTTCTTCTATATGTGGATGATATTATTCTAACAGCATCTTCAGACTCTCTTCGCAAGAATATCATGTCACAACTTAGTTCTGAATTTGCTATGAAAGATCTTGGCCCACTCCACTACTTTCTAGGGATTGTCGTGACCCGACATACAAGTGGATTGTTCCTCTCCCAGAAGAAGTATGCATCAGAAATCGTGGAACGAGCTGGGATGGCTTTCTGCTAACCTTCGGCAACTCCGGTCGACACAAAGTCAAAATTGAGTGCCATCTCGAGCAAACCTTTTGATGATCCAACGTTATACCGCAGCCTAGCAGGAGCTTTACAGTATCTCACATTCACCAGGCCAGATATTACCTATGCAGTGCAACAAGTGTGTTTATTCATGCATAATCCAATGGAAGAACATATGCATGCTCTAAAACGCATTGTGCGATATATTCAGGGCACTCTAGAGTATGGATTATATCTATACCCGTCCTCTAGTTCCAAACTTGTTACTTACACTGATGCAGATTGGGCAGGCTGTCCGGATACAAGGCGATCCACCTCCGGGTATTGCGTCTTCCTTGGTCACAATTTAATCTCATGGTCCTCAAAAAGGCAGGCCACGGTATCACGCTCAAGTGCTGAAGCAGAATATCGTGTTGTGGCCAATGTTGTATCTGACTTATGTTGGATTCAGAACCTACTACTTGAACTTCATTGTCCTATTCCGACTGCAACAATAGTATACTGTGATAATATTAGTGCAATCTACCTCTCAGGAAATCCCATCCACCATCAACGCACTAAACATATTGAGTTAGATATTCACTTTGTACGTGAGAAGGTGGCTCGTGGACAGGTTCGGGTGCTGCATGTCCCAACGCGACATCAAATCGCAGATATCTTCACAAAAGGACTTCCGCTGATATTATTTGAAGATTTTAGGGGATCTCAAGATTCACCGCCCTCGACCATTTGGGGAGTGTTAGAATATTATATTATTAATATTATGATTTTGTATTAATGTAGTATCATATTATATATGGTAGGTAGTACAATGTTAATTAGGAATATTATATAAATTAGGTAAAAAATTATTAAGAATTGATTAGGAAGATTAGGCATGATTGACTCTTCCTAATTGATATATATTATGTATATATTTGACCTTTGAAGGATGAATAAAGTGAGAAAAATATTCTACGTACCCTAGAATTCTTACTGGATGGGGAAAGCCGAGTAGAGCACGCTTAATAGTCATGAAAAAGGAATACATGCGTCCGTCCACTTGACTGAAAAGAGAATGACAAGCACCTTCTCCTATTTGCTACTCCAATGACTCAATAACAGTAATATTCAATTGTTATATCGTTTGTAATATATATGAAGGGGATTATGTCCCACAACGGAAGGTGCAATGAGTTTGAATTATTAATGTGTAAAGTTTTGTCAAAAAACTGACTAAGCTTTAAATAATGATTGTCACAAGTAGCTAAAGTCATTTGAATTAGCTGATTAAAAAAAGTTGATAACTATGAAGCTTCAAGTGTTGAAAAACATTTTTAGATATTGAATCTAATTTTATAAATAAACGGTTACGTATATACGATTGATGATCTCATCAACTCAAGTAGCGGTAAAAGGATATTTTTTAAAAAAAAATTAAGCCATGAATTTTGACTCATCATAGTTGTGTCAGTCAACAAATTTTGAATCTTGTCTCTAATCCTGCCTAAGCCAATTGGTTCAGGCGTTTATCAAAATTGGTTTTTATTCATATTTATTTTGTGATTGCAGTTATTATTTTTTATAATTAAAATCTGTCACACGAATAAATTTCCGGCACGTCCGATGTGAACTGTCTTGAACAAGATGTTAAACTCATAAATTTATATATACTAGTTTAGTCGCGCTTTTCATATGATCAAAGTGGGTACCTCATTTGATAATAAATAATATAGAGAATAAAATTGGACTTGACTATGAACTTCGTCGTTAATCCATAGCTAAATTACTCATAACTAACAAATTACAAATAATATAGAGAATAAAATTGGACTTGACTATGAACTTCGTCGTTAATCCATCGCTAAATTACTCATAACTAACAAATTACAAATATTATTTTAAATTATTTTTTTAGTTATATATATAAGTTAAAGAAAAAAGTATAAAATTATGAAAAAAAATGATTGTCGATCCAATTTAGCTAACTGGATAAAGGAAGAAACTCAATCCCTCAAACTTCCTGGTTTAGAAATATAGGTTTGAAGTTAGTCTGAACCTTTTTTCTCCAACCCCCCCCCCCCCCCATACACACACACCATAATCACTTATATAAAACAAAGAGGAGTATAAAACTATAAACAATGTTCATGGACATTCCAAATAAAAATAAACAGCAAAAAGAAAACTACATACCTACCTGGATCTCTCCTCAGAACTTCTTCATTAGCATACACTATCATCTTTTTTTTTTTTTTTAACAAACAACATAACAAAAAATAAAGAACATAGAGAGAATCAAAATATATTTTAAAACCTAAAAAAATATAGTTAGAAAATAAAGAAAATTTTACACAGTGCAAATCTCACGGAAGGTTTGATCATTCCCTCCTGAAAACGTTTACGTTAAGATAATATTATCATCTTTTCTTTAGACAAAAAAGAAAGCCTCTATACTCTTTGTTCATATGTTTTTCTTCTGGTCTATTTATTTTTATTACAATTCATCTTTATTTTTATACTAAAAGTGATTAACTTGTATAATAAATTCAAATGCAATAAAATTAAAATAAATTAAATCGACATAAGTACCATCAAATTATTCACATAACTCAAAAACATTAGAAAAAAAATAAAAACAAATACCACTCCATCAAACCTAGTAGTAATATTTTTAGCAATTCAGACACAGAAAGTATAAAATAAGGAGTATGAATAAAAGAAATTAAACTCAAAAGTTACATCTTCATAGACAAAATTGAAATAAGGAAAGATTTAAGAAATAAAGTTTTAATTAATTTTAAAGTCCTAAATATTAGGAGTTCTTACCTATTTCAAATAAGAAAAGATTTAATAGCTATAACTTTATTAATTATATAGTCCTAAATGTTAGAGAAATAATTAAATTATAATTTAAATCCATGTTAAATCTATGTTTAAAGAGCAAAAAGGACGAATAGCATTTTGTTAAGGGCTTGAGCTTTTAATATCATAATTAATGATTAATCGATTTAAATTCTTAAAGATTAGGACTTTCTACGTAATTTCAGATCTAATTATTAAAAATTTAATTGATTTCAAAGTCATTCGAATTAGAAAATAACTAAATTATAATTTTGTTTACTATAAAATTATTTTTAAGGTAATCATCATTTGGTATTGAGATTTTATATTTATAATAATATAGTTTAACTGGATATGACTGAGAAATTGAAGAGAGAGAATAACCATAACATTCGATTAATAAAAAACAACTCAACATATGTTGGGTGCTCTATTTTCTTGTCTTTTCTAGAGTATAGGATTTTTAAAACAAGGAACTCAATCGAGCAAGTACATTTAAATGCATTTAGACCCTTAATATTTTCTTGGATACGTCTATAGTTTATTGAAAAGCTTGGATGGAAAATTAGTTTCAAGAAAGGATTTATATATTGAAATAAGGAAAAAAAAATTAAGAAGTAAAATTTTAGTTAATTTCAAAGTTGTGAATATTAAGAGGTCTTACATATTTCAAATAAGGAAAGATTTAACAGCTATAACTTTATTATTTATATTGTCCTAAATGTTGGAGAAATAATTAAATTACAATTATAAAAAACAAAAGTAACAACGAAATAAACCAAATAAAAGTTATCAAAGGCTATAGAACGACATAAATAAAGCTTAAAGAACTCACCTGCCGGGAGCAATTCATATCTTGTCCGTAAAATTGTAAAGATAACAAATTCATATATACTATTAGGTACAATAATATGAAAGGAATTGTAATTATTTATGTAATTTCAATAACAAAATTATTAATATAAACTAAAATCTTATTAGATTCTTAGTTGACTTTAAATTTCTAAATATTATTGCATCTTAAGCCAAAAAAAAAAAAGTAGAAGGTTTGTTGAACAATGTGTTAGCTCAAACCCCCAAAAATACAACGAAATTCACATGATTTAATTATAACATAAACAAGAAATAAAAATTGAAATTAAGAAGAATTTAAAGACATCATGAGAACTCACCTCTTTTGAAGCTGTAATTAGATAAGAAATCTGTCAAAGTAAATAATAATAGAACTATTAATGATCAAGCTTTATTAATACACCCACATGAATACCAAAATATCAACTTATATAAATACTTAGACAACGAAATTAAAATGCGACGAATAGAATGTTACCATCAAAGTCAAAGCTCAGTTGGTGTACGCAAAAAATCATAATTAGAAAAATATCTGCTCTCATCCTAAACAAAAAGAGAAACCAAGATTTTAGTTTCAAAAGAACACTAATATACAGAAACAGATACCCATTAAGGCGGAAGCAAAAAAATAGTATTAAGTGTCTTTCCAAGTCGGAAGAAGCAACCATTAGAACTGGAAGAATAAAGAAATATTAGATACATGTAGAAATTGAAAGCCAACAAAATATGAAGTTTATAAGATATTTACATACCTTTCAACAAATTTAATCAGTAAAATAACTATAATTTTATTTGATTTCAAAGTCATAAATATAAGAAAAATAATTAAATGTATTAAATTTTAATTGATTTTGAAGTTATACATATATTAGGAGAATAGTAAAAAAGACAATTTTGTCTATTATAGGGTCTATTAATGAAGGGTAAAAAGTTTAATCAACATTTTTAAGGCCCTTCGTACTTTTAATATAACTAGTTTCTATGAACGTGTCTCGCACGTTATTCCTTATCAATCATAATAAATGTTAGGTAATATTTTTGAAATTATATATTATTTATTTTGTGAGGTACAAAACTATTATTTGATCATATCCACTTAATACTTCCCATTAAAATGTTATTTTTGGTATATGTCATTTATGTTTTTACTTACCTATGTGGAAAATTTTTTATAGGACTAAAATAATCCAACATTAGGAATTGAGCTTGTGACAATATATTGTATGTATTTGCATTATATGTTGGTACTCTATTGTACTTTATAAAGCAGTACGGGAAGTAATAACTATTACAAGTGTTCGAAAGGATAAATAAATGGTCAATCTTCAAAACTGCCGCAAGCGTGTTGTGTTGATAACCTTGCAAAGCCAATGTTGAGAACTGTCGCAAGCTTGTTGTGTCTTGAATCTTGATATCCTGAAATCAAGAAACAACTAAATCTGGATGGTTACAACGTTGTGTGTTGAGTCGAGTGATTGCACTCTGTCCTTAAGACAAGATTGCCCCGTATATATGCGTTTACATTAGCGGGCAATAGTCTTCCAAGATAAAACAACACTTTAATCTCAACGCTACAAAGCCAATAGGTTGAGCCTGCCGAATAAAACAAATATGAATCGACTTGCTGAAGATATGGAAAAGGAAGGAAGAGTTTTCATCTACTCTTCTCGTTTTGTCTCTGTGTATATAGTGTCTCTGTAGTGTATATCTTGTGTATAAATGAGGGTTTACTCACTGTTTTTCAGTCACGAATTGCACTGATTTTGGCCACTGTTTTGTGCTCTTTTGTGACTGAAAGTGCTGCTATTTTCGTGTGTTTTCAGTGCTGTTTTGCAGTGCATATTTGTCACTGCTTTGTCTCAAAATTTGCCACTGAATTGAGCCAAAAGAAGCTCAATATATAACATGGAGGAGGGGCTAAACAACAACCCAAAATGTGGTTGTTAATGGCCATTAGGAGGGCATTAAAACAACCAAGTAATGGCTGTTAATGGCCATCAAGAGGGGCTGAATTATGGACATGAAGGAGGGTGATAATGGAGGAGTTAATCAGCCAAGTAATGGCTGATTAATGCCTCAAAAAACAGTCCCAACGGTAGGCTTTCTGCCTTCCGTCACCTTCCCAGAAACTCTGGGGATCAAACTGTAAAATATTAAACTTCAGGGACCAAACTGTACATAAGAAACTTCAGGGATCAAACTGTACATCTGCCAAAGTTCTCTGGTCCAAAAAGATAATATCAGAAAGTCCCCACGGCCCACAGCCCGAGCGGGCGGTGGCGTGCGTGTGGGCTTAGCCTTAAACCCATGCACATCTAGGTCCTCCCTCCTTTAAACACATGTGATACCCCTTGGGGTCCCAAACCCTTTAGCAATTAGAGACTTATATAGAGAGCAATTCTTCCTATTCTCATCGATGTGGTAGATTTGTCCCACACCACATTTCCATGCCTCAAACACCTTACTTCGTGGACCAATATCTCTTTCATTTCTCAATGAAATTTGACGATTCTTGGCCCTACGGTCATCTACTCACTTCGTAGATCAAGCATGTACGAAGAGACAAGGTCTCCAACATGCGGAACACTAGTGTTTAATTCATCAAAGATGGGTGGACGCATCTCCCCGCCAAAGGCAAATTTCCAACATTATATACTGAAAATCCGTATTTAAAAAAATTAAAATAATATCAGTTATTTATTCGCGGAACCAGTTAAATCTATTCTGATAAAAATAACATGTCGTGCATAAATAATTCACGCAAATTATAGGGACAAAGAAGTTTTACTCATCATATTCATAGGTGAGAACTCGTAATTTTCCTATCCTACTTTACTAAGTGACACAAAAATTTAGATCATCGTACTAATACTAATTTCATTTAACAGAATTCTCTTAGTTTGGTACTAATTAGGAGGCTAAGAGCACAATTTTATTTATTTATTTCTTATATGTGATTCTTTCTATCTATTTTAATTGTAGCAATAATTAACGTTATTTCCATGAACGATTCACATATTAAGTTAAATGTAATACACAAAGCCATTGTAAATGAATAGACTCAAGAAGAATATTCAATTAGTTGAAATCTTTTAACAACCCAACAACACTGGAAGTGTTTGTTAAAATGGTAACAAACTTAATAACTTTTATCTCAAATTTTGACATAGATTTTAAAGTTTATAAAAATAAAATTTATATATTTAGAAACTACCTCAAAAGTACTATAAGCCATGATAATTTATACTTCAAATAATATAGAAAAAATGTAAGCAAAACGTGGTCAAAGAACCACCTCGTAGACTCCCCAAACAGTAAAGGGTTCACATAAATTGAAATAGAGGGGGTATAAGGATTTAGAAACACAAAAAGTGTGTATTTGAAGGAAAGCCAGAGTTACACAAACAACCCGACAGATTGTAAATTATTGCAAGTATTGTTCGTTTTGTCTCTACAGACTTCAATTTATTCTTTGGACTACGTCATTTTCGAGCCTAAAAGAACATGCAACATGTGAACTTGTGTTTTGTCTTATATAACACTTCACTTTCTCTCTTTTAAATATGAGATTTGACTAAGGTGTCACGTGCACCCCTTAACAGAAATTCTCTTTGACTCGCTCTCTGACATGGGTGTCACATACACCCTCCCTTTAAGGACTCAGCGACCTCGTTTTAGTTTGCCTTACCATCGTACTACGTGAATCTGACTCTAATACTATATGTGTCACAGTTCAAGCCAATAACACATACTGTCCAAACATATTTCACAGATTTGTTCCATGAGCTATATGTTATTATTAAGCCTAAAACATGTGTAACATGTGAATTTATGTATTTTATACCGCACTTTTAATTACTTTTCTCTATCCCTTTTTTATATAGAATTTATCTTCAAAAGCTTACCATCCAATCCTGATAGTACATCTTTTTACCCGCCCTTAGCTATGACTTCACAATCACAAATCTCAACCATCCAGAGAATGTGTTGCAACTTGAAAAGTTTCGGGGTAACTTGTCAAAATGTGATACACAAATTGGTGCTGCATTTTGGTATCAAAATGATTGGTTTAAAGCTAGTAAATATAATTGGAAAGGAGTTTAAAGTCCCTTTTGATATTTCCTTCAATAAAAGAACTTAATCCTAATTCGTAAAGAACTTATATTGGGAGATACCCTATAGATTTTCTCCAACCCAAAATGTCGTCTAATATTTTCTACCATTAGAAAGTATATCCATGTGTTAATTATTACAAAATCAAAGAAATATATATACCTAAACTTAAGTAAATAGGATTTTTTTCAAGAAGAGCTCATGGAATATAATTATTCATAATTTTTTAGTCATCTAGATATATAATAGATAACGTTTTTTGAAAAGAATTTTATTGTAATTATAACGTCTTTATTATTGTAGTATCTTTTGTTTGATAGCTTGCAGAGCTCATGGAATAATGTAAGACACTTCAGAAGTTGGTACTAAAATAATAAAATTATTTAAACGAACATTAGTGCAAAGAAGTATATATTTTAATAGATATGATTTTCTAACTTAAGGAGAATTTTTATTAGTTTCTGCTTATGAAGAGGAGTTTCGGACATAATTACGTAGTGAGATCATAAAACTTACTGTGGGTTAGATTATAATTGTAGGTCGCATTTATTTTAATTAAATCCGAACGGATATATGTTACATTGGAATTCAACTATTAATCTATATCCTATGTAGCATAGGATCCGTTTAAGAAGGATTTAGTTTCTATATAATATTACCATTATATCCTAAATAAGATCTACTTTTTAAAAAATTAGAGTATAAAAGTTGTTTAATATTTGAAGGATATTTTGATCAATCAACATTTATATTCATGCTTTTAAAATAATATAGATAGATATAGATTAACTTCTAGCAATTTGAGGTTTTAAAAGGAAACACGTTTAAACCAGCTACAAGAATTGAACATTTCATTACATAATTGACTTATATTTTTCTGTTATATTCAACATGATAAGAGATGATTTTTGAATTTAATTTAACACCAAAAGTTAATTTATAAGATGAAAAATTATCCCAAATTATATAAGGTTTTAACACTCAACCGATCTCCAAACGAAATAATTATCCCAGCAATAAGTTGTGTGAATTAGAGACAAAGGACTAATGATTGGAGAAAAAAAAACGTAACTATTCATCCAACAAAATTGATTCATTTTTTCTAGGAAGAATTGATAACAGTTCACTAGAATAATCTAATGAAGTAATTAGCGAAATTCCACTAGTCACTTTTTCTCCAGCTTACCAGGAAATTATCTCCTCACAATTTTCATCCACGGCATAACAGGACATATGCATCAAGTTTCAACTATTATCGGGGGCGTTTTCAAGCTTCAAATTTTATAAATTTTAAATTTAATAATTGAGTTTCACATTTAATTTTTATATATCTAATGAATTTCTCAACAGATATAAATAAATAGAATATATTAAGTTATATCAAACTCATACTTTAAAGCTTACTCTTTATACATCAAGACAGAATTGAAGATATATTATAGAACAAAAAGGATAGTGGACATAGCCAGTTGTGAAAAAGTAGAAATTCCTATCATTGCTCCTCTTTTTCCATCGTGAAAACTGTTGGAAATTTGCCTTTGGCGGGAGTTGCGACCGACCAACTTTAACGGCTTAAACACTAGTGTTACGTATGTTGGAGAATCCGGTTCTTCACACATGCATGATCTACTAAGTACGTAGATAACCGTAGGGCCAAGAATCGTCACATTTCATTGAGAAATGAAAGAGATATTGGTCCACGAAGTAAGGTGTTTGAAGCATGGAAAGTGTGGTATTGTGTTCAATTCTCCCTCATCGGTAGAGGAAGAAAGAATTGTTGTGTATATAAGACTCGAAATTGGTTTGGGGTTTGGGACCCCAAGGGGTATCCCATGTGTTTAAAGGAGGGAGGACCTAGATGTGCTTCGGTTCAAGGAAAGACCACACGCACGCCGCCGCCGCCCGTCCGGTTCCGGGTTCTCGGGTCCACGGGTCGTGGGCCCAGGGCCTTACTATCTTTTTGGGCCAGAAAACTTTGTCAGAAGTACAGTTTGATCCCAGAAGTTTCAGATGTGCAGTTTGATCCCTGAAGTCAGAATTTCGACGGTCCAGAACAGAAACGTTCCAGCACTCAATTCAGCCATTTATTTTGGCTGAATTACACCTCCAATAATGGCCAATCCGTTGGCAATCTTTCACCATTTATGTTGGTGACTTTACTACCTCCATAATGGCCATTATTTGGCTATTATGGAGGCGATTCAAGCGACAAAAACAGTCCATCCCTCTCCTATATAAACACCCCCCTTATACCATTGTTGAAAAAAAGAGTTAACAGTAAGAGATGCAGCAAAACAGTGCACGAAAATATACAACCAAAATAGCTTTCTTCCTACAACTTCCAAACATCATTTCGTTACTCAATATTCTTCACGGTAGCTCTTGAGTTTCCTTTGCTCAAGTGTTCCATTGCTGTTTTATCTTGGGAGACAAATTGTCCAGGACGTATAAAGGATACATACGGGGCAATATTGTCTTAAGGACAGAGTGCTACACTCGACTCAGCAAAAACAATTTACACATTTTTTCGTCTTCTACAAAACTGGAATTTCCAGTTTTTACTTGTGTAACAATTGTAATTTCAGATTACTAGTTGAACTATTGAACATTTGTTTATCCTTTCGAATACTTGTAATAGTTATATACTTCCCGTACTGCTTTATAAAGTACCATAGAGCAAAAACTCCCAACAACTTAAGACAATATCTGTATAGTATTACTATTAGTGTTCGAAAGATGTCGGTCAAAAGTTGTGTGACCAAATCAGGAAATGGAAATGGTTTTCTGGTAGAAGAGAGTGATGATGATGAACGTATTCATACTGTCACCGCTACCAAGACTGGTGGGAACAAGCGCTCTCGAGAGCCTGAGGATGTTAACTGGGACAAGAGGAGAAGACTGAAGATGTACTTCTATCTTGCAGCAGAAGGCCTGTATCTATCCCAGACAAAAGATCCGAATAATGGTAAGAAGGAACTGGACACTCAGTCTGATGAAGTGACTGAAGTGAGTCAGAATCCGAAATTGGGATAAGTATTTTTCTTACTTGTCAAGAATAAAGATTAGATGATGAGTATTTTTCTTACTTGTCAAGAATAAAGATTAAATGATGTCTGATTAAAAATGGATTAAAGTAAGGAGGAATATGAAAATAATTTATATTCCTTACGCTTTAACAAATCAGAAGTTTAACCTCATCTTATTTTCCGTTTAAAGATTGGAGTTTGTAAACGACTTAAAAAGATCCGTTCTTTTAAGTGTAAATTATTAAAAGCGTGTAAAGTATGTTCGCACATACGATGGAGAAAGATCCACTAACTGTGCGAAAACTGTTACCACTCTTAAGTAAGCGCCAAGAATTATCTGGGCACCAATCTTAACGGAAGGAGTCTAAAAGTTAAAGGCGTAGAACCTGTCATACTACTTGGCAGAAGATCCTTCATAGGATGATATTGGACACTCAGTCATACAAAGCCTCCGGGCGACTGGAGTGGGCCAAAATTCCTTTGATATGGTGATATTGGACACTCAGTCATACAAAGCCTCCGGGTGACTGGAGTGGGGCCAGAATTCATTTCATAGGAGAAGTAATGGACACCTAGTGTGGTGGGCCAGAGTTTCCAGGTCTTAATGATCTGAAGGCCTAAAGAAAGGCGATAAAGAAATTGGACACTCGATGCCAAAGCAACTGAAGTGGGCTAGAGTATCGAGATCACATATGATCCTAAGTTCACGCCTAACCACGGGCAAGAGGTTGTTCATGTGAAGCAACGCCACCTCTAAAATCAAAGGGGCTGGAGAAGTTGTCCTCAATAGGACTTCAGGGAATGAGATCACTCTAAAAGAGGTGATACATGTTCCTAACTTGGTTTAAGGGACGTTGTTGGTCAAGTTGGTTTGAGACTAGTCCAACAGGTCTGTAATAACTAAGAATGGTACAATATGTCTATAGCCAAATGAATGATATATTTGTAATCCGTGCATCTATGCCATCATAGATTAAAACACGTTAAATAATAAGTCATTCAAAAGCTAACGATGTTGAGATTGTTGCCTCCTTTCGACATAAACCCTCAAAATAAATGTGAGGTAGGCGAAGAGGCAAAATCACATTTCCAAATTCCGTCAAGGGAATAGCGAAAGAAGCACCGCTCCTCTAGAACTTAGTCACACCTACTTGGGTGATTTGAAGTTTATACAAAATAGAGGGGGGAGACAAGTACGTTGTGATCTTCATTGATGATGGTACAACGTATGAAATCCTTTGTTTGTTAAAAAGCAAAGATGAAGTTGTTGAAGCGGATAAGCGCTACAAAGCAGAAGTTGAACATCAACTAAGCCTATGGATTGCGAAATTCATAGCGATAGAGGGGGAGAATGTGAAGCAGCGTTCATTAAACGACTGTTCATTACTCACCTCAGTCTAACGGTGTTAGCCAAGCGCAAACCCGTACACCTAAATTATGTGGGGCAAGGCGATCCTTACCGCTAATGCGATTCTCAAACAACTCCGCATAAGGATAAGGATAACTCTCCGTGTGAGACATGAAAGGATCTCACATACAAAAGTTGTGATGTGGGGTGGCCTGGTAGAAGTTGGACTACCAAACAGTCAAGTTCGACCTAAGGCGTAGATTACATATCCACCGGATCTGTAAATAACAAGAGTACTTATCGCCTCTTGGCGTCAAAGAATGCTAAATTCTTATAAGATAACTTTCCTTGAAAAGGAAAAAGGAGTAATTGCTCAAGGTTAACAAGAACTCCGCGAGGGCTGGCCGTCCGAACTAGACGTTCAGGATCTACAGGACTCGAAAGTTCTTGGCTATCCGAACTCAATATTCCGGATCTGCAGAACTTCGGGAATTCTAGATGTTGAACCAAGACGGAGCAAAGAGGGGACAAAGACTTGTTCCAGTCCTTCTAGCTTGTATGGTTAAGAACGAACCATGGACTATTAACAAATAATTGTTATCTCCAAAAGCTGCTTTGGAAAGAAGCTAAAGAGAGAAATATATTCCATCATATAGAACCATACTTGCGTAATGGTTGATCTTCCTCCGGGAAAAGAACCTTTGGGTTGTGAAAAAGGATACTCAAATGTGAGTACAAAGTAGATGGATCTACTGACGAGTTCAAAGCCTCGGCTACTTGTACATGTGCTCCCCTGGGAGTAGCTTAACATCATGGGCCATTGCAGTCCTGCGTGGCATGAATGTTAAAGCGACGCTTCCCAACCGGAGAGTTGGAAGAAGAGAATCAGAGTTGGTTTTCTGGACTGTTGGGCTTCTTCCTGAACTTTCATCTTGGTCCCTGAAATGTTTACATTTTGGTCCTGAAAGTTTCAGATAAAACAGAGATAATGAATCTGACCACAGAAACATTGACTCTGAAGTTAGAAAGCCAACAGTTGGAGAATCAACAGTCTGAAAGTAAAAGTCATATTGAAACAAAGTCTCGATATGAAAGATATGGATATCACAGATGACATCTTAAGAATTGGATTTCTAAAGACATCTAACGGACTGGTCGATAGTTGACAGTCTCGTTGAAGCCATCAATGGATATGAATCATAGAAGTCAATGGAATCATGGTGCACCCATAGACAAGGAGCGATATGCACAGGTCATGTGTAGTTCAATGTATTGTACACACTACAACCGACCTGGTATCGTCCTACGAACAGATCAGTTGAACTAAGGTTCACTGATAATCTTAATACATGATCAATAGAAGGCGTTAAGTCGGATATGACGATATCTGAATTATTCGCTTATCTTCGGATTATAGCATTCTGGATGTCCAGCGGTTCTGGGAGAACACAGTGATGCAAACTGGACATCAGATCTGAAGAACACCAAAGCCACAAGTAAATGTGTATGGTGGATCTTGGAAAATCCTCTAAGCAAACTTGCATCGTTCGATTCAAGATGGTATCGGAGTTTATCGCTTTATACAAAGCATGAAAGAAGTTGAGTAACTTCACGACTCATTAGAGGACGTCCCTTATTGGGAGAAACTCGTGCCTTCAGCAGTTATACACTGTGGCTAGCCGGTCGGCTTTAGGAAGGACACGGATGACGGCGTCTGGACATATCTGTCAGGATTTGTCAGGAGACATAAGATCAGTATGGCGATTGATCATCACGGGTGTCACTTCCTTGTTTATTAACTAAGGGACTACCCGGAGATCAAGTGTTCTGCCTGTCTAGGGGAATGGGCTTAAAACCCAAAATATACGGACCAATACAGTGGAAACCCAACCTTACGAACTGGAGATCCCAGTAATTTGGTTCAATGGGAAAACTAAGTTGTAAAGGTTCAGTTGATCGCTTCAGTGGAAGCATGAGCACTTCGGATAGTGATTTCTGAAAAGAAACACCAAATCCAAAGTCGTTCCCGCGATAGACTTTAAGTGCTATCTGCAGTGTGGGTAAAGGTTAAGTTTTCAAAACCTGTAATGCTCCTCAACAGTTGAGGTTAGGTTTTTGGGAAACTTTTAATGGTTCCTAACACTTGTGAATTGGGGTATAGCAGGATACCTTGTAGGAGACCACATATTTAAGTGTGAGGACGGGCCGCCTCAAAATGAACGCACTTAAGAATCCAAGAGGTTGTCCATGGCGAAAACGGACAAAACATTACGAAGAAGAGAGTAAGGGAATTTGTTGTGTTGGTATCATTGTCTTGGCTTACACTAAACACTGACGGTTCAAGACATCACGTTCACCGCGCAGTAAGTAAGTCCGATGGTATTCAACTATGGAAGGTTCAAAGCTGAGGCTACCTCTCCTTATGCAACATCGGTCCGCTGAAATATTGCTGGAAATGAAAAAGACACCATGTGAGTGCGCCAAAATCTCTTTCAAGAGGGGATTGTTGGAAATTTGCCTTTGGCGGGAGTTGCGACCGACCAACTTTAAAGACTTAAACACTAGTGTTACGTATGTTGGAGAATCCGGTTCTTCACACATGCATGATCTACTAAGTACGTAGATAACCGTAGGGCCAAGAATCGTCAAATTTCATTGAGAAATGAAAGAGATATTGGTCCACGAAGTAAGGTGTTTGAAGAATGGAAAGTGTGGTATTGTGTTCAATTCTCCCTCATCGGTAGAGGAAGAAAGAATTGTTGTGTATATAAGACTCGAAATTGGTTTGGGGTTTGGGACCCCAAGGGGTATCCCATGTGTTTAAAGGAGGGAGGACCTAGATGTGCTTCGGTTCAAGGAAAGACCACACGCGCGCCGCCGCCGCCCGCCCGTCCGGTCCGGTTCCGGTTCCGAGTTCTCGGGTTCTCGGGTCCTCGGGTCCTCGGGGCCTCGGGGCCGCGGGCCTTCTGATACTATCTTTTTGGGCCAGAAAACTTTGTCAGATGTGCAGTTTGATCCCTGAAGTTTCAAGATGTACAGTTTGGTCCCTGAAGTTTCAAGATGTACAGTTTGGTCCCTGAAGTTTTCAGAAAGTCAGAATTTCGACGGTCCCGTAAACGTTTCCAAGACTCAATTCAGCCATTTATTTTGGCTGAATTACACCTCCAATAATGGCCAATCCGTTGGCAATCTTTCACCATTTATGTTGGTGACTTTACTACCTCCATAATGGCCATTATTTGGCTATTATGGAGGCGATTCGAGCAAAGAAACAGTTCATCCCTCTCCTATATAAACACCCCTTACACCATTGTTGAAAAAAGAGTTAACAAAGAAGAGATGCAAAGAAACAAAGGTACCGAAAATACACAACCAAAATAGCTTTCTTCCTACAACTTCCAAGCATCATTTCGTTACTCAATACTCTTCACGGTAGCTCTTGAGTTTCCTTTGCTCAAGTGTTCCATTGCTGTTTTATCTTGGGAGACAAATTGTCCAGGACGTATAAAGGATACATACGGGGCAATATTGTCTTAAGGACAGAGTGCTACACTCGACTCAGCAAAAACAATTTACACATTTTTTCGTCTTCTACAAAACTGGAATTTCCAGTTTTTACTTGTGTAACAATTGTAATTTCAGATTACTAGTTGAACTATTGAACATTTGTTTATCCTTTCGAATACTTGTAATAGTTATATACTTCCCGTACTGCTTTATAAAATACCATAGAGCAAAAACTCCCAACAAAAACAGCCTAGGAAACTATAAAAAGTGGTGCCAAAAGAACTTTGGCATAGCCATTACTTTTAATCACATAGAATAACCAGCAAAAAGCCACGTCCCCTCTCCCCAACATATACATTCTTCCAACAAAAAAAAAAACTCTACTATATACTTTTCACTTCTCCATTCTGAATTTTGTTGGCAACACTATTTCCCCCCTTCTTATTATTGTTTACTTTCTTTGCTACCTGCAGTTGATTGATGGAATATAAATTGTTCAATTTCCTCATAGTATAATCGTTGGTTTATTCATTCAAGCTGCAGCAACAGTGCCTTTGTGTAAAGGGTATTCTTGTGTAGTTTTGCTGGGAGAGGTAGTGGACTTTGTTTGGTCCTTTTTTCTCGAGGCCTTCATAGATGCTGAAAGATTGAATTTTTTCTCATTGGCTTCATCCATATCTATCTGTTCTTGCCTGCACTCTTCGCTACAAAATGGAGTGTTCCCTCTGCAACATAACATCAGAGCAAAATCAATCTCTTGGCCTCTTTCACTAATTCACACTTAATATAAACAATTTATCTATAGTTTGAAGAATTTTTTATATCGTCCCTGTTAAAAGAAATGAGCTTTTTATTTGGACCCCATTCAATGTGCCTATTCAACTATCACTTTTTGAATAAAAGTTTATGTAAAGAAGGAACTTGGGTTAACTCAACCCCAAAAGCTAGCTTGTAGAGTGAAAATTGTCTAAGTCTATATAAAAAGTTCATGTTCCCATTTCATATCCGATGTGTGACTCTTAACACTCGTCACACGCCCATAACTTGTTAACTGGAGCGTGGATAATACAATTTAGGGGCCATCATCGGTGAATAAAGAATTGGAATGAGTCTGGCTCTGATACCATGTAAATAATGAATCTTGGGTCTAACTTAACCCAAAAGGTAGCTTATAGGGTAAGGATTGTCCAAGTCCATATAAAGAGTCAATGTTCCCATTTCATATCCGATGTGGACTCTTAACACTCCCGCACGCCCAGACCTTGTTAACTGGAACGTGGATAATATAATTTGGGAGCCCAATATCGATAGACAACGAACTGGAATGAGTCTGGCTCTGTAGATCTTGGGCCTAACTCAACCTCATGTAAAGAATGTATCTTGGGCCTAACTCAACCACAAAAGCCGGCTTGTAGGGTGAGAATTCTTCAAGTTCATATAAGAAGTTCATGTTCTCATTCCATATCCGGTGTGAGACTCTTAACAATTTATTATCTTCAAAGACTAAACTATAAGAAAGAAGTTATGATTTTAGGGAATCCCTCCTCTCCAAGAAGAGAAATAACAGATACTACTAAAAGATATAAAGTATGAATTAGCGACACACAAATTCAATTGCTAAACAACAAAATTCATTGCTAATTCTATTTATGGACACGTTATCAAAAAAAAAACTGTTAGCTACAAGCAATTTTACTACGAACTAGCGACAAAGATTTGTAACTAATTACAGTTTCCTTTTTAGTGAAGTTTGAATTTGAAACTTGAAAAATTAAGTAATGAACAACAAAACTAATTACCTGTACATGAAGATGTCTCTGTTATTGCCAAGTAGTTTGTTGCAAAGAAAACAAGCATCCAAGAAATGGGGTTGTTGTTCTTCAAATCTACTATCATACAACCTTCTGCCGCCACCTAATCTTGGTGATGACATTGAAGAAAGATTCTTCAAACTAGGCCTCCTTGTTAAATAAAGAGGCCTAGAAACTAATGAGTTCTGATTGTGATGATGGTTTGCTGAAATCCCAGTTTCCATTTCAGTTAGGGAGGCAAGACCATCGTTTTTATCAAGAAAACAGGCCCGTCTTCTTGTTATCGCAGAATCCATTTTTCTTGTTTGGTTTTGAACAGAAACAAAAGAGATTAAAGAATTGGAGACAGGTTTGGAGAAGTGGGAACTGAATAGAAGTGGTTATTTAAAGAATGATGATTAGTGAGGTCAGGTGAGAAGTGTGTTAAAAAAGAAAAAAACAGTGGTTTCTGAATTCCGTGCAAGTGAATCTATTGGCCATCAATTCCTTGTATATGTTCTCCTAATTATGGTGAGGATCCGCATAGCCCTCGATTTATGTGTTATTTATTCATTTTTACTTTTTTTTATGCTAATGTTGGTGACTTGAGATAACTCTCTTCAATTAATCAAAGATAGAATTATATAGTATGTTACTCCCGATAAAATGAGAGTTCACTAAATTTTTATTTTTTGAGCCAAAAATATTATTCATTTATCAAATCAAGAAAGAAATAATCTTTCTTTTTCAGATTTAATTTTTATTTTTTTGAGTAAAAAATAATGTTCACTTACCAAACTAAGAAAGAAATAATCTTTCTTTTCCAGATTTATTCTTGTTAAAGTGTTAGGTGATCAAATCTCAATACCTATTTAATTAGGAGCGTTTTAATCAAATTGTCTATTTTTACCTAAAAGTTAAATTTTCTTAAGGAATATGCAAATGACTAAGTGATCATTTTTTTTATCCGAGCGAATAAAAAAATTATTCTTATTACTATTGAATACTGTAATAATTTTTTAAACTTATTGGAGTATTTCTAGTTAAATTTAATGAAGAGTGAATTTCGTCTATTGGATTGATTATTTGATTGACGTACCATATTAAGTTTTAAATTATGTCAAAGATATAGAAACCAACAAATGTTTCCGCTTGTGGTAATATATTCCGCTTCAAGTATGATTTCTATGATGTTTCTCTGTAAGGTTATTGTGTTCAGGATCATGGTGAATTAATTAAGTTCACATGTGGTATCAGAGCTTAAAAATTGAACTATTAATCTTCATTATAAAAACAATTAGAGATTAATTGCACAAGAATGATTTTACCATTTGATTTGGATCAGTTTCAATTTTGAAGCAAAGGCGTTTTGATAAATTTCTACACAACATGTTATATTGATCATCAAAATTTAGGCATAAATCTTGACTAATCATCAGAATTCGGCCACAAATTTCTAAGAAATAACTAAAATCTTAGTCATACATGCTGACATAATAATGACGATCAATTAGGATTTAATTAGAAATTCTGACAAATCACTATAATTTGTTGTTAAAGTAAAGTTG